>OV651822.1:49952117-49962117 GCA_927349885.1 Psylliodes chrysocephalus | reverse complement strand
AATCGAAGTAGTAATTATTAAAGTTTAATATTTGAATGATCTTACGAAGAAAGGAGAAAAACATAAAGTCTGTAAACTACTTAAAATAAATTAATATTGTAAAGCTTGCAAAAGCTTTCGATCTTATAAAATAAAAAATATTCTTTCAAATGTTTTCTCTCTACGATCACTATCAACCTCTTTAATAGCAGCTTCTCAAAGAGTTTTGATGATGTAGCATTTAGAATTTCATAGGTTAAATACTTTGATAATTATCAATTGAAATATTATTAAAAGAAAATAATCTTAATAAACCTACCTTCTAGAAAATAGTTTATTCTTGGGTATATTTAGCTTCTGCTTTTTTGTTTAAAATATATAAATAATTTTAGCATTTAGTTATCTTAAAAAGTTTCGTTTACAATAGATATCATGTTTATTTAAATAGGTAATAGGTTAACATTCTCTGCCAATATCCCCGAACTAAAACTAGTTCTGTGGTTAAAATGTGGCAATGTTCGTTTGCATATAATTTTGACATTTGGAGTGTCAAAATATTCTATGAGTTGGCTGAAGGCTTCGAGAATCGATACCACCTTCATGGAACGACCGTACGATTTTTAGCAACCGTACAATTTTAGTGACGTGTTTTTAATTCTAGACATGTGATTGGTCAAAATTTTTAGTCGAAGGTCAGAATGTTTGAGAAGTTGCCTATCTGTTTTGATAAGTCAAATATGTCAAGTCAAAAATGTCATTTCAGTTAAGGTTTTTTTGTGATATGGATTATTATAAATAGCTAGTAGTAAAAAAGAGGGCCTCTTATTTCTGCCAGTGTTCGTCTTGAAAGAAGTGATTTTCCATTTTCGGCCAGTGTTCGTCTTGATTAAGAAGGCCGTTGCCCCGTTTTAGGGGGATTATTTGACTGTGTACGAGTAGAGCCTGTGGTTTAAGAAGGGTATTTTCATAACCGAAAAACCTTTAGTTAGGTGAGTTTTTTTGACTTCTTTTTTTGAATTGCTACGTTCCCATGTGACCAGGTTTAAACGCAGTTATTTTAATAGGGTCCTATCTGGTTTCCGTTTCAACTTGAAGTAGCGGTAGACGTAAAAAAGCAGAGAGATAGCAGTCGTAGTCATTTCTAACCTCCAACCCTTTTTTTTAAAGGTGAGTTGAATTTTTTTTTACAAAAAAATGTCTTTGTTAAGGTCATGATTGAGACATTCGTTTCTTTTCGTGATAGGGTCCTAGGGTACAGTTAAAGACTCCATGAGGAGGAGAGCTTCTAGTATGTGGCTCAGAAATTTTAAGACTAAGGACATGGCCTCGCCGGTTTTTTGGTCTATCCACATCTTACAATTTATATCGGCCGCCATGCAGTAACATCCCAATTATCACCGCAATTCATGTCCAGGTCCAGAAGTAATCATATTTAGTTTCGTTTCATCCCCTGGGAACTGAAGAGTTGGTAATTTTTTTTTTATTTTTAGAAAACTTGTATTTTTAAACTTAACATAACATACCTCAATATTAAGCGCTTATGTAACTTCAACATATAGTGTACACCGAAAGTAGAGGAGGCCTATTTATATATCTTAAAGGTATGGTTCAAACGGTAAATGTTTTTCTGTTTAACCATGTCCACATGATCTAGTTAGTTTTAAGTTTTTTATACCCTTTAGTGGGTTTTATTAAATATATTGTTACATTTTTATTAATAATTATAATCTATTAAATTCACTATTCTATATCTAGAATTTTAAATGCCATAAGCAACTTGCTCATTATAGAAAGTCAACTCTACATTCCTCTTGATATTAATTTTTTATTTTATCATCTACTTCATATTTCTTATTTTTTTTTTATTTGTTGATGGTATAACTATTTCACAATTATTCTTTTATAATATACTTACATTTTTGAAAATTAATGTGTTTTATTTATGAGGTACTGGAATGCAAATTTTTCTAAACTCTTTTATTTAGGTTACTTTAAATTTTCCTTAGATAAACAGCCTTCTTAAGAACTTGGAGTGGCGCCCATTATAAAAAAGGATTTAAATAATAATTTTTATTATTTTAAAATTCTTTAATCAAAAAGCCAGTCACCCATAGTGCCACCAGACGAACAGCTGCCGGAGCTGAGAACTATATTTTCTCTTCTAGAAAATATAGGGTACAATGACTTCGATTTGTTTTAAAACGAAAATTTTCCTGTATTATCTGTTTAAAAAATGACATTGCAATAACCGTATTTCCAAGGCCTCAAATGAAAATAGATATTCCATGACGTGTGTGGGTGTGTGGGAAAGTAATTAATTCAGAGCGTAGCGACACGTGTAGCGAAAATTTACGAAAAAAATTGGCAATCAATATGTCCATATATTTCTTTTTCTATTTTTCTTTTGAAGCCTTATTCTCAACAACACCCACCGACCATACAATAGGGTCAATGCCGTATTTTATTGCGACGTATTTACAACATAATCTTAGACCTTTCCGGTCACTACAAACGAAAATTTACGAGGTAATAACTTGAAATAGGAAGATTCACTGGCGACCCGCGACCACCGTCGAGAAATTTTATGCCATCAAAATTTACTCATCCTGAAGTTATGGCCCAATATACAGTTTTATGTATAAATGGTTCTAACAAGTTCGTTTGTTTAAATATATATTTTTGTCTTTGCTGTTATCGTCAATCATCATTAATTATTATCTCGATCTACTCACCTGTAACGTGTGTAGGATGGGTTGCTCTACGGCACACTCTACAGATTTAATGTATTTCACGTTGTATTTTATGTTGTTTGGTGTTAGAAGTGAAAAGCCATCTGATGCAATCTGTGAGATGTCGTCGAAGGCAATTTTAACCGACAAATTGGCTTTATGAGAAGAATTTAATATCTGTCGGCGTCAGAAAGAGCTGCCGTTGATATTTATCTTCTAGAACTTTCTTATTTTTTGCATACAAGAGAGAGAGAGAAAGAGACAAAAAGAGAGAGAAAGGGAGATAGAGAAAGGGAGATAGAGAAAGGGAGATAGAGAGAGAAAGAGAGAGAGAGAGACATGACTTAATCGTCATGATTATATCAAATTTATTATTCTCAGAGCTTTTACTGAATTTAAAGCAGGAGCGGCGAGTTAGTTATTATTATTTTTTAACTATGGATTATTAGTTTTATTATTATTGACCATTGAATGGATTAATAATTATTCAAGAGGTAATGGTTTTGATTTTTAATTGATTGATTGGTTTGACACTCAGGTCTGGGCTAGCCTGATGTTTTGAGTAAAATATGTTAGATGTATTTCTAACAGAGTAATTTAGAAGCTCTCTGGCAACTCTTCAGCTTCTTGTTTCATTGCACCTTTTCTTGAATTTCACAAGGGAATGTTTTTTACTTAGCTTTGTCTCAAAAATCTTTGGTTGGCTGCCGTCTTGGCCAGTGAATCGGTATGTCGCAACTCTTGATTCATCTTAAGGTGACCAGATTGTAGATGAATATTTCGGCCAAAGCTTATTAAAATTTTAGTACTAACTCTTAATAAATCATGATTATTTCAGGGTGAGTAGTGCTTGTCTGCTATCTGTAGAGATGAGCATATTTCTTCCAATGAACGATATTTTTGTTCACCTTGTTTTCTTTGGCCTGTATCTTCTAAATCTATCAACATTATATTAAATTTGTGTTTTCTACTAGCTCCACAACTAAGGAAGTAGCTCTCTTTTGTAGTGTAGAATTGGAATTAGACTTCTGGCGATATTAAACAGAATAAACCAAAATAATCAATATATTATCAAAATGACACAACTTTTCATTAAATTGACAAATCAAAAAATTAACATGACTTATCTCTGATGGTCCTTTTTTTCTTCTGCGTCTCCCTATCAACTGTCTTCAAGGCTCGACGGATCAGGCTTAACATAATTATGACATCAATTCCACATACTTTGATTACTATTGGTGCGTTTGATTTGATCATCAGAGATATCCGAGCGCTGCAATCGTGTTTGAATTGACACTCCGAGAGATCCCTAAAGTGTTTGTTTTGCTTTGGAGCGAGAACATAGAGCGAGCTCGATGTTCTCAGAGCAGAAAGATCGGGAAGAGGGAGAAATTTGTCTTTGTCTCTACCTATCTCTTTTTAATTAACTTACAAACAAATTTGAATCTCAAAATTAAAGACCAGACAAGAAGTCAACAAATTACTTAGCCGCTTTTGTCTTATAGCTAAAATTATTCATCATAAAAAAACACAAAATGTGTGTTTGGAAAATACATTTTTTCTGTCCAGATCTAATCACCAGTAATTACAGTCATGGAGTAGGAGAGCGAAGCGGGCATTTGTGGTAAATGCTGCATTTCAGGGCCATTACCCCTTATTATTAAAAGGTTTACCATTTTCTTTACTTTTTGCTCACTATTTTAACATACAAACCAGAAACAAGAATCACAAAAAAGCGAGGTTATGTTTTTTACTCTGTTTTATTTGATTTGATTCAATGCTCTATTGTGACGTCATCACTTCTCGGTCTCCTCGACGCTCGCTCGATCGAGTTTCAAATCAATCGCCCCTATAGGGCGCGGCCATTTTGATGCCTTTACCACAGTTTATAGCTAAAGAATTAGTTCGCTCATTCTGCGTCGGCACTTTTGATCTCAATGTTCCAGTTTATATACTGCGCAACTCGGATAATACAATATATGACAACTGCCTATAATAAAACAGCAGTCTTCTGCGCATCCTGAATTTGTATCCCTGGAGTGGATGTTATTTTGGAACTTTCAACTGGTCCGAGTGAGCTAACTGATTCTTTAGCCATAAACTGTGACTCCAAAAATAATATTTACTGACATTGACAGTAGCAAGCAAAATATCAGGTGCGTTTTAATCATCCGCTTCTGTTCCGAAATTGTCTTGTTTTAATCTGTCAGATTAATACAAGAAAACCGATAATTCCGAAGCAGAAGCGGATAATTAAAACGCACCTATACAAAATATTGCGCCAAGATGTAGGCAACATGTAATAAGGCATCAATATGGCGGAGTTTTCTATCTCCTTTCAGAAGGCACTCAGAAAGCTGCGCAGTGCGACCATTCTCCGTATAGCAAGAGAAAAGTATGTGCATTAATTCCGACATTGACACTTGAATAACCTCAAATAAAATCGTCCTAAAAGTCTTAAACTGAAATGACAAGGAAGATTGTGTGAGATCACGATGTCGCCACAGGTAGTACTTTCCTCTTCTCCATATTCTATTAGCATGTACCTTGTACCTCTATTATTTTTTTTTCCTGTACCAATTAACACTATGTACATCTCATCTTTTTACTTACTTCGTTCTAATTAAGTCCTGTCTTGTGACCAGATTCTTTTTCTGCATCTGATATATTCGAAGTCACAATTGAGGAGAAATAATAAAATGAATAGGCACAAAAACTCTTATTTAGTTTAAATGGATAAAACAAAAAAAAAACAAGACTTTTAACGCCAATTTGTAAAACAGGAGAATCGGCAAGGATTCTATATATGTAGAGAAGTAACGTTAACAAGCACAGTAGGGAAATTGATTTATTCACAGAATAAAAACAGGAAAAGCCCATCACCTTTTTCTCTTAATCAACATAGAAAGTAATTAACAATTGTAGGAATTTTCCCATATTATGAAAAAAAAAAAAACATTAAATTTATTAACCCTTAACTGGTGACCATGAGTCCCACAGACGCCGCACGATGGTGTACGCATCGGCATTCCTTACCCGAAATATGTGACAAGCGGACATTTCATGTACCTTCATTTATTTTACTTCCCTTTTAGTTGTCATAAGGAGAGTTACGTCCTTCGTCTCATATTTGAGTTTTTCATATCGCGGAATCTAGTCGACGCAAGGTCACCGTTAGTGTTAATATAAAATAGCTTATTCCCGACATAGTGTAAAAGCATTAGACGACGATTTCGAGGAATTGTACTTAAAATGGTATAATGAGGCAAATAGGGACATAATTGATAAGAAGAAGGAAGAAAACTGTATAGAGAGTGATCATTTAATGGATAGCGAAGAGGACCTTTCTTAAAATCAAGAACATAACCCGGAAACGATATCTAGCGAAGATGAGGAAGACTGCGAGGTTTCCACTAATTATTACTCTGCAAAGAACAGGTATAAGTGGAGTAAAAAAGAGCCAAACAGGGTTCTCGAAAAATTTGTAAAAGCTGTACCAGGGTAGAGCAAGACTAATTTTTTTGTGTATTTTTGCTATCTGCAGATTTTGTGTAGGATAATAATATATTTTTCCATTTTTTTTTTCGTTTTTTTTTGTATAAAATATACCTACTTTAAACATACATTATGTTAATTTGAATATAACTACGATTTCTTTTGGTATATAATTTGTATTAATTTGCTATGTCAAGAAATTTTACATTTTTATGTTTTTATTGTGACACTTACAATTTGATGTTTTCTTGTTCAACAAATTTAAAAATAATATTGTTTTATTAATTTTAAAAAATGTCATCAAAATGTTTTTTCGCTATGTAATTAAAAGAAGGGGCACCAATTAAGGGTTAAAATTGCATACATTAAAGAAAATAATATTTTAAAAGGAGGAAATTTTAAGAATTAAAAGTAGACTAGTAGCACAGTTATTTAAAATAAGTAAAGGTAATAATATTATGTTGATAGATTTAGGCAAGGAGCTGACTTTATATTAGCGCCTTGCCTAAAAAAGAGATTTCCACTTTTGTTTTTTGTATAAAAAACCTATCTAAACTAATAAACACTTTGTATATAAATAGAAATATAATTATTAGACAAATTTCAATTTACACGTTAAACGCCGTGATAGGCTTCTGGTTCACCTACAGTGAATCAGCGAGTCTGTGTGGCGCTATGATGATGATTCCCGAATAGGGGTTGCTCAGGCGCCAATTTTGGTATCGCAGTTTGCTCTGCGACTCTGTAGTACACCAGAGTGTACTCAAGGTAAACTCAGTGGAGGTAAAAATAATTCCAGGCAGTCACTGCTAGGTAGCCTCTATACTAGAATAAATAAAAATAAAACACTTATCTCCTTTACACCTCGTACCCTACGGTACCCTGCAAGAGAACGATTTAGAACCAGCAATAAGAGAAACACAGGAATAGGTAATAAAATATATATTTACAAAAAACTTTGCCACGGTGGTAAAATAGTGGTAAAAAAAATAATTAAAAGTAAATTATTACAATTGAAGCTATTTAAATAATAATGGCTCCCGGTATTCGGAAGATTTACTAAAAATAAATTATTAAAATTAAAAACTAGTTAAATAATAATGGCTCCTTGTATTCGGAAAATTTATTAAAAAAATAAATTATTACAATTGAAAACTAATTAAATATTAATGGCTCACTGTATTCCGAAAATTTATTAAAAATAAATTACTACAAATGAAAAGTAAGTAAATATTAACGGCTCCCTGTATTCGGAAAATTTATTAAAAATAAATTATTACACTTAAAAACTAATTAAATATTAATGGCTCCCTGTATTCGAAAAATTTATTAAAAATAAATTATTAACATATGACGGTAATAAAATGTAGAAAAATAAATGAAATTAAAGTTCGTAATACCTTTTACTAGTACGGGAAAATATTTAAATCGGAAATTATGTACAACCCGGTATATGGAAAGTATGTTTTCCCAAATATACGAAATTAAATTAAAGGTTCTGGTCAAAATAATAAAATGAAAAAAACGGTAATTAATTAAAACGGAGTAATTAATTTTTAATCAAACGGTTGACCAACTGAGAAGTTCATAAAAATAAAAGAAAACGGGTAGTTACGACACTCCCTGTATACAGAAAATGAAGTTTACTATGATCACCGTTAATCCACCTACAATGTAAGTTCATAAAAGGAAAACCTACTATAAAATGGAACAAAGTTTTCGGAACCACCTTGTATCTTGGTCTCGAACGATTGGCATTGGCAATTTTCGTCGAGTGAGAATGATATAAATTTACGCGGTGTTTGGACAGGGAAGGCGATGGTGATAGAAAAGATTATTATTTGCCAAAGTCGATCAAAACGGTGTTTGAATTAATTTTACAGAAAACTTCGAGCTTCGTTCAATAATTAGTTGTGGACGGGGAACGGAATATTTCAAATACAATTGAATGAATAAATAAATAAATAAAAGGAACTTACATGAAATGAAAAATACTGGGCGCTTCTTAAAAGAGATTGCCAACGGTTTCCCACTAAGGGATAAAATAAAATATCCTGGGTATGAATCAAAAATTTTTCACTTGTCGGACGGGTGTCCCAAACTAATTGTAAATAAAAAAAATTATTTATGGTTTCCTACCTTAGAAAAATAAACGGAGTTGTTTAATATTCTTTCAATATCACGGTCACTACAGAGTACTTCACTCGTCACTGGAGGAGAGAGAAGAACTTACGGTTCCAGGAAATCAAGAGATGGTAATTCCCAGATGTGATCGAATTTATGCTTTTTCGCTGGGCAAGATTGAAGACCGGTAACCCCGAGTGGGGGATGATACCATCACTATAGCCGACTGTTTACAATTTAAATTTGTAACCTACGAGGGTACTCGCAATTGTTGAAAAACGGTAATTCCTGGGAAACAGAAATACGGGGTAACTTTTACATGTCCTCAGGCGGGAATTAATTGAAATATACATGTTTAAAATTAGTTAAAAATAAAATTTAGTGACTTCGTCACAGCGGTCTCTAGACACTGTTAAAGAAAATTTTTATAGCGCGTATGGAGCGTATATAAATACTACTGTTTTCATATAAATGAACAAAAGTACTAATTCTATGTTAGAAAATATCTCAAAATAATTGCCTAAACATTTAACAAAAAAGGAGATTATCCTCATAAATTTCACAGTATTACAATGTGTTAACCACACACCCAGATCAGATGTGTGATGTTAAGACATGGATTCTTCGAAATACAGATGAGACGCTTAGTTATATATGCATATGCGAGAAATAAATAGAGGCTCTCGTGAACCGGCTGACTGACTGTCGTGATTGCATAGATGGATACACTTCTTCCGCTAGTGCGCTGGTTCGTACTGTTATACCTCTGTCTAATCAAAAGCATCGCTTATTCTATACCGTTCTTCAAGATTCATTGTGCGTGACTTAACATACTGTATAGTAATTTTTTTCACCTTGTTTTTATCTAATAAACGTCTAACTTTATAAACAATTTCCTCTTTATTTTTTAGAACATGTATTTCGTGCCACTTTGCAAATTGACTGATGCAACAGGTTATACGGTGAAGAAAAAATAACTAACCCCAAAACAAATGTTAACAGGACCGCCAATGGGACAGCTGTGACTTGTGCCGCAATGTTATCCTACATCGCTACAGCGGTCCCTAGAGACCACTAAAAAGAAATGTAAAAAAATCGAAAAATGTATGCTTGTTGCCTTTATATTACTTTTTTGGTATTTTCAAATCGAAAGGCCTAAATTTCCCACGGCGTGTTAAAGCTCTTTAACTCAATAACAAAGGCTTACAGCTCATGTATATAAAGAACTAACAATATTTTTAGTTTATCTACGCACTCCAGAATATAAAGCATAAAAAAATAATATTTTAGCGATATTGCCAAATCACTCCAGCGGACCAACTATATTTTAGTAACGTATTTAACAGAATAATTTTGTTAGTAAAATCAACAAAATCTGAGGATTTTTTATTTTTGCGACGTCTGCAAAAGAACAGATGTATAAAATTAGTGAGTCTGAATCGTCACGATCCTATATTACATTTAAATTTTCATGTCCTTATTTTAATTTTATAAAAGATTATAATGTATATTTACAATTGTATCCAAATTTGCTTTTATTTTCTTTACATAAATATTATATATTTGATGAACCTATTCCTAAAACGTTATGTTCCGCCTATGGTTTTACTTCTCCTTTTTTGTACATTTATCCAAAATAGCACGTATCGCGACTTTTTGAAAAAAAAAAAGGC
>OV651822.1:46662117-47069617 GCA_927349885.1 Psylliodes chrysocephalus | reverse complement strand
CACTTTTCGTTTTCAATTTATGATTTTTTTTTTATTTCAACCCCCTTTAAATTCATCAGTCTTAATTAGATTTTTTTTAAATCAAATGTCCTTTTTCGTTCTTGACTTATCGTGCGGACAAAATACATGATATTGGACGGACGAACAGATATTTCGGTACAAAAATTTTTGAAATTGGACTTATATTAAAAATTTTAGTTTCTTGAAAGTAAACCTATAATAATCTTCACAGACTTCTGTGTGAAGAGTATATAATAAATGTTAAAAATGTTGGTGTCTTGAAAGTAAACCTATAATATCTCTTAAGAAACTACTGTATAAATAGTATCAAAATATAAAAAACTTGTAAGCAATTTTTAACATGATGTAGAGTGGATTAAACTAATATTATTGCCATATTTATTAATAATTTGGCATTTTTTGTAAGCTGGTAATATGGATAAGTAACATGGAAAATTCCTTATCCAAATTTATGGACGGCGAATAATTATTAAAATTCTCAATTTTTAAAGGAGATAAGTATAACAATTAATTTGTTAATTTTTGATATAATTAATTTGTTAATTTTTGATGTAAATAATTCATTTGTGACAAAACACTAGTTGTTTGTTGTACTAATTCACAACATGTACAATACTTTTCCCACTAACATAGTGCAATTATTATAAAATGTAGGAAAAAATTAAATATTTCCAAACTAAATGTAACCGTCAACAATTCCAAATAATAGTGGATAATTTATTGGGCCCCTTCCTGTACCTCATCTTTACAGCTCACATGCCATTTAATAGATCTGGCGTACCACAGAGTAGTGTAATGGGCCCCTTCCTGTACCTCAACTTTACAGCCGACATACCAACTACAAAGAGCTACCAATGCTACATTCGTAGATGATAGTGTTATTCTCGCAATAGATGGAAATACGAACGTTATCAGAAACCATCCACAAACACCACCATATATGGAATCGAACATCGACTACATCGCCGGCACGTCACACGTGCTGATTCGGCAAAAGTTAACGTTTCATTTAATAATTAATATTTTCATCAGAATGATTGTAGACTTGTAGATAAAAACACGTATTGTATTTAAATTCAAATAGAAATTGTTTTTTAAAAAATAACTTTTTATATCAAGAAACATAAAGAGCATGATATATACAGGGTTTTAATCAATAAGTGTAAAATATTTAAAGAGGTAACATTATGGACCAAAATAACTAAAAAAAACCTAATTAATATGGATACACAAAAGTAATGGTTTAGGAGATATTAAGGAAAATTCGTATTTATTTTGCTAAAACGTGTATTTTCTTCTTATAGTTGGCTGATGTTATGAAATAAACATTATTTGTCGGGAAACGCATTTGTCGGGGCTTATTTGTCGGAGCACATTTGACGGGCTACCCTTTACATCGTATGTTTGAAATAATTTACCGACGATTTCGTGATACCGGTTTATTAAGCAAACAATGTTATTTATCCGGAAGACCATAGTAGGTATCTACTATTAGAACAGAAGAAAAATTCTAACAAGTATAGAGCATAATCCGGGGACGAGTATACGGAAGATATCTGCAAAGGTAGGAATTAGTGCTCCCGTATTTTGGAGAATCCTCCACGAGCAGCATCTTTATATGTACCAAGTATAACGAGAAAAGTCATTAAATCCACTTGATCATTAAGTGCGCTTCGTTTTTGCAATTGGTTTTTACGTAATGATGCTAAACACCCCCGTTTTCTCGCCATTATTCCTTTTACTGATTAGGCCGGGTTCACATGAAATGGAGTTGGTAATTTTCACAATTAGCATGTTTATGCCGACAAAAATCCTTATGCTCTAATGTACTACACATCAAACACATTTTTGATTAAACATTTAAATGGGTATCGTATGTTACAGGTTTCTAGATCTTGTTAATTTACCAAACCAATTAACAGGCCCTGATTATCTAAACTTTCTGCAGAATACAATGTGTGATCTTGTAGACAACATTTCTTTGGACCAAAGGCACCAAATGTGGCTCCAGCATGATGGTATCGAAATTTTTAAATAGAATATATAAATCGGAAGGGACCTATCTTGTGGCTTGCTGATTTTTGGAATATTTGAAAATATTAGTCTATGGTACTTCTGTAAATGAGGTGGTTTCATAAAGAATTCGAATATCCTTTAGAAAAAGATGTCGTGCATGTACGAAAATGGAAGAAAGGCACTTTAAACTTGTAAATTTATTTTTTGTTTCTGCTAGACGATCTTTTAATTTATTTGTAGATAAATAATAATTAATTGCAATTAAATATTTAAAAAAAGAATAACCTATACCATATCTCCGAAACCGTTACTTTGCGCACCCATATTAATTTTATTCCATACTGTCACCTCTAAATATTTGACACTTTCTTTTTAACACCCTATATAAATAAATAAGCGGCACAAATTCGATGCCTGTGGTACTGTTTATCTTATCTAAGTGTTTATCGCACTAAAATCTATCAAGTGCAATAAATGTCAAAATATCACACTTCTTATTGTGAACAAGTTTCTGATAATAGTGATACTCTTAATATGAAGAACACTCTGAGACGTTTTTATTTCGAATTTATGACGCTGTTGACACTAAAAGATAAATCATCTACAAACAGTTATTTGTAATTTCATTTCGAGTATTAACTTCTGACAGACCATCGCAAAATGTGGAAACATAAATCAGAAAGTAAGGAATACCAGAATACCAAATTATTCGTTTTCGTTAACCCTGAACTTGCGTTTTATACTGCTAACCACATTTCCTCAACAATAAGTCGTGGTACGTGACCATTTCTAACAATAATTTCATAATAAATAACGATATTCTAAGTACCATTGTACGATAATTTATAGAACGGATGTCAACCCCACGAGGTACTAGGTACTTACAAACAGCAGTCATTTATTTTGAATATATTACTGGTATTCTTACCAATGCGTTCTATAACTTAACAAGGCATTCCGAGAAGAGAGTCAAACTCAACAAGCGTAACTATTTAAGGACATTTTGCGTTTGAACTTCTGGGAAACGATTGACAATAATTATTGGATTCTAGCATGAAAGTGAATTTTAACAGTGAAAGCAATATTAAAGAGACATATTGTTATTTAAAAAGTGTAGAAAAATGTATTATTTAATTATAGACTTTTAAAGTACTTGGCAATACTGCAAAATAATTACTTTTCTTCAGCAGAGTAAATATTCCTTTATACATTTTTTCCCTTGGTGTTTTTGCCTTTGACAAATAAGGCTTAGCCTTCTGTTTTGTGTAGGTTATAGAGTGCTAGTCTTCTAATAATCCTACATGTCTACAGACAGCCCTTATTACTGTTTTACAGCGCCACTTAAGGAGCATCACTGTTAACAATTACTGTTTTAATACTCTTTCACTATTGTTCTTCATTACCTCCCTTATTCAGTCCACTGTAAAACCTTCTTTTTTTCGGTCATACATTTCACCTTTGGATGATCAGTCTCCTTTTTAAAGCCATTTTTGATATTTTGCCTGCTTCAAGTCTCTCAGAAGGTACTAGACAAAAAACTACTGTCCCGTTTCCAAATTAGCAATTATTACAGAATATACAAAATTCCAGTACTATTTTATCAGACAAACAACCCTAAAAGCAATTCTCTTGCCATAAATTAAATCACGACTAGTGGAAGACTGTCTAGAAGACCAGACATGAGCTAAGCAGTCAAAATAGAGTGAGCTTACCCTGGGTACCAAGTCACAAAGGTTAATAAAAAGGCCGACAAATTAGCCAAAGATAGGACAGATAAGGCAGTGACAGGTCCCGAACCTTTTTGTGGATTTGAAAAGCGGGCCAAAAAATATAGAAATATGCAGAGATAACCAGGAGATGTAACTACTAACAAATATCGTGCGGCCCTGAATAAGACATATTCTAAGGGACACAGTAGGGTATAATAACCGCTGTTGTCATATTAGTAAAGTGTATGTATTAAAATATTCCCGCAAGAAAACGATTTATCTCCCACTCTTTTGTCACAAGCTGATTTTTTCAGTGATGAAAGGTCATGATAAGATAACACTTATTCTGGAGGTAATACAAAATTAGACTGTGCAGAAGGGCACTATCATCAAAAATCCAGATATTGATACCACCGAATAGAGAAAAAATACTCATTTTTTGTCAAATGCACAATAAAATATTTGTAGGGAGTAATTGTTTATACTTATTAAAAAAAAAAATCATTTGCATTAGCCCTTACGGCCGAAAAAAATATAAACGTAAATATTTGATTTTAGTCCTTCAAAAATTTAGTTAAAAAGTCGTCTTTTTTAAATATACCACTCATTTAACAAAGGCCTAAATAAAAAAAAAAATTTATATAATTTTTGCTTAAGTGTTGACAAGGTAATAGAGTAAACACCATATTTTTTGCTTTTGAATTAACAAAGATAAAACTATAAACGGTGAGAGATGTCATAGGTTTACGCTGGAATTCTCACCGCCAATTTTATCGACTCTCAGTATATCTTTCTCTTCACCTTCAAACGTAGCATAGCTCTGTTTTTCTCTACGTGCCGGCTGATGTATCACATTATTGATATGGTAGGATTTTTTCATTTTTTTATTATAAAACTTCTGGTTATGTTCCATTGAGAAATGTGTTATATTGTTATCTGTTTTTATTAAAGAATTAATAAATGTATATGTGTTATATATTAAATTACCTTATAAATTGGGAAGAAATATAGACATTTTGAATCTTTATTCTACATTCATCCTGTTGCAGCTGAAAATATTTGGATAAGTTATAAGTTTTCGTTTAAAATTTTAAATACGGATTTGTTGTTGCAAGTGGCAAAGACAAAAATGATATCAAAATAGGGAAGCCCAGAAGTTGCATATCATTTAACGAATATGCTCATATATTTGTAAACATTATTTTTAGAAATAAATTTAATGCCCAAATGATAGATGTGGTATTTGATCATTATAAAGGACATTCTATCAAAAATACACAAGTCAAAAGAGAGGATCCCAGAAATCAATTAATATAGAAATTGACCGACCCAATATTCCACTTCCGCCACAATAGAACTTGTTTATTCATTCTATATTTAAGAAAAGACGTTTAACAAATTTTCTGCCAGAGCAACTTCTTCAAAACTCCATTCAGCAAAAGCATATCTAATTTGTAACTAGTGGTGGATTCGCGAAAATCAATAAATATGGGAAGAATTTTGAACCATCAAAAGACGATTTTTTAAATTCAAATCACGAAGACGCTGATAATCGTATCTTATTGCACATATTGTCAGCCAAAAATTCGGAGCATTCACGCTGTATTATTTATTGCAACGTTACAGATGTTCTAGTCTTATTAATTTATTTTAAGAAGTTTTTGATTGAAGATATATGGTTTAGAACAGGGCGAGGAGACTCAAGACGATTTCTAGCAGTACATTATTTAAATTTGAATGAAAACCTTCTAAAAAATGTGCCTGCTTTTCATTCTCTGACCGGTTGTGATACAACCAGCCAATTGTCCGGCATTGGGAAAAGAACCTGTTGGAAAACCTACCTTAAACACCATTAGTTTTTGGATGGATTTGGAACTGATCAGTACTCTAAAAATATATTTTCTAATCTTGAAAGAATTTTCATAAAAATTTATTCAAAACTGCCAATGTTACTTCCATTAACATTTTGAGGGGGTTATTGGCCTCTTCAAAAGCCATCGCTAAATTGCCACCGACTAAAGACGCCCTAAGACTACATTGTTTAAGATGTTTTTACCAGCTACATATTGGCTAAGCTCTTTAAACCCAGATGCAGCTTCCTAATGTTGAAGAGTATGGATGGAAAGTAGATCAAGATGGAAGTCTGATACCCACTTTTAAGATTCTCTCCGACCTGCTACCAGACATAACAGAACTTACATCATGCAAATGCAACAAAGATACTATACACTATTCTAACAATAATATTCTGTTCTAGACTGTGGAAGCAAAATTTGAAAATGCAGGAAAAAAATTATTTGCTGTATTGGTTCCTGCACCTGTATGGCACAGAAAAACTGCAGAAATAGTTTGACCACAGCCGCTAATGTTTTGGAAAAGGTTGATTCGTGTGGTGAATTTGATTCTGATTAGTTTGAAAGTCTTGTAATTATAAATTTTAATATTATTAATTTATACTTTATATACTTCCTTATAATTATTATTATTATAATTTATATATTGTGGATTTATTGTATTTTGCAAAGCAATAGCCTTACTGTTTATAATCGATACCTTCAATAAATAGTCTATATTTTCTTATTTTTCATTTTCCGGCAAAAATAAAAAAAATCTTGAAGTAATTATTACACCCTATTATTCATAGTGGATAAATCAATAATCCCTGTATAAAATAATATAAGAGTCAAACTGATTGCATACATTTCAATTCTGAGAGAGATGCATAGAGAGTCGAGAGGCTCTGCCTTTAATGTTTGCTTTCTAGTAAAACCATGACATCACTAATTGTTTATTGCTATATTTTTGTTAATTTAAAAGCAAAAAATATGAGGAAAGTACTTTTACCTTGTCAATACATAGGCAAAACTTTTATGAAAAATAGTTTTTTTTTTATTGAGGCCTTCGTTTTCGTCAAATGAGAGGTATATTTAAAAAAAAAAGATTTTTTATACAAATTTGTAGACGGTTATAACCGAGATGAAACCGAGATATTGACGTTTAATTTTTTTTTCGACCATAAGGGCTAATGTAAATGATTTTTTTAAATAATTATAATAAAATAGTTCCTACCTAATTGAGCATAAGAACAAAAACTTAACATTTTTTTTTCTATACGGTGGTATCAATAACTCAATTTTTTATGATAATGCCCTTTTGCACAGTCTAATTTTATATTACCTCCGGAATAAGGGTTAGCTTATCATGCACTTTCATCCCTGAAAAATTCAGCTTGTGAAACCGAAGTGGGAGGCAAAGTTAAAATAAGTTTTAATCTACACCATACTATAGGCTATTTCATTATTCTCGTTTTGTTTACAAAATTATTTACATATATTTAAGAAGCTAAAATAATTTAACCTATTTTATTGCAACTGAACCCAAAAAATTTTGAATATTAATTATATTAAATTTAACTAAATTAGATGTAATAATTTTCAACAAATTCCAAAACGTAGTGATGTTAGATTGGAAGTGACAACAGGGCTTATACCGGCATGAAAATTTACGTTATGTAGAATAAACGCGCGCAGTTATTCATTGATTAAACTAAGTTTTTTTATTATATTTATTCTATTATATTTATTTTAATGTAAGTAAAGATACTTATTCTTTAATTGTTTTTGTTTCCAATTGGATATAAATTTACAAAACGTACCTAATTAATCAACTAGTAGGTCAATATACCTACCTACCTAACCTAACACTGAATCTGAGGGTACTAATTAGTTTGCATTATTTTTTAGGTAGAAGAAGATGCAGAAAACTGAATCCATTTCTAAATAATTTGACAATAAAACAAGATGTGCCTCCTAAAATTCTTTTTAAAGGCTCTTTAACTGACACTGCCAAAAAAAGGATATATAATTTAAATTGTATTGTCAATCCATATACAAATGTTATTAAGATTATTTATTGTATTCTTATTAAACAGGAATGTATAAATATATTACCTACAATAGGTACAAAATAGTAGTTTGTGCAACAAGAGTGGATATGATGGCCATATCGCATGAAGACGAAATTTGAGTACGACGCCATAGGCGGAGTGCTTAATCGTTTGAGTAAAAAATTTATATTATATTGATTTATTATTTTTCATATTATCATTTATCCTATATACAAAAACTTGCATTACCTATATACTACTCGAATGTGTATGTATGTAAATATTATAAATATGCACCTACTAATCTAAAATTCCGTAACTAGTAAGGGGATGCAAATCTGGGCCGAAATGAGCCGGGTATTTTGGTTGACCATAACCGTGGGCGGAGATGAGCCGAAAAAGGTTGCGGGCGGAGATGAGCCTATATCGACAGTGATATCATTATAGAAAATCCCCATAAGTTATAAACCAGTGGCGGCTCGTGATAATTTAAAATGAGTAAGTTCGGTTCAAAACCTTGTACAAGTGTAGTTATGATTATCAATATCATACTGTTTTCAAGCACTACAACTACTAGTGAATAAATAAATAAATATTTGAATTATTATACTCTTGTGAGATCCTAAGGACCACCCTCGTTTGATTTACCTTTTTTGAACTTATAACTCACACATGGCTACCACCTTCAACTTTAATATTTGAATTATTGTAATATTTGTTCTGTTTTTAATACGTTGACAACCATCTATAAACATTATTAGTTAGTCAACTGACTTTTCTTCATATTTTGAGATAATTTTTAAACGTAGAAAGTTTGACATTGATTGAGTAAAAAATATATGAAACTACCAACCGTTTTTCTGTTTTTATTGTAAATTTAATCATTTTCATAATTTGTCACACATGTTAAATAAAATAAAATATTTTTTAAATACCCTTTATTGGTAAAAAGCAAGCGAGCGAGTGTATTTTATAAGATCAGTCCCATCACAATACATAATATTACACGAAAACAAACTATAATAAAGATATATAATGCGTGGCATTCTAAATTATGATTTTCACAGTTTAATAGACCCCCTTAACACCCATTTTCAATCAGATTATTTTCAGAATCAATAGACTTCATCCCCTTGTAGAACTTGATTTTTCCAAAAATTTCAAGTTGATATTATTGTTTGTTTTTGAGTTAGATTTATTTTAAATATTTCAACTCCCCTAAACTCCCCCACTTTTATTCATTTTTTTTTCACAATCAATAGGCCTAATCTTATAGAGCTTGAGTTCTACTAAAAATTTCATGTTGATATCCCTTTTCATTTTTTATTTATGATTCTCTTTTAATTTTAATCAGATTTGTTTTTCAAAATTATAGAGCTTGATGTTTGCTAAAAATTTTTAGTTTTTGTGTTAAGATTTTTTTTATATTTTAAACCTCCCTAACTCCCCTATTTATTCTGTTTTTTTTTTTTAAATCAATAAGCTTTATCCCTTCTTATAAAGTTTCATTTTTACTAAACATTTCATGTTGATATCGCTTTTCGTTTTTAATTTAGGATTTTTTTTTATTTCAACCCATTTAACCCTCTATTTTTGATCAGATTTTTTCATAAACAATAGGCTTTGTCCCCTTATAAAACTTGGTTTCTGCCTTAAATTTTCAAGTTTATATCATTTTTCGTTTTTGACTTATCGTGATGACAAAAACCGTGACATCGGACAAAGTAAACCTATAATACTATTCACATACTACATAGCCTACAAAATGGATATACTAAAAGAATGATAAAGTCAAAGAGTTGAACATTATTTAATAGATATATTAGTACTTCGGAGTTAAACTGTGCTGTCATTCTAGTCAGCTTTTTAGTAGAGCAGACTGAATGTTAATTGAACACTTTTCGTGTTCTATATTTACACATAATAATTATATTTCGACAAGAAATTCAGTTGGCACCAATAATTATGTTCACAATATGTACTGTTTACTAAATCTGACTATTAAAACTTTTATTTAATATACATGAATTGTTGGTTGTTGTAACATATTTCTATATTCTGATAACAAATTTTCTATGACATACCTAGTGTCTTATACCTCCAACATGTCTCTATAAATACTACGACTAACGTGAGAGTTAAATAGTGTTGTTTAACGTTTAACTTGTAAGTTTATTAAACATTGAACATAGTGTTTTTTTTTTTAAAGTAAACTTATATTGTGACATCACTATACATGGTATAGAATACCCCTGAAAAGATCTCGAAGAGCCGATTTTAAAAATATAACCTTTATAAAACTGTACTGTCTACATAATTTACCTCCCAGATAGATATCGATAAATATATAATTTACTTTTTATGGTATAGGTACATACCTAACATAGACACAACTATTAAGTTTCTTAAATTAATTTAGGCCAGTACAATATTTATATTTTATTTCCTCTTTAAAAAGACTGTAATGTAAGTTCAAAAAATCCTCAGTGCCATATCAGTCTGACACTGTTTATCAGTACCTCTGGCATTTATGGGTAGGGCATTTTTCTATAACTTCAAGTCTACAAAATAAACAATTATTCATATAAAATTGTACTAGGGTCAAGAAATTTGGAAATAAACATAACCTCAATAAATAATAGTAATTTTTTACCTGTGACGTTTTTCGGTAACAATCGTTGAATTGACATAATATATACTTCCGATTTATTAAAGATGCAGTTTTATTTAAACTTAATTTTTAATACAAGTCACAATTAAAATTGTCTCATGTTGATTTTTATAATTTGATAGCTTGGTTAAAAAGATGGTTGGAAACAAGTTAGAACATAAAGTAGTAGAATATAAAGTAGCTAGATACGGAATAAGGACTATTTGCTGATATGACAAGTGAAGGCACTTTGATTAATTTTAAGTTAATAATTTTATATTTGTAGATTGAGGGAATAAAAATATTTTTATATCATTTAAATCACGCTAGTTAAAAAAAATGGTATTTATTATCACCAAAACTAACTAGCTCGAGTTTGACATATGTCGTAAAAGAGTAATGCAAAAGTGCAGACAGGTTTAGTACAGTAGTTGTTTTTCTATATCTATGATTTTAAAGATTGGTATGGCCCGCCCTACTTTGTGACGTCACGGTGTGCGTTGCGCAAATTAGGCTGATATAAGTTATTTTATAACTGTTTCACTACGTTTCAGGTATCTGTTATCGTGTGACATCTCTTTTTAGCTAAAGATTTTTAAGAACGCTTGTCACTCCTTCTGACTCACTTATAAAAGCGCGCCACAAAAACGCGATTAGCCAGAGCGCAGTGGCATAACTAAAAATAGATATTAATACGTATGAAAACAATAAAATTATTAAAATTGAATTAATATTTGTATGTTATATATATATATATATATGTTACCGTGAAACTCCGAAATTGGTGATTGTTGACATACACCGGTTAATGTCGACAGACACCAAATGAATTGGTGAAAGACCGAACAATTATTGGTTTTATAATAAATTCGGCCCTTCACCGGTGTATGTCGACAAACACATATAAGTTTCGGTCGATGTCGGAACCGACAGGTCCTAACAGGCTTTTGTGTGGTTTCTTCGCTTCGCTTTCGTGTGGGCTTGTCGCCTCGCCCGCCAGTCTTACAAAAAGTTTCATTGTTAGCGGTAATATAATTTGTACTCGATGGCTATTGCAGTAAATAGTGATCAATTTCTTGAAAAATTAAATACCCTAATAAGAAGTAAACGAGAAGACAATTGTTTTTATTTTTCTCAAGAAAGGTACTCTAAAATCGTTTCTGAAGTAATTTCTGCTAAAAGTAAGTGCAGTACTCCTTTGGATTACAGACGTTTAAAACGTTTTGACATTTTAAAAGTTAGTGACGAACAAAAGTTAATTGTGCCATTAAAACCAGGGGAAACAAATATCCAGTATTATGTTACGAACGAAGAGTTGTTCAGTATACTTTCCGAAACTCACATACGAACAGGCCATGGAGGAAGAACACGAATGCTGAAAGAATTGCAAGTAAAATACAAAAATATAACTTATGAAGTCGTAATGCTGTATTTAAATTTGTGTAAACAATGTCAAATGAAACACAGTGCGCCTAAAAAAGGTATTGTTGTAAAACCAATGGTGAGTTCCGAATTAAACTCTAGATGTCAAGTCGATTTGATAGACTTGCAATCACACAGTGATGGCGATTACAAATTTATAATGGTTTACCAAGACCACTTAACCAAGTTTGTCCAGTTACGACCGTTAAAAACCAAGAGAGCAGAAGAAGTAGCATATCACCTTCTTCAAATTTTTTTAATATTTGGTGCTCCCGCTATATTGCATTCGGATAATGGCAGAGAGTTCAGTAACCAAGTCATATCTGAACTATGCGCTATGTGGAAAGATGTTAAAATAGTGCACGGAAAGCCTCGTCACAGCCAAACACAAGGCTCAGTCGAAAGAGCCAATCAGGACATACAGAATATGTTAACTGCGTGGATGCACGATAATGATTCAAATAAATGGTCAGAAGGGTTGTCGTTTGTACAATTCGCCAAAAACACAACTTACCATGAAGGAATACGCCAAAGTCCCTATGAAGCTTTGTTTGGCGTTAAACCAAAAAGAGGCCTAGCATCGTCATCTCTCCCCAACGAGCAAATTACAAATATTGAAACCGAGGAACAGCTAGAAGCTTACGTTAATACTTGTGAAGAAAATTTAATTGATGACCATGTTTCAGATGTAAGTAACATGGTTGAGACCAATCCACCTTCACCTTATGTATTAACTAATCCGCAATCCAAGACGCCTTCATATGAAGTGTTGACTAATCCGCAACCCAGCACGTCTTCAACTCAATCATTGACTGATCTACAACCGATTACGCCTTCATATGAAGTGTTGACTAATCCGCAACCCAGCACGTCTTCAACTCAATCATTGACTGATCTACAACCGATTACGCCTTCATCTCAAGCACTGACTATGCAGCACGAGCTTATTAATTCAAAAAGAGTAGCTGCAAAAGAGAATCTACTACTCCAAGCAACAAAAATGTTGCGAACTTCTAAAAAAAAGTTTCCTGCCGCCCAAATTGGTGATACCGTAAGAATTAAAGTCCCTGACGTCGACCGTGGTCGTACAGATCCCCGAAATGTGTTAGCCATTGTTGTTAGAGTAGAGGATTCAGACTTTTATACATTAGCAAACAAAAATGGTACCCTGAAGCAGCTTTTCACCCGTAATCAGTTTGCAATTTGCAAAGAAAAGTTAATTTCCATGGATGAGATTTCAGCTGAAGAAATTTCGGTAAGACAAGCAGCTTTTGCTAATTCAAAAAGTGGAGGGCAAGGCTATACACGCTGTAACTGCAAAAAGAAATGTTCCACGTCTAAATGTAGCTGTAAAAATAAGAGCCTTTTGTGTAATTCAAAATGTCATGGTAGCTTAAGCTGTTGCAATAAATAAGGTGGCCATACATTTACTTCATTTTTTTTTAAATTTTAGTTTAGATAAAATGGATTTTATTTTTATATTAATATTAGATATGTTTGTTGTGTTTGTTTTAAGTTTAACAACTTTATGTTCATTTGGAAACTTCTTCCATGTTTTAATGAAAATAAAATAAGAATAACCTATAGAGTGTGTTTGTTTTCTTTCTATAAAAAATTCTTTTAGACATACACCATGAGTGTATGATGAATGTTGACATTCACCGGTGATAGTTAGAAATAATGATAATTAATGAATATATCGGACATACGCCAAGTAACTTGGTGAATGTTGACATTCACTGGTATATTCTGACAATCACCGGTTTTCGGAGTTTCACGGTAACATATATATATATATATATTTATTTATAGGCCTTGGTGGCATCCCTCCATGTTAAAATTGCGTCTGCCGTGGCATCCACGTCCTCGTGGCATCCGATATACAGATGCCACGAGGACTTTCGATGAAACTCATCGCAAATGAAAGGATCCTACCCCTACTAACTCTCGGCAAAATATTGGCGGGATGCCAAAACAGCCTATTTTTGTATGTTTTTAAACATGGTAGTTTGAGCAATGACCGCAACTGCCGCCACTTTCGTGTGCTGTATATTCTGAGATATATTTAAAGGAGGTAATGGCATCCAATGATATACATATTCATTTTAAGTACCTGGTGGCCTCTGTATATTCCGTTTTCGGTTTGATGGAATCCATTTCGTTGTTGCCAGATCTTATATTGGTTTATAACTCAGCCTTTTCATTTTTATACATTCTGTAACATACTTTCACTAGGATTAGGCGCCCTTGCGATTTACTTCCGAGAAAATAACATGTGTTTTTAAAGCTATTTTTATTATATCTTTTGAAATATACTGGTTAAATTAGGTACACTTATTCTGTCACTTTTTAAACTGTAATCTGTGAGGAACACTTTTGTTTTGTATAAAAATTTGCACAGATTTGTCTGCCAATGTTGATAAAATTAAAACGCTTTTAATCGTATAAGGCATAAGCTAGGAGAAATTAGCGGACAAACTGGGCGGCGATGCTTGAAAATTTCAATATTGTTATTCGCTGAAATATTTGGTTTAGATGTACTTTAGTGTCATAAAAGTTAAAAAATAAATAAAAATTATCATTTTTATTGAAAAAATCATTAATTCAGTTTAAAATATTATTTAGAACAAAATATAATTTTTATACCGATTAACCGATTAAACAAAACATTAAGACCAACCAATGATTCAAAATATATATTTTTTTCTTTTAAAGTCAGGTTTTTTGCCGCTAAACAACTATGGGAGCAGAGAGGGGAAAACACATTTAGCCCAAGATTACAAATACAATTCTTATACTACCAATTCAGTACACAACTTTCAATTAATTAAATCAAAATCATTATATAGCAAGAACTCCAACATATAATTTTTAGGTCTTTAAAGTCATTCGTATCCGCCGATAAATATTATTCCATCAACTTTCCGTTGGAATTAACTTATTACCTGGAACGTTACATAGTAAGTCTGTTTTTTCTGCCTAGGCAGTAAAAATATATCTTTTTAAGTCTTTAAAAAGTCAATAAAAAGCCGCTTTGGGTACAAGAAACCAAGTTTTTTTTTAAATATTTGAAAAATGACTAACTTTTAGTATCTATATAAACGACGTGGAATCATTAATTTTGCTACGAATTTCTTTCAAAACTAAACATATTTACATGTTTTCTTTTCGTTACACCTGACAAATAATGAAACACATCAAACTTTTTTTGTGAAAAACAATTATATTTTTTAAAAAAATATACCTTTATCGCGAGATATAGACGTAAGTTACAAAATTAAACATATTTTATTCCAACGATTTTGTTGAAAAATCTAGAAATTGTACAGGTAAACAGTTCCCGAGGTAAGGCCAAACTTTATTCTCGTGTGTTATTTAAAAAAAAAAATTTATTCCATTCTATGACTACCAGTTACCACAAACTTTTTCATAAATTTAAATAATTTTTTAAAAAATCAAAGAAGCGACATTATACTTTCCAATTATACAAGGTTCTCCAAGAAAGTGATACATATCAAAGTTTTCCAAAATGGGACACCTTGTATTTCATATATTTAAATTTTCCTTGCCTTTCTTATTATAACAATAAAATAGTCTGAGATTATACAGGGTATTTCACACGCTATAACAGTTTTATATAAAAATCGTACTGATTTCAAAGACGTGTATAGTGAAAAATAAACATTTTGAAAACCATTTTTGTGCAGTAAAAGGTTTTCATTATTAGTCAAAAAATTTTACCGATGTACTACTTTTTTAATTTTAAACAAATCTTTAAATTTTAAACAAATTTAGTAACTATTTCTATTTGGGACAAATCTATTGAATTCGTTTAATATTATTTTTATTTTAAACAACATTTTTAATAGATAAATGTTAAATTGTCATTTTTTCTATTAGGCAAAAAAGCACATAATTTAATGTCGTGGCTGGTGTTTCATAGGCGAAGCGTAGCTAAGACTAGGAAACCAGCCAAGGCATTCGGAGAAAAAATGATATGTTCCACACAGCAGAAAATTAGATATAATGCCTTGGCTGGTTCCCTAGTCTCAGCTTGGCTTTTCTGGCTAATAAAACAAATGACATTTTCACATGTATTTATTTAAAATAAGAATAATATTATACGAATTCAATA
Source organism: Psylliodes chrysocephalus (assembly GCA_927349885.1). Taxonomy (NCBI): domain Eukaryota; kingdom Metazoa; phylum Arthropoda; class Insecta; order Coleoptera; family Chrysomelidae; genus Psylliodes; species Psylliodes chrysocephalus. The sequence goes on along the minus strand of OV651822.1, from coordinate 47,053,778 downwards.
GATTTGTCCTAAATAGAAATAGTTACTAATTAGAAATTAATAAATTGTAATAATATTTTACCAAATATTTAGAACACTATTATACTCTTCACACAGTAGTCCGTGAAGAGTATTATATGTTTACTTTTGTCCGTCTGTCTGTCCGTCCGATGTCACATTTTATGTCCGCACGATAACTCAAAAACGAAACATGATATCTTCTTGAAATTTATAGAAAAAATCAAACTCTATAAGGGGACAAAGCCTATTGATTTTGAAAAAAATCGGAATAAAAATGAGGGGTTTAAGGGGAGGTTGAAACTTAAAAAAAAATTATAAATCATTTAGGAAAAATGAAGTTCTATGAGAGGATGAAGCCTAATAATTTTTAAAAAATCTGATTAAGAATAGGGGGTTATAAGGGAGTTAAAACTTAAAAAAATCATAATTTAAAAACGAAATATGATATAAATTTGAAATTTTTAGGAAAAATCAAGCTTTATAAGGGAACAAAGACTATTTTTTTTTTAAATAAATCTGATTAAAAAGGGGGGTTTAAGGGGGGGGGGGGTTTAAAACTTTAAACAAATCATAAATCAAAAACGAAACATGATATTAACTTAAAATTTTAAGGGAAAATCAAGTCCTATAAGGGGACAAAGTCTCGTGAATTAAAAAAATTAATAAAAGTAGGGGTTTAAGCGGGGTTTAAATGTAAAAAAATCATAAATCTAAAACGAAACATGATACCAACTTGAAATTTTAAAAAAAATCAAGCTCTATGAGATAACGAAGTCTCTTGATTTTTAAATAGATCCGATTAAAAATGGGGAGATTAGTGGGGGGTTGAAACTTTAAAAAAATCATAAATCAAAAACGAAACATGATATCAACTTTAAATTTTCAGGAAAAATCAAGTCCTATTAGAGGACGAAACCTATTAAATTTTTAACAAATCTGAATAACAGTAGGGGGTTAAGTTGGGTTAAAATTAAAAAACAATCATTCATCTAAAAGAAGTATTATATCAACTTGAAATGTTTAATAAAAATCAAGCTCTATAAGGAGATGAAGCCTATTAATTACTAAAAGAAAAAAATCTAAATAAAAATTGGGAAGCCTATTTATTCCCAAAAAAAAAATGTTTATAAAAAAATCGCTGGTTAAGAGGGCCTGTTAAACTGTGAAGAGTATAATATAGAATGCCAAGCATTATATATCCTCATTTTAAATTTAAAATTGCTTTATTGCTCTTTATTTTATGTATTCGATACATTTTTTGTCTCGATAAAAACATTTTTACTTTTATTCGCTGAAAAATGTTTTTTAAAATAAGAACAATAACATATACGAAACCAATAAACACATTTGTTACAAATAGGTAGTTACTAGTTAGTACTTTATAAATTTTAATAATATTTAACCATTTATTTGAAATTTTCTTTTTACATTTTTTTATTACTATTTCTTATGTATTTATTTAAATTGTCGTTTCAATAAAAACATTTTACACATATTTAATAAAAAATATCTTTTAAAATAATAATATTTTTACGATTCCAATAAACACATTTTTCCTAAATAGTTATTAAATTTTAAGGATATTGTAAAAAAAAATTCAATCAATAAATTACAGCTAGTAAAATTCTTATCACTAATTAACACACAGTCTATTTCCAGTCAACCAGTGACCAGTTAAAATTAAACTATTTTGTGAATTATCTTTTTTGTCATTTAGATTTAACAAGCTTCCAAAATTATTAGTTTTATGTATAGAGAATGCTTAACTCAAATTAAACTTTAAGAAACGTTCTTTTAAATGGTGATATAAAATACAATTAAAGAAAATGGGAAAATGATGTATTTCCGTTCTGATTACCCTATAAAGATTTGTTTAAAATTAAAAAAGTAGTACATCGGTAAACATTTTTGAATAATAATGAAAACCATTTACTCCAAAAAAATGGTTTTCAAATGTTTCTTCTGCACTATACACGTCTTTAAAATCAGTACGGAAAACTTTGATATTGTATTACTTTTTTAGAGAACCTTGTATAATTGGAAAGTATATGTTGCTTCTTTGATTTTTTGAAAAACCATTTAAATTCATGATAAAGTTTTAATCTCAAATTTAACATGCTTTTATAGAATGAAATAAAAAAAACATTTTTTTAAATAACACACGAGAATAAAGTTTGGCCTTATGAACAGTTTTCAATATTATAATAATTATTGCCAGAAATAATCCATTGGTAAATTTGTATACGCGAATGAATTTAAAGGGCGAAGAGACCAATTTGTTTTTAGATCATTCGATATGCCTAAAATGTTTTTAAAAAGAGATTCTAATTCTTTGAACCGCTCTCAAATAGGTAATAATAAATCATTTCGTTGTAAAGGATTCCATTGTAAAGGTTTCCATTGTAAATAATAAGCTCTGAAATCAAGTGTTGAGCCAGTCAAGCATATGTTACTTATTTAGCATTGTATTTAAAAATTTAACCAACTATTAAAACTTTAGAAAAGAATTTTTTTGTAACATTATAAAAAATGTTAAGTTTCATAAATAAAAATGTCTATTTTATGTGACACATGCACTGCATAGGTTTTGGAATGGCTAATATCCGAGTTATTTGATCATAAAATAAAATAAAAAGGAAACAAATCTCTTGCAAAATCCAAAGTTTGAATGTTGTCTAATGTTTCTCTAATTTTTACAGTAATTTTGACTATTAAAGCTAAAAGTAGAGCAAATATATTACTGAAATGAGGATAAAAATCATAATTACAAATATTTAAAAATAAATGTAGGGACAGTTTGAGAAGTGGTTGATTTAAATACAAGCTGTAAGACAATTTTTACCCTATGTACATCATATTTTTTATTTTACTTTATGGAGTACCTGCCTTAAATATTAATTATAAATGTTATACTGCGTGTGACAAACAGTTGGTCAAATAAAAAATAATCAAATTTATTTATTCTACTACAATGCGTGTTGATTTTCAAGAAAAAAAAATTATTAAGTTTTATTTGTTTCCTATCTGTGTACATACAGATAAGGTAAGTATAGTAATCATGATTTTTTTCGACCTCAAGTTTTTGACGGATTTTTACGTTTCGGGTGCTCTTGAATCCGTTTTAAACTTAAGCTTTAATCCACCCTTCGGTGAACAGATTATATTTTGGGCCTAGTCGGAACATCTGGGGGTACTGTATGGGGGATCATTTTATACTTTATGGAATATATCTGTTATTTTTGCTTAGAGAAGAAACTTCTTTAAATAAAAGTTTTTCTCTAGAATTTTCTCTAGAATTTTTGCTCCATATATAATTTTCCTAAAATTGAGCGTATTCGAGAAATTTGAGGAAAAGTGAAAATTTAGAATTTTGAACATTTTGAATTCAAAAACGGATTAAAAAAAAGCAACAAATTATACATTTAAGCTTCAATCTATCACGCGGTAAGCTGCTTAGATTTTGGGCATAGTTGGAATATCAGGGGGTTACTTTATGAGAGAGTAATTTTCTACTTTATTGAATATATCTGTTATTTACGCTTGGAGAAAAACTTCCTTGATTCAAATTTTTTGGCAAAATTATTTTTTCTTCTGTACATAATTTTCGTAAAATGACCCGTATTTGAGAAATTTGAGGATAAGTGAAAATTTTGAATTTTGAACATAACTCAAAAGCGGATAAAGAGAAAAACACTAAATTTTAAACAAGCTTTAATCTATTATGTGGTAACCTGTTTAGATTTTGGGCATAGTCAGAACATCTGGGGCTACTTTATGCAAGGGCATTTTTCTACTCTATTGAATGTATCTGTTATTTATACTTGGAGAAGAAACTTCCTTAAATAAAAGTTGTTTGCAAAATTATTCTCTATATGTTTTCTTTCATACATAACTTTCCTAAAATTGTCCGTATTTAAGAAATTTGAGGATAAGTGACAATTTTAAATTTTAATTAAACATAACTCTTCGCTTCGGCTATGAAACACCAGCCACGGCATAAAATCTTGTGCTTTTATGTATAATTAAACAACTATTTTTTCCAAGTTTTAATAGAAAATAGTAACATTATAAAACTAAAAATCCATTAATATTACATGTTTAACCCAAATTTATATTAACTCCAATTTAAGTTTAAAGAAAAATTTTAGAAAAAAAATACCCTATTACAGTTTTTCTTTGATTGATTTTGTTTACTAAGGAGAACGTCATTTTTGGACTGTTTTTTGTCTTTTTAGGAGTCATAAGAAATACACAAGTTCTATATAGAACATTTTTTGCACTCTTTTGGTTTTGAAAATGTACAAATTCTCAAAAATAAATCAAATAAAACAAACGAACTATCCCTGAATTGATACATATTAAAAAAATATTAAAACAGACATAAAATATTTATCTTACGTTTATTTTAATTCTAATTGTAAGCTTTTTAATTTTATTCTATATTTTAACGCCACTGATATTTTTTAAATTTGTAAACACTCATGTTTTTGTTTTCCTACTGTATATATCTTGTTAAATCTAATTATATTATTTCGAATACACCTCCACACGCTGTAAAACAAAAGATGGGGCTTTAACTGTTTTAAAAAATTACATGTGTTTTAGTTCCTCATGTTTTTAAAAATAATTTACTGAACCAGAAGATAAAGAATATGTTATCCAAAATATATCTGTCGCCTATATAATAAAAAATTAAATAAAAATTTATGACCAAATAAACCAAGGCACTTTATTTATTTAAAGTAAAAGAAATACGAGCAATAACCAAATATCTATTTTTGGGTCTTTATTCAAAGTACAACTAAACGTCCGTAAAATAAACACATGTGGTTTTAAGGTCTAAAAGGGGCTGAATTTTACACAAACTAGAAACATTTCATCCAATTTCAAACGGATCAGTGTTGTCAAACTTACAGAGTTCGCGAAAGACGCTATTAGTATTTTTAAATTCTTCTCAGTATACATGGTGTATATTGGGCGGATGCCATCAAGGGTCATATCTATACGGATGCCACGGACGACTACAATTCAATATATATATATATATATATATATATATATATATATATATATATATATATATATATATATATATATATATATATATATATATATTAAAATAATGTGTTTTAATGAAATGTAACTGGATGCTTACTGCACAAATGAACCGATGGAGAAACCGCCCCTGGTAGAATGTACGTATAATACCTTCTCATTTTTAATCTTAAATATTTTTATATATTTTAATGTATTTTTAAATTATTTTAGATATATTATTTTTTATGTTATTGTCTTAACCGACACAAGTTGTTTAGAACTGTTCTATCTTCAAGTTTTTTTATACTTTTGTTAATTATTTTAATTTAGCATATATTTTAGCTATGTTTTAGGTGTTAATATTAGAAAAAATATTTATTTTTATATACACCTATTCATTCTCTTAGTGTAACCAATTTGCCCATGAATAAAGATTATTATATTAATAATATTTTTTATAATTGATTGAATTTTATAAAACAACTGATTAAAATTTTATACCAATTATTATGATTATCTATACTAAAAGTATTTAGGGAGTATCTTCTAATCGAACAGTGTAAAGGCAACTAAGTATTCCTCTGCTGTTTTTATTAGTGCGAGGATGTTAAGTAGACATTAATTCGGGTTAAAATGACATACTTATTATTGTTATTACCCAATCCGCTGTACATTAATCCATAATACAAAATAACAAGCGCATATTTTAGCATTCATTACGTTACTGTATTCACATCGGTCGACAAAGTGAATTGCTATCGTGCAATTCGCTGCAAAAAGAAAAGCTGATAAAGAATAAGAAGAAGTAGAATGATAGAGTGATCGTACACGCAAGGTCGTTTAGTCAACGACCGCGTTTACTACTTCCTTGAACTTGCAGAAAACTGGATCTCGTATTATAAATAGATTGTCCCATGCATTAAAATACAACATAATACCCGTGAATTGATATTCCATAAAAACTGTTTTATCATATTTTCACGTTCAACGCGCGGTTTAATTCATTGGCGTACGTAGTTCGATTTACATATTAATATCTGTCGATTTATTCAGATTCATTAATTTTCGTATTTATAATTTTAAAATAAGAAAATTTAAAAGTACATTTTATAAAACTAGAGTTTTGTAAATATAATTTTTGCCTATAGTGAAAAAAGATTTAATGAAATGACGTAGGTAGGTAGATCTATTTACATTATAGGTAATAATATCCAAGGAAGTAAAAGAAAACCTTAACCATAATATACAACCCAGCTAGCACAAAAACATCCCATCTACGTTAATAACCTGCTCTTTAAGCTCGCTGCAATAAACTTTTTTCTACGCTCATGTCAGTAAACGTTAAAAATCGCACCGTTAACATTCCTTGTAAATGACATTTAACAATAACACGCACGTAATAAGATCTTATAACATACACGTGCGTTTTGATAAGAAAACTTAAATTTCTTAGTTTAATTAAATTGCAATCAAATTTTTATATACGTAATACTTTATTTGGTTTATTTACATAAATTTAGTCAATTTAAAAACATAAAAACTTTTAGCATTAGCGAGATACATTTTAGATTAAAAAAGTGATTTCCCTAAATGTCGGCAACACATTATACAATTTTAAAAAACTAAGTCGCGTTTTCTTAGCATGCTATGAAAATAAACGTCGTTTCGTTTATACAGGGTGTCCTTTAAAATGTGTCCCAAAATTCTCAGGCAGATTCCTTAACCAAAAAATGGAAAAAAAGTTCCTATAGACCTATGTCCTAAAGTGCCCCCTAAGCGAGCAACAGCCTCTCGAAATCATTTTTTTTATTTTGATTTTTTGAATTTCCTTAAAAATGGAAACAAATAAAAGAACCAAATTTTTGCTGTTAAATATGATCAATAATAGTGACCTTTTGACACCTTCAAAAAGAAATTATTTCGTCAGGGGTGTACTTGGGAATTTTTTGAAAATTTTGATTATTCATAACTTTTTTGTGTTTTTGGTAATGACTTATCCATATTTTTTTTTTACATTCTACATTGAAAGCTACGTCAAAAAGGAATACTTGTTTGATCTCGATTGGAGCAGCCGTTTCCGAGAAAACATCATCCAAAGATATTCGTCCACTTTAGCTTAATTTTCAATTTTCCTAAATTACCTCGGTGAATCTCGTAAATAAAAATAACTTTTTTAGCTCTCTCTAAATAATTGTAGTTCAAATGTCGTGGTGGGACTATTTTTATTTAATAATAAGAAATGGTTTAAAAAAATATTTATTCTAAAAAAACAAATCAAAAAAAATTAAAGCAGATGCTCAATGTGGTTTCCACAAACAAGCGCAACCGTCGCATCATAGACTGTCTTACACGAAAAAATACTTCAGGATTATTCCTAAGAACTTCGCAATGATGAAAAACTCGTTCTTCCAATTCTTCAACTGTTTCAACAGGACTGGAATAAACCAATGATTTTAAATAACCCCAAACAAAAAAATCCATTGGATTTAGATCTGGTGAACGAGGTGGCCAGTTAACAGGACAACCTCTGCCAATTACTCTACCCTCAAATCTTTCGTTAAGGTGCTGTCTAGCTTCAAGGCTGTAATGTGGTTGAGCTCCATCATGCATAAACCACATGTTATGTCTGATTTGAATCGGAATATTATCAAGAAGCTCATGTAAGTTATTTTCCAAAAAAAGCCTGTATGCTGCTCCATTTAACCTATTCGGCAAAACAAATGGTCCAATAAGGTAATTATCAATAACTCCAGCCCAGACGTTTATTGAAAATTTATCCTGGTGGTGACGTTCAACAACCGCGTGAGGGTTATCTTCACCCCATTCATGCATATTTCGAAAATTTATTATACCATCTCTAGTGAAACCAGCTTCATCGGTAAATAGCACTTTATTAAGAAACATTGCATCTTGATTACATCTTCCAAGAAACCATTCAGAAAAGATAACTCGCGGCTCATAATCAGTAGCTTTAAGTGCCTGAACTTTTTGAATGTGGTAAGGGTACAATTGTTGTTCACGCAAAACTTTCCATACCGTGTTACGTCCGACTCCCACTTCTGAAATTAAATGAGAGAATCTGTGTAGTGAATAGTTAAGAAAGAGAATCCATTGATTTGGGAAATCAGATTTTTTCTGCATAACGCAACTCTTTTCGATACGAAAAGTCGTGAAATGTAAGAGAAGCAATAACAAGTAAAAAAACTAGTTTTATACGATAAGGTACGGGGTAGCTAAAATAATAAATAAGTAATTACTTACCATTTGCTATTTTTCTGGTACTTGTCGATGGGGTTTCAGCTACCCTATCCAAAATTGCTTCTTCCAAAGCAGGAGTTCTCACATAATTTTGTCTTCCACTGTTACTAGAGTTTTTCTTAAATGTACCAGTTTCCCGAAGTCTATCGTCAATTCTAGAAAACGTCTTAGCGCATGGAAGATGCCTATTTGGAAAGCGCTCCTGATAAAGTCTGCGAGCTTCATTGGCATTTCCAGAAGCGAGTCCAAAACATAAGTGCATGTCCGTCATTTCGCCGAATGTGTAATCATTATTGTAGTTATTGTGAGCCATTTTAAACAAAATAATAACAATACAACGAATCGCACCAGAACACTTTTAGAAATAATGTTTAACTGAAGAAACATTTTTATCAGTGAGCGAAAAAAATTATCCATGAAACACAAAAACGCCAAAAAAATACATATTTTTACTTTTTTATTCTAAACAGCTAAATACAAACCTTATGGTCTTCATAATAAATAAATGGGAACTAAATTTTTAAATTTTATTTAGAGAGCTAAAAATAGTATACAGGGTGATTGATTAGTGTGAGGAAGCTCTGTAGATCTGTTATAATAAAAGTAGGCAGCTTTAAGCTTCACATTTTAAAATTAGTTACGATGTGACAGGGTGTTTCATAAGGCCGTGCCAAATCAAAGTTATGTTTTTTAAATGGAACACCCTGTATATTTTTATATTTTTAGAATCTGCTCGATAATCTGATTTCAATGATATATCACACTTGTTATCTAATATGAATAGTAAAGGATCTACAGCTACTCAAAAATCACATTTTTTCAAATTCAGGTGGCTGTTGTAGCCAAACAGTTGGAAATCGAGGAAAACGGCTTACAGTCCCTATCCTAACTTTTTAAGGTCTATTCAGTGACATAAAATACATATTATTTGATACAGGGTGATCAAAAATCCAAAATCACATCCGATTTTTGATCACCCTGTATCAACTAATATTTTTTGCCACTGAATAGACCTTCAAAAGTAAGGATAGGGACATGTAAGCCGTGTTCCTCGATTTCCAACTTTTTGGCTACAACAGCCAAAATTGAAAATTAACCTAAACTGCACGAATATCTTTGGATGATGTTTTCTCGGAAACGGCTGCTCCAATCGAGATCAAACAAGTATTCCTTTTTGACGTAGTTTTCAATGTAGAATGTAAAAAAAAATATGGATAAGTCATTACCAAAAACACAAAAAAGTTATGAATAATCAAAATTTTCAAAAAATTCCCAAGTACACCCCTGACGAAATAATTTCTTTTTGAAGGTGTCAAAAGGTCACTATTATTGATCATATTTAACAGCCAAAATTTGGTTCTTTTATTTGTTTCCATTTTTAAGAAAATTCAAAAAATCAAAATAAAAAAAATGATTTCGAGAGGCTGTTGCTCGCTTAGGGGGCACTTTAGGACATAGGTCTATAGGAACTTTTTTTCCATTTTTTGGTTAAGGAATCTGCCTGAGAATTTTGGGACACATTTTAAAGGACACCCTGTATATTGTCAATTTTTGTAACAAAATATTATTGTATTTGAACATTTTCTCAACTTTACCTACGAATATGTCTGTTAGTAGTAAAAGTGATGAAATTATGAGCACTCCACCAGAAATTTTAGAAAATGCTCAAGCTGCCACATACAATTTGTTACCGCTATAATCCAAAGAAAGGTACGAAATTACCTATCGAAAATTTATTGATTGGCGACACAAGCATATGCCCTTTATTAAATAGAATAAAATAAGTGGGCGTAGAAACAGTATAGTATGTTACACGAGTTGTAAGCCCATTACGCACTCGTAAAATTTACGCACTCGCCGCTGCGTAAACTTTTTCACTTCGTGCGTAATGGGTTACTTACAACTCTTGTTACGTAATATACTATTAATGTAACCCTAATATCCATGCAACCGCCGAATATCTGCAACGGCAAGACTTTTATAGCACATCTCATAGAGATTACACAGTAAAGCTCGGAGAACATTACACTTTTAAAAACATTACACATGACTTGTTTCGCAGTACAACTTATTTTTCTTCTACCATACCAGCAAATCCTTGTAGCCTTCAATTAATTCAGCCTTCTAGCCGTCAATCATTTATTATACTTGATTACGTTGATTACCATCTAAATCAGTAAATCTTTTTTCATATAACCAGGTAAAGAGTTGCTAAATCATTCTTCATATGATAAAAAACATCCAACTCATTCTTCGTAAAAATACTGCATTCAAATGTTGCCAAACTAAAAGATTTCGACCTTTTTATGGATGATTTGGATATGTAGGATGGATGAGACGAACGTTTTGAATAATGAAATAAAAGGTATTTATTATACAGAAAAATGTCGGTAATCCTTAGCAATCATTGTATAAAACAAACAAATATTATATCTAGTACTTTCCATATTTAATCTAATGGTTTTTAGAAATTTAAAAGAATCTTTTTCTGAAAGGACCATCTCAATAAATATAAATTCGTCTTCTCGACACTAAATTCAGGAAGAGAATCAAAAATGTACTTCTACTGACAGCCACCGAATTGTCATCGCAAGCAAAGAGATGGAGCAATCGAGCTGTTTGAAAAATGACGATATAAAATACGAACATTTACATACTTTAAAATAAGTTATTCTGCTGAAGAATCGATAATAATGAAATTTCTATTTTTATTTCATCTATTTCTACAATTAAATCATACATTTTAATAAAAGTATATGAAATCGTTTAATTATAAGCATTAAAACTAAAATATTAGGTGTGTCGATGGAGCTGAGAGTAGCGTATTTAGCTGTCCTGCGAGAAGTCTCGGGTTTAAATCTAGAAATATACACTAAGTAAATTAAATCTCAAGTTTATTTTAATTTAAAAGTTAGTAAACGTAATAAATTATTTTTAAATAGGTGATTTTATCTTTATAGCCTAAAATATATTTTAAAATTTGTAGATTTTCGTTAGTGGGTCGTGGCAAAAATATACTGTACAACTAGAGTGGATTGTCCGTATCGCACTGAGATTGAAATTTTACAAAACAAAAATTTTAAACAATGGATAGTCCTGCCTCGTTAAAGTTCCAGATTCTATTTAACTGAAAGGTAAATTCTTCTAAAACTGCTGTAAATAATTAGGATTGTCCCATCAAGTTATCCATGAGCGATCCAAAATTATTCTCTGATGTAATTACTGCACAAGCGTAACTCATACACTATTTTTTAACCGTTTCTAAAAAAATTCTTGTTTTAGTCTAAGATACGAAGTAAGGTAGACCTTCACTTATCTGATTAATGGCTGAAAGGTAATTTTTATTAAATATAATATATTAATAAATTTACCCAAATAGGTTGCCTAAGAAAATACTGTCAATACTATTTACTTTCTTAAAGTAATAAAAAACGACACCCTATAAAATATCCCCCACATGCATCGCCCAAGTAACATAAGACACGAATAAAACTTTTGAATCCGCGAGATAGCCTTAGGGCTGCTATAAATCTGCTTTAAGAGTAAAAGAGAGAATCCTATAACGGTTCTTAGGATTATTTTCAAAACCATATCTTAAAACTAATTAGACCTAAGACAAAGTCCGTATAAAAAGTATATTAACAATTTTATTAAACCATTTTTAAATCTTTTTTAAGATTATGATAATAAGTATGATAGACATAAAAACTTTACAAAAGAGAATTAAATTTTAAACTGTTTTAGCTTTATTCTGTTTTATCATACTCTGTGACAGAATGATTTTGCAAATATGTTGAGAAGACTGCCATATTAGAAATTAATTACTATATAGTATATGTTTAATTTGTTTAGTTACACTTGTTATTTCTTCAATTTTCAAACGCACACCAAAGTACTGTTAAAAGTGGACAAAGTGGGTCGTAATAAATGATGGGCCTTACAATATATGAAATATACGTAAAAAAAGGATTATTATACGGATGCTAATCTATTTACTGCAAGTAATTTAATAGAAAATAACATTGTAAATATCGTATATATAGCACTATAAAATGTTTACATTTGTCTTCGATATGTTTTTCGTATAAAATATCACATTTTGTATTTTTCAAATTATTTCATGGAAGTGACTATTTAACCGCCAATATAAATCCTTATTGTAGATTTGTCTTTGCATGGATACTTGTCATCGTCAGAAAACCATTTTCAATTGGGCATACTACCTACTGGACTATCAGAAACAAACTTTGTGCTTAATTATAAATTACTTTAGGTGAGGCAAAAGTTGCATAACATTATATCATAGTATATTCCAATATAAATTACATTTATATACCCTAAAAGGAATTAGCTGTAGATATATTTGAAAAATTTGACATTATGCCATTGGCACACTATTGTCATTGACACACTATCACTGTCTTTGGTAAAAAAAAATACGTCATTACTAATACCGAAAGATTTTAGAAATATTTGAATTTTGACCATCATTTATTTAAATATCCTTTAGGTACAGGTCTGGTAGACGGGTACTATTTTACATGATATATGGTTAAACAGCCACTGCTATATTTAAAATGGAGAATTTCCTTATTGTGTTCTATCTGTACCTAAAAACGAACATTAGCTTATAAAACTAATAAAGCAAAAAAAATACTTTTTAGGACTTTCTAGTTTTAAAAAGCTCTTGCTACACTTTTTAAAGCTTTTCATAAAACAATAGTAAAAACGAAAGCCTCAATAAAAATTTATAAGTTCAATCAGACCGGCATAACCTGACCTCACTCTTGAGCTTCTTATTTACTCTACGAACAAGTCATTCAAAATATAAAAATTAGTAACATTAACCATTTTTCTCTTGCACTGATCATTTCCGGAATATTAGGAGCCTAGGAATATTTTAATATTTGTTAAACAATGGAACACAATGAACTTATTAAACACTGAGGAGAAGGAGAAACATACATTTTTTTTCATTCTCTATGAAAATTACCACTTTTCTTTATTTTGAACAATTTATCTTTCAACGTCAACATAATGTGATTGGGTTGAAAAGCTAGGTTATACTCCAAAACAAACTTTAGTTTTTATTAAAACTAAAAGTAGTTTTAAAAGAGCCCTATCGTTTACTAGATTAAGTAAATTATAAGAGTTATGTTGTAACATTATAGAAAATGTACCTAAAAGGTTCTGGGATTAATTTAATTTAAAGTATAATCCTAATACACTTTTTCAAACTGTTTTAAAACCTACTTAAGATAACTGCTAAAAAGTATGCCCCTTTGACACCAAACACACCATAGGAGTATCTTCAAACTCAATAGTTGTTCTAAAATTACTTATTAATTTACTCTTATAGGACTGCGATAAAGCATAGCTTACTTTAGGATAAACTAGTTTTCTTAAACAGACTTAAAGGAATCTATAAAACCAAGTAATAAGATTAATTGATCCTGCAGTCCTATTAGCAAAAAAAAATAACTGTAATAAAATAATTATTAATTTTTATGCTTTTATAAAATCCTAGTGAAACATAAATAAAACTTTATTCTCTAAAAAATGTTACTTGGGCATGCCAGTTATGCGTATTTATTTATTTTTTTTTTGAGGAAAATCTTCATGAAGACGCTAAAGGTGTTTCATAGCGACAACGGGTTCCTGCGTGAGAAGTCTGATACCGTCCGGATTGTCCATCTGAACTCCCCGGGCTGCATCAAACTGGTCACGCGGCGTCCGTGTAAAAACCCCCTTCTACTGCCTTTTTTGCCGGGACTCTTCCATAAGATTCCGGTAGCTTCCTGGTTTGGGATTTCGTCGGAATCTGAGGAAAGCTTTTTATTCTTCCGTGCTCTGTCTATCCTCTTTTTCTTTTTTCCAAGGATTTTAGAAAGGTATTCAGATATTATATCCCAGTTCTGTTTGCTTGATATCATCACGTCCACCAAATTGTCTTCATTTAGTTCTCCACCTATGCCGATTTCGAGGCGCAATCTTTCAGTGTTCCATCTGTTGCATACAAACGCGGTGTGCTTAGGGGTGTCTGGTTCTTGACAATATCTGCATGCGTTGCCGACAGAAAATGGGTTAGAAAATAATTTGTTTTCCGATGTTGACAGTTTACCCAGGATTTTAAATGTTTTATTAGTGTTTTGGTCCACACTGCTGTACCTTGTTTCAGGTTCCATTCCTCCTGCCATCTCTCCATAGTAGTGTATCTTTTCGTATTTTTTGTATGTGGTAGGTGCCCGTCTTCTCTTTTGTACAGTCTGGATCTTTCATCTACTAACAATGTTATCGGTGGTATCTCTGCTATTACCTGCGTGGCAATTATGTATATTAGTCATATTTAAAGTCGTTTAGTCGACGCGAAAACCATAATTATTATTTTATTTAAAATAACTGTAGTGTATTTCTATCTATAATTGGTATTGAATAAAATTGTAATAATAATTGAAATGGCAAACACTTCGCGTCATAATATCATGTGCATGAAAGAGCTTGTCAAATGTCAAAAAATTTTCATTGTAATTTTATGGGTAGCTACCCAGAAAAATTTTTTTTCTGATTTAATGGAATTTAATTTCTTTAAACTTCAAATGTTCAATAATACAAATTTATATCCAATTTAAAAATAAAAAGTTGCATAAACTTGCTGCAAGTTTATTATCGGCTTACAAATCACTTATTTTGATATGTATGTAGAAAATTTAATATAATTTTGCAAATTTTAATTTATACTCGGGAGTTTTTAGTATGTTCTTAAATTAACATTTATATTTTTGAACTATGGAGATAAATCTATTTTTGTAATATCAAAATTAAATTATCTGAAAATATATTTAAACATTTCATACATAGTTACAGGATTATAAAAAGGTTCAAATTATAATGAGGACAATGAAAATTTTCAGATAATTTATTAATGAAAGTTCTTAGATAATATTTGAATTGAAACTGTAAATAAGTTTTTGATTGTTAAAAATAAGTTAATTTTCTATGTTTCCATAAAGTATTGTATATTAAATTTTTTAAGTTTAGAGTGAGGCAGATTAAAACTTGCCGAAAGCTACCAATAAAAATTTGCAAGGAGATTTGCATTTATATTATTTATAAGCTTGCAAATGTAGTTTACTTGGTGGGATACTATTGATGTTCAGTTAAAAATGAAATTAATGAATCAATTGTTAAATAATTTTTTTTTAATTTTCACATTTTTTCCATTTTTTTTATTAAATTATAAGCGTCGCGTGCGCGCCTGCATTAAGTGTTTCGTTCTTTCCTGTTAATTAAACTGTATCATTATTTCGTTGTCTCCATTTTGGAAATACCTAATTAAATCTGTGTAGGTAACAAATGTCTAATACCACTTTTCCATCTAATACGAATAAAACACGACACAGTAGGGCCGCGTACTGCGTTTTAATTAATAATAGTTTTCTTGGCATGTTCGTAGGCTCTTAGAATTATAAAGTTGCGTGTTTTCGCAATGTTTCCATCAGCTATTTACATGCGAGATAGATAAATATTTTCGATTTTTTCCGACTGGAAACGCCATTAAGTTCATCACCCAGTTTTCTTGGTTGGTTCTCATTCGTATGTGCTACTTAAATTGAGATTAGATGATGCTGATTAAGAAAACGTGAGAAGAATTAGATTGCTCCACATGCAAAAATTAAAAATCGTAACAATGGTTAATTGGGTAAGGTACTTAACTAAAAGGATCATTATTTATTTTCGTATCTTGGGAATAGGTAAGTAACCAATACGTGTACATTTATTACTGAGGCCCTTCCTATGAGGCCTTAGTATTGTATTCGTGCAGACGAAAAAATTTTCTTACGTCCATTTTTTAAAACTTTTTTTCATGTTTCCGAAAATGCAAAAAAAAATATTCGTAAAGTCTAAAGTCTGACTCCTAGGAGATTTACATTGACATGTAGGGGGAACTGGCAAGTTCTTTGTGAGTTAGGATGTTTAAAAATAAAATTGTTTTCTGTGGATTGGGTGAGACCCTCTATTTGCTACAGCAGCGAGAATACTGGTTTAACAGATTTTGGTTTCGAGTACTTATTTGTTCATAATTTTTGGGTACAGAGAGCAGAGCTGTATCATCGGCGTATAGAAGGCATGTTGATGTCAAGATCATCGACTTATATAGTTTTAACCTTCTAGAACCTTTCCGAAACGTCCAGAGGTTTCTTAAAATGGAATGACATTTATAGACATTTCTTGAGTATTCTTCCTTTTTCTTATACTCGTACCTATATTTATAACGATCGCAATAAACTGTAGGATGATGGATAACGTAAAATGACTTCACTTTGTTTCATTTTACGCTTGCATGAATAATAACTTTTTTTTGAAAATGAATTTCGAAGTTAAAGCCGAAACGGTGAGCGAGAATAAAATAATTTATCTATACACAGTGGCGGCTCGTAAACAAAATATTGTGGGTTCACATTGACAGAATATAGATCTCAGTACAGATTTAGGTAAGAAACTTTAAGTGTTTATAATATGCCTTTCCAAAGCACTAAAAGGTTTTTACCAGAAATAATAGAGATATAAGCTGTCATTGATAAATTACAATATTCATGATGCCAACATTAATTCGACAATCAATACATTCTATAGCCCTTGTAATAGTTAAAAATATTTTCTGTGCATGCCTCAAATTCCGCCATGTTTTTCGGGCACTTTACAAATATACATACAGTACACACCAGATTTTCTACACAATTAAAAAAAAAGTAGTTACAATCACTTATATTTAAAAAATAGTAAAACTTAAATGAATATATACTCATAATTAAAAAATTGAACAAGTATTTTTATAGAAATTAAAAATGTTACCAATAAAAAAAGGTGCAAAAAAAACGATGTTGTTATGGAGTACGCCGTAGTGATACACGAAGTAAATCCTTTTTGGAGAATCAATATTTTTTGTGAGTTTCCCAAAACCTTAAATTTTTGCCAAAAACTGGGAAAACTTAACGAAGGACTATTACTTATTACTTGATGATTACGTTGTTTTTCTTGTTCTAGCTTCAACTACTTCCCTTTATCTAGACTTGGATCTACTGGGACACCGTTGCGAATTGCGTTCTTGACCCTAAAAATTTACAATCATTTTGAGCGTTCAGTATTTCGTAAAATCAATTCCATAACAATACTGTTTAAATTGTCAATACAATTGTTATTCTAACCTCTCAACTAATTCTGCTTTATTTTTGCCTTGAGGACGTCCATGACACTTCAACCATCGTTTTAATTAAATACAATTGTGAGCTTCTACTGTAGAATACACTAATGATGCACCATCAATAAATTTTTCATTTAATTTTATTGGTAACAGAGGTAACATTGCTTGTTGCCCGGCCATATTCGTAAAAAAGTGCCCAAAACTTTCATATTGCCGCCTTTTAAACATGGCGGATGCGCGTGCACTAAGCAAACCATGCAAAGGCCTATTTTTAGACGCGGGGCGGGGCGAGAAAGTAAGAAAAGGGATAAAAAGAAGAATTTTAAGCAGTTTTAGCAATCAAAAATGTGCTTAAAATACCACAACGTAAATTTCCATACCGGTGTAAGCCCTGTTGCCACTTCCAATCTAACATCACTAGATTTTGGAATTTATTAAAAATTATTACATCTAATTTAGTGAAATTACATCTAATTTAGATAAATTTAATATAACTAATAATCAAAATTTTTTGGGTTCAGTTGCAACCAAATAGGCATATAGTATGGTGTAGATTAAAAGTTATTTTGACTTTGCCTCCCACTTCGGTGTCACAAGCTGAATTTTTTAGGGATGAAAGTACATTATAAGTTAACCCTTATTCCGGAGGTAATACAAAATTAAACTATGTAAAAGGGCAATATCATAAAAAATCGAGTTATTGATACCACCGTATAAAAAAAGCCTATTTTTTGTTCTAATGTTCAATTAGGTGTTTGTAGGAAGTATATTTTTATAATTATTAAAAAAAATCATTTATATTAGCCCTTATGGTCAAAAAAAATTTAAACGTCAGTCAATATCTCGGTTTCAACTGTCTACAAATTTGTATAAAAATTCTTCTTTTAGAATTATACCTTTCATTTGACGAAAAACGAAGGCCTAAATGAAAAAAAAAACTATTCTTCATAAAAGTTTCGTCTATGTTTTGACAAGGTAACAGAGCTTTCCCCATATTTTTTGCTTTTAAATTAACAAAAATATAGCAATAATCAATTAGTGATGTCATGGTTTTACTAGAAAGCAAACATTGAAGGCAGAGCCTTTTGACTCTCTATGCATCTCTCGCAGTATTGAAATGTATGCAATCAGTTTGACTCTCTTATATTATTTTATACAGGGATTATTGATTTATCCACTATGGATAATAGGGTGTATTAATTAATTTAAGATTATTTTAATTTTTGGAGGAAAATGAAAAATAAGAAAATAAAAACTATTTATTGAAGGTATAAATACATTATATATAAGTATAAATACAGTATATATAATTATCGATTATAAACAGTAAGGCTATTGCTTTGCAAAATACAATAAATTCTCAATATAAATAAATTATAATAACAATATTTGAAAGGAAGTATATAAAGCATAAATTAATAATATTAAAATTTATAAGTACAAGACTTTCAAACTCATCAGAATCAGATTCACCGAACGAATCAACATTTTCCAAAACAGCGGCTGTGGTCAAACTATTTTTGCAGTTTTTTGTGCTATACAGGTGCAGGAACCGATACAGCAAATATTTTTTTTCCTGCATTTGCAAATTTTGCTTCCACAGTCTACAACAGAATAATATTGTTAGAATATTGTACATCTATGAAAATTATCGTTGTATAGTATCTTTTTTGCATTTGCATGATGTAAGTTCTGTTATGTCTGGTGGCAGGTCGGGCAGAGTCAAGTGGGTATCACTCTTCCATCTTGAAATACTTTCCATCTAAACTCTTCAACATTAGGAAGCTGCATCTGGCTTTAAAGAGCTTAGCTAAATATTTAGCTGGTAAAAACATCTTAAACAATGTAATTTTAGGGCGTCTTCAGTCGGTGGCAATTTAGCGATGGTTTTTAAAGAGGCCATTAATTCCCTCAATTAATATAAGTAACATTGGCAGTTTTTGAATAAATTTTTATGAAATTTTTTTTTTTAAGATTAGAGATTATGTTTTCAGAGCACTGATCATAGTGCCAAATCCATCCAAAAAGTAATGGTGTTCAAGGTAGGTTTTCCAACAGGTTTTTTTCCCATTGTCGGACAATTGTCTGGTTGTATCACAACTGATCAGAGAATGAAAATTAAGCACGTTTGTTTGAAGGTTTTCAACCAAATTTAAATAGTGTACTGCTAGAAATCGTCTTAAGTCTCCTCACCCTATTCTGAACCATATATCTTTAGTCAAAAACTTCTTAAAATAAATTAATAAGACTAGAACATCTGTATCGTTGCAATAAATAATGCAGCGTGAATGCCCCGAAATTTTGGCTGACAATATGTGCAATAAGATACGAGTATCAACGTCTTCGTGTTTTGAATTTAAGAAATCGTCTTTTGATGGTTCACAATTCTTCCCATATTTATTGATATTCGTGAATCCACTACTAGTTACAAATTGAATATGCTTTTGCTTAATAAAGTTTTAAAGAAGTTGCTCTGACAAAAAATCTGTTAAACGTCTTTTGTTAAATATCGAATGAATAAACAAGTTCTATTGTTGCGGAAGTGGAATATTGGGTCGGTCAATTTCTATATCAATTGATTACTGGGATCCTCTCTTTTGACGTGTTGTATTTTTGATAGAATGTCCTATAAAATGATCAAATACCATATCTATCAATTGAGCATTAAATTTGTTTCTAAAAATAATGTTTACAAATATATTAGCATATTCTTTAAATGATATGCAACTTTTGGGCTTCCCTATTTTGATATCATTTTTGTCTTTGCTACTTGCAACAACAAATCCGTAATTAAAATTTTAAACGAAAACTTATAACTCACCCAAATATATTCAGCTGCAACAGGATGAATGTAGATATAATAAAGACGCAAAAATGTATATATTTCTTTCCAATTTATTAGGTAATTTAACATATAACACATACACTTATTAATTCTTTAGTAAAACCAGATAACAATATGACACATTGCCCATTGGAACATAACGAGAAGTTTTATAATAAAAAAATGAAAAAATCCTACCATATCAATAATGTGATAAATCAGCCGGCACGTAGAGAGAAACAGAGCTATGCTTCGTTTGAAGGTGAAGAGAAAGATACACCGAGAGTCGATAAAATTGGCGGTGAGAATTAATTACAGCGTAAACCTATGACATACCTCATCGTTTATTGTTATATCTCTGTTAATCCAGAAGCAAAATATATGGTATTTACTCTGTTATCTTGTCAACCCATGAGCAAATATTTTATAACGAATTTTTTTTTTTTTATTTAGGCATTTATTTTTTGTTAAATGAGTGTATATTTAAAAAAGACGACTTTTTAAACAAATTTTTGAAGGGCTGAAACCGAGATATTTACGTTTATATTTTTTTTCGGCCGTAAGGGCTAATGCAAATGATTTTTTTTTAAATAAGTATAAACAATTACTCCCTACAAAGATTTTATTGTCCATTTGACCTGTTCGGTGGTATCAATATCTGGATTTTTGATGATAGTGCCCTTCTGGACAGTCTAATTTTGTATTACCTCCGGAATAAGGGATACATGAAAAAATCAGCTCGTGACGAAAGAGTTAGACCAGAGCGTACTGGCGCATTCGTTTGCAAAATTGTTTTAATTCGTATTTTTTTTTTAAATATCCGGAAGGCTTGCCTAATTATAAAAGTGTAAGATGACACTCTATATTTGTTGTTGTTTAAACAACGAAAAATTAATTAAGCCAGAAAAAATGCATTTTTTGCAATGAATTATTTTTTTTTATATTCTTTAGGATATTTCGAATAAAAAAAGTCTTTGCGCTCATCATCGTATCTTCAACCCTTTAATTGTTAGGAATTTTTTTAAATCCAAAATTGACGAAAATTCTAATTTTCTTGAATTAAATAATATACCTTAAAATTTAAAATGCTATAATTTTAAATTTTTTATCGAATATTCAAACTATAGTAAACAAAATTAGCTAAATAAATTTTCAAAATTTTGTTTGTTGTTGTTTTTTTACGTTATAACAATATGCTTCCTACGCGCCACGATGCCACGAAAAAGATTGTTCACTAGTATTTTCATTAAACAACAAATTAAATCGCACCGTCACGTTATCGTTTCGATGAAGAGTTGCATTTTTTAATTTTAAATATGTAACAGATTTCGGACACTTCACTAACGCCTCGCCATGATCACAAAATAAACACTTTTTGTCGTCAGATAATATAATTTTTTTTGAAATTAAAGAGAACGACATTATTATTCAGAAAATTGCACGACTGCAAAGTAAACCAGTAGATGTAGAATCGAGCATGACTGAAAGAGACTGAGACAAAAATTCTAAGGTAGGGTTGAATTTTCTATTTGGAGGGTTGTAAAAATTGTTTATGACAGGCAAAAAAAATAGAAGAAGAGTTAAACGTACAATTTTTTCAAAATACGAAATAAGTCCCTTTACCTATTTGTATTCATAGTGCAAAAGATTAAAAATCATAAAAAAATGTTATATTTATAGTACTTACTCTCAATATTAGAAAAAAAAATTGTTTTCCTTATTTTTGTTAAATGGAGAAAGGCTTGGATATTTTTGAAATCATAAAATTTTATAACCCCAGTAAGCCTACTATGTTTATTGTAAAAGGTAGAAATTTTTCACGAATCACGACAAGTGCATTTGGCCTTTTTATCGTATTAAAAAAAAAGGTTGAAGAAGATTTTACTTCTCAGGCAGTATCTGACAATAATTTTTTCATGAATAAAAATAAATGTTTCTGTTAACTTAACTTAATAAAAAAGTTATCAAAAGTATCTAAAAAAGTAAAAAAAAACCACATGACTTATTACCTCTGAAAAACAGCAAAAAATTGATTCAGCGCGTCATCGGGCTTTCTCTTAACCATCTTATACATTGAGTTGGAAGTGAAATAGAAGTACTTCTCTCTACACGCGCGTAGGAAGCATATTGTTATAATGTAAAAAAAACATAACAACAAACAAAATTTTGAAAATTTATTTTGTTTATTTTGTTTATTGTAGTTTGAATATTCGGTAAAAAATTTAAAATTATAGTATTTTAAATTTTAAGGTATATTATTTAATTCAAGAAAATTAGAATTTTCGTCAATTTTGGATTTTAAAAAATTCATAACAATTAAAGAGTTGAAGATACGATAACGGACGTAGGGACTTTTTTTATTCGAAATATCCTAAAGAATATAAAAAAAATTAATTCATTGCAAAAAATGCATTTTTTTGCCTTAATTAATTTTTCGTTGTTTAAACAATAACATCAACAAATATCGAGTGTCATCTTACACTTTTATAATTAGGCAAGCCTTCCGGACATTTTAAAAAAAAAATTACGAATTAAAACAATTTTGCAAACGAATGCGCCACTATGCCCTGCACTAAGTGGGAGGTAAATCGTTTTCTAGAGCGAATATTTTAATACATACACTCTACTAATATGACAACAGCGGATATTATACCCCTCTGTGTCCCTTAGAATATCTTGTTCAGGACCGCACGTTATTTGTTAGTAGTTACATCTCCTCGTTATCTCTGGTTTTTACCTAAATCTGTACTGAAATATTTTTTCTTTTATTGTGAACTCTCAATATTTTGATCAAGAGCCGCCACTGTTTTTACAGTAATTTTGAATTATTTTCTGAAACACCGTCTATCTTATTTTTGTTAAAAATATACCCCTCGTATATTAGTTAACATCACATAGTTTTTAAAATAGCAGGTTGATATAAACAAAGAAATGTGAAAGATAATCTTCCGCCTCCATCTTAAACTTGCTTTATTGACCTGGAATTTATTGGTTTTGTTACAAGTACGAAGCATATTATTCTCTGTGCCCTGATTATTTTTGACATGAGTTGTTGCATCTATAATTTTGTTTGTGAATTGACCTTTTACCTTTCGTGGCAGATAGATGATTATGTACAACGATGGGCTTGGGCGTTTCGATGGTTAAGGAAAACTTTCTCGATAAGGGAGTTCCTAAATTCTAAACCACTTTATGACTTATGAGACCGGTCATGCAGGAAGTCCAGTGGCAGAATAATGTAAAGTTTTAAAAAAAAACGATTCAAGTGGAACAATATCAAAAAACTTTACGTTGTTCGAGGCAAGATATATTTAATAAGATTGAAGAACTGAAAGTGTACAGTCAAAGAAATTATTTATTAAACAATAGCGGGTTGCATAAAAAAAGAATAAATTTTAAACCCAGGATAATTTTATTATCTCTAGATCAGAATATCCTATGATTTTTATAAACAAACCACATTTTAACCTTTTTGAAAGCAAATTGAACGCTTTTTTAAAATAATTAATCATTTTTTAAAAAGGTCCATTCTTAAAAAAAATCTGAAGTAAATACTAGGTTAGGTTAGGTTGAAAATGAGTGGGATGATCTCATCGCCTTCCACTGCGAGTCACTCTAGGGTATTTATACAGTTCCAAACCAGCTTTGAGTCAACTCGATTGGAGCTCAGGGCCTTAAGGGCTGCCTGGCTATCTGAAAAAATCTTTATAGTCCTGTTTGCGGGTAGAAAATTAATTAACGTTCTTGCTCCCAATTCTATAGCAATCATTTCTGCTTGGAAGATCGTGGCCAGAGAGCCTAGTTTTATTGATATGTCAACTCTAGTCCTCTGGCCGAAAACTCTCGCTCCTACTCCTTTTTCAGTTTTGGAGCCGTCCTTGTACAACGCATAGTCTGCCTGGGAGAGGGATTTTTCACCTCTGCTCCATGCGTCTCTCTCTGGAATGAGGACGCTGTATGGCTTTTCTATGTTCTTTCCGGGAACTAGCGAGTCCGAGACCATGCCAAGGATGGGCTGATTATTAATTTCACTCATCAGCCTCGTCTTGTCCCATCGCAGTTCTTCGTAACATTGACTACCCACTTTCAGGAGCCTGTAAGAGACCATTCTGGCCTCCCTTTCCAGCAGAATGTGGAAAGGGGTTAGGTCCAGCATGGTTTCAATGGCTCCCGTAGGTGTAGTTGACATTGCTCCAGTTATGGCGAAGCACGCAAGCCGCTGTATTCCATCCAGCTTCGCTCTGGCCGTCCGTCGAAGTCCTGTATCCTACCAGATGACAGAGCCGTACGTAACTATAGGTTTTACCACTGTTTGGTAGATCCAGTAGATTAGTTGAGAACTGATCCCCCATGCTTTGCCGCATATCCTTCTGAGGGTCCAGAGGGATAATCTGGCGTTGTTTATGGTCTTATCCAATTGGGGGTTCCAGGTGAGTTTCTTATCTAGGGTGATTCTCAGATATTTCACCTCCTTCACAAAAGGAATGATTTTTCCAGCCAAGGTAGGTTGTCGAAGCTTGTCGAGCTTTCTTTTCTTAGTGAAGGGGCTAATAACAGTTTTGCGGGGGTTAACAGACATTTGCTCCCTCTCGCACCATCTGTTGATCGTATTAAGGGCTTGTTGAAGGATGTTGGAGATCATCTCTTCGAACTTTCCCCTAATTATGATAATCAGATCGTCCGCATAACATATGTCACTAAAGTTTTCGGAAATGTACGATTTGTTTTATTTTAAAACCAATTTATCTATGTGTCTGTGGAAAAACAAACGCAGGTATACGTTATTGATTTATTTGACATTTTAGTTTTGTGTTTTTTTGACATCGTGGCTTACAAATTGAAATTAAGACGAAGCATTTATAACTTAGTTGGAAAAATGCCTAAAAAAGAAATTGTAAATATTTTTCGAAATAAAAATATTTCAGTGTCAACAATTTATCAAGCAATTCGTGAGTGTGAAGAAGGAATACCGTGTTCTAATTTGCCAAAAAGTGGTCGACCACGGAAATTATTTGCAGTTTAAACCAGTAGATTGGTTTAAGTCACCAAAAACACCATTGGTCCATCCACACGAAAGTTGGGTTGTCGTTTTGGCATATGTCGAATGACTGTTAGTCGCGAATTCAAAAGAAATGTCTTAAAATAAAGAAAACGAATAAAATGCCTCAAGTATACTGGTAATCAGTTAGACATAATCCCAAGATATTGTCGATCTTTACGAACTCGTCACTTCGTCAATAATAAAATTCTAATTATGGACGATGAGAAATACTTCACATTTGCTAACCCGGAAATTCTTGGCCATAGTGGATTCTATACAGATAATTTTAATGACTGTCCTGATAATGTGAAATTTAAAGCGAAGGCAAAGTTTGAGGATAAAATCATGGTGTGGTGTGCAATTTCAGAAGCAGGCGTTTCTAGACCATATGTGGGTAGTGTTAAAGGTTAGGCGGTTGATGCTAATGTTTATACACAAAATTGTCTTCCAAAATTACTGAATTTTATTAATATATATTATGCTAACGACGAAATAATGTTTTGGCCTGACCTAGCTTCTGGTCACTATGCCCACGCAACAAGACAGTGATTAGAGGCAAACCACATACCATTTGTGCCCCGTAAAGACAGCCCTCCTAACGTATCCCAGACTAGACCGATCGAAACTTTTTGGGCATTACTTACAAGAAAGATATACGATAATGGATGGGAAGCCCAAACTCAGGATCAATTGAGGAGAAGAATATATCAGAAGGTACGCGAAGTAGACTTAGAAGCTTGCCAAGCGTTTATGAGGCAAGTCAAATCAAAACTGCGCCGCATAGAAGAACACGGGCCACTATCTCTGTATTAATTATAAGTTTTAAAGCTTACATTATATTTAGTATTGTAGTGATAAATAGTTTAAATAAAACCACAGTATTGTGCATTCAATTTTTTTCCGAAAACTTTAGTGACATATGTTAGAATTGGAAATCTACCCCCTGTCGGGAGAGATCGTCTAGCAGGTTATCCACCAAAATAGTCCCAGTAAGGGTGAAAGTACGCCACCTTGTAGATATCCTCTGGCAGGCCTAAAAGTGGCAGTCTCTCATTGCAGTGATGAAGTGATGTTCCGGTTTGCCAGCATGCTTTTGATTCAATTACAAGTTAGTTTGTCGATTCCTCTTTTTTCAATAGAGGAGAACAAGGACTAAGAAAGGGCGCTGTTGAACGCGCCTTCTATGTCTAGAAAGGCACCTAGCGCAATCTCCCCGTGATTTAGGGTATGGCTGATTTTGCCTACTAGATTGTGCAGGGCATAATCTGTCGATTTGCCTGCTTGGTAGGCATATTGAGAGGAGTTTAACGGGTTTGCCCGAAAGCCACCTTCTTTAATATGCCTATCTAGGATCCTCTCTAGTGTTTTTAGAAAAAAGGATGTTAGGCAGATTGGACGATAAGAGTTTGGTAGGGAGGTATCTACTGTACCAGCCTTGTGTATATACACGACTTTTGCCAACGTCCATCCTAGTGGGATATAGCTCCACGCCAGGCTTGCTCTAAACAACCTCACAAGGAGGGGCAGCAGGAGTTCCTGTCCTTTTTGTAAAAGGGCCGGAAAAATGCCATCCTCTCCGGGTGATTAGAAGGGGGAAAATGAATTCATCGCCCATTTCACGGCGTTTGGAGAGACAATTTGTACAACAAAGTTCCATTCCTCCTTTTTGGGTCGTATAGTCGATTCCGTTAAAGAAAGGGATACATGTTGCCTGTTCTCCAGGATTCGACTGCCTGGGAAGTGTTTCTGTAAAAGAATCTCTAAAGTTTCCTTACCAGAGTCCGTATAGGTGTTGACGGGTCTTTTTATCGAGCCGACTTCCTGTCTCGGATCTTTGGCGAGAATCTTATGAAGTCTGGTACTTGCAGGTAAATCTGATATACTCTGACAGAACTTCCTCCACGATTCTCCTTTGGCCTTTCTGATAGCCTTGTTGTGTTCCGATAGAGATTTGTGGTATTTTTCCCAGCAGCCAAATTCTTTAGCTAGCTTGAATAGATGTCGAACTTCTTTTCTTTTTTGGTCGAGGCTTCTGCTCCACCACGGACTACCCCTCTGGTCTCTTTTTAAGTAAATACTAGATTAGTACGCTAGTTTAGAACGCCCTGTACATGAAATGCAACAAAAAAGCTGGTATTCGTTTGTATCATTAAAAAAAGATTATTTATCGTAAAAATTCTAAAAAAAAATTATTTTCTCCACCCTGTAACTTCTTAAGCAAGCAAAATTCTACAAAAGTAAATTGGCTTAAATGAACCTATTTTTAACCAAACCTATCACATCTGAAGTTTGGCCCATTCTTTACAGCATAAGTAATAATTTTGCGAAATTAATGAAAGGGTTAATAAATAAAATACAATTTAAACGTTTATTTGTAAATATATTTAATAAAAATTTATTTAGCTAGAAAATTAGTTAAGACTTTCAAATTTCGCTTTACAAATTAATTAAAGTGATACATTGTTTGTCACCATGTAAATTCATGAATGTAGAAAGGATTTATTTCAAGTTTAATACTAATTTTAGCCCTTAAAAACGTTTACATTCAAATAATTTACCTCACCATTATGTGCTTAAAACTATATATTTTAAGATAACAAAATAATACCAATTTTACTTAGTCTTTTTTTTTTTTTAGTATAATATTTATTTATCTTGGCTTGCTATTTTTTTTTTTTTTTTTTTAATTTAAACCAAACAATTTTTTTTTTCAAGGGTGTTTTAAATTGTAATAGGAATACTTATTTTATTTGATCTTCTTTTATGTAGTCTATTTTATTTTTATTTTAATTTTAGTTTAATTTTATTTTGGGTTTATTTTAATTTTGTCAATAATCAACAACTTGCTTTAGCCTGTATATTCAATAATAAACAAATTTTCAAAACCAAAAATATAACATTTATTTTTAAACTCATAAATTGTCAAAACACCCCGCTATTTATATTCATGGGGGTTATAATGAACTATATCCTAAATCTACACTAAATTCATTCACTTTTTATTCATATCAAATACACTATATGCTAAAATTAAAATCTACAAAAAAAAATAAAGATAACCAATGTCTTTTCTCACACAATTAATTCTTAGTTCTTGATCTAATCTCTTTGGAACACAAGTCACCTTACATATCTTTATACATATATATTTGGTTATTTAAATTTGTTTATTGTAATTTCTTTTCAATATCTTTCAAAAAACTAAATCTTTCCTTTCCAAAACCTTTGACATTTTTTTTTTCAAATTGACATTTTCAAAAACAACCCCAAAGCTAGAAACCATCCTTTCTACCTACTTTCACTCAAGACTTTTCTATATCAGTTTTTAATATACAGGGTTAGTTATTATTATTGATGTGGATATTTTTATTAGTTTTAGTATTATTTGGATATAAGACGTTTTCATTACAATATATTTCGTTGAGCTTTCCTCCTTCAATATAGTATACAGGGTATTTGGTAAACATGCTACAAAAATGCAAGGAAATTATTCCTTGGACTATTCAAACAATATTTTGTTATTAGATGATTTGTGAAAACCTGCTTGGTTTCGAAGATAGAGGGTGAGCAAAATTTCGACAGTAACATTTTTTTTTCAAAAAAAGTTGTTTAATCTACAATTAATAATAATAATAATCCACCGTTAGCCGGAATTTTTTCATTTAATTTAATTATTTAAAATTAATTCTGATGCCTTGGTAGGATTCCCCACTCGACCATTCACTGTTGGGTTCTAATTAACAGTGCTGTTCCTAAAGTGGTGCTGGGGAAGCCTACACAGAACACGAGGCGAAATAACCTTAGCAGTTGAAGCCGATGACACACAAAAAAAAATAATAATAATAATCTTTATTCAGCATTTTTGTTTTTATGGTTACATCATAGTTATAGGTACATTTGAATAATTTTAAATTAATAGAGTAATTGACATAGGTGCCTTATTCATTAAAAGTATTTGCTGTCCATTTATGACCATATGGTTGCGCATGTGCTACCGAATTACTAACTTTTTTTTGAAACCATTTTTTTAAACAATTGTTTTATAAATATGTAGGTTACATTATTAAAGTTTGACTAAACAATAACTGAACAATAACAATATAAAATTAGCTAAAAAACACATAATTTAAAATACATATGAAATATAAATAATACAGATGTACAAAATAAAAATATCAAGTAAAAAGTATACAATTACAACTAAATTATAATTCATATTTAATAAATTATTTCTCTTTGGGTTTTCTATCCGAATTAATAAGAAATTTTTTAATGATATATTTAAAGAGTTCAACGGCATTTATGATTTATAAATCTGCCTTGTACATATCCGGAAGATAATTAAAGATTTTTGCACTTAAATAAATATAAAAACGTTGTGCTATTGTTTTATTTACAAGGTGGGTACTAACTTTTCCTTTATCCTTGCTTCTTGTATCATAGTTATGGGTAATTTTGTTAATTGTTTATTTTTGTAGATTAAAATTATGACTGAGTATATGTATAATTGTCGTATATCCATTATTTTTACTTCCTCGAACAATACATCTATTGGGTATCTAACTTTTTTGTTGTATATTATTTTTTAGAATTCTCTTTTGTAATATTTCAAGTTTTTGGTTATGTGATTTTTGGTTGTAGCACCCCAACAGACGATTGCGTATTGTACACGACTTTGGACTAAAGCATAATAAATAGTTCTTAGGTGAGTAACTTGTAAAATATTTTTGAGGTATTTAAATTTAAATAAAAGAAGTCTTAAGGTATTTGTTAAGTTATTTATATGTGCGTCCCAACGTAAATGACAATCTAGGGTAACTCCTAAATATTTTATTTAATTTTTTTTCCAATGTTATTTTCTTTTTATTATAAGATAAGCTAATGTCACTAAATTGAGGTAGATTTTTAGAGTAGCTGACAAATGGTAAAAAGAAAGATTTTTTTGTAGTTAATGGTCAATTTTTTATGGGAACACCAGACTATTATTTTCTTTAAATCTCTTTCAGTTTTCCGTTTTAGATCGTCCCAAGTTTCACTTCGTAAAAAATCGCATTGTCATCTGCATAACTTACTATTTCTCCTGTGGTATGGAAATTATATAAATTGTTTACATATAATGTAAATAAAATGGGACCTAATAAAAATCCTTGAGGAACACCGCTTTCTATTGGCCTCTCATCACTGATTTCATTATTGATTTTAACTTTTTGAAATCTATTGTTCAGATAACTATTAAAAAGGTCAAAAGTTTTTCCACGTATCCCTATATCTTCCAATGTCTCTAACAACTGTATGTGATCTATAGTGTCAAAGGCCTTGGCTAAATCCAGGAAAACAGTTAGACATGGTTTTTTGCAGTCAACAGAACTATAAATTTTTTTAAACAACTCACTGTTGCTGAGAGCCCGTCTCAAAACCCGAATTTTTTGTTTGAGATGATCTTATATTTATTAAGGTAATCTTTTAAACGTAAATTTAAGCCTTTTTCTGCTATTTTTGTAAAAGTTGTTATTAAACTAATAGGTCTGTAGTTTGTAAACATACTTTTTTTTTCTTTTTTAAAGATTTTTTTAATTCGGCTGGGAACTCACCTTTATCAAACATTTTATTAATTAGGTCCATCAAAAGTGGTACTAATGAATCAGATTTTTCTTTTACTAACTCTGAGGAAATATTATCTATTCTAGGTGTTTTTTTGTTCAAACGTGAATTAATGATATTATTTATTTCTGTTTCAGTTACTGGTAGTAGCGCAAAAGAGTTTTTGTGAATATTTCTGACCGGAGGTGGTGAGTTTGGATTATCTATTTTATTTGATGTGCCTATTTCTGAAAAAAATTGATAACTAACTGCAATTGCAGTTCTAAATATACATTGATAAGATATAAAAAAAAAACAATAAATGTTCAAAATGGCTTCCTCCAGCTTGGATACAAGCATTCAATCTTCTCATCATTGCCTGTCGCAAATTTTGTTCACCCTGTATCTTCAAAACAAAGCGAGCTTTTACAAATCATCAAATAACGAAATATTCGTAGAATAGTCCAAGAATAACCACTTGCATTTTGCTGCATGTTTATCGCACACTTTGTATATCTTATTCAGTGAATATTACAGATATGTGTCTGAAATTATTAAAATAATACAGAAAGCAGCATAAATAAATCACTTATAAATTTACTTCTTACCTTTCAATAACTTTTTCTATATTTCTAGTAACTTTTTGGCTCTTATAGGTCTCTTAATTTAACTGATCCGTATTTATCCATTTATATATTTGTTTTATTATTTTCTCAAATATATATTTAAAACCCAATTAAAAAACAGACACACCTTTCACATGAAAGTGACTTTGCTTATTACTCCTCATTCAATCGTAGCATGATAAAATAAACCTGTATAGATTAAAAAAATAAATTATCAAAGAGATTTACTACTAGTTACATATTGTGTAATGGCACCATTTTTCTAATTTCACGGACATAACTAACTGCAATTGTAGTTCTAAACATGCATTACTAAAATATAAAAAAAAAATAGAAAACTAAGAACAGTTTTCGTTACTGTCATTTATATCCAGCAACTTAAACCAGTTAGCCGTGAAAAAAGATTTATAAATTACGATTCAAAATTATTGGTCTCCTGCATTTATGAGTTTGCAGGAAATCATTTTTCAAAATAAATTACACCACGAAAGCGACATCTCCTTTATAAAATTCGAAGTATCTGTTCAATCAGCACCCGACAAAACGGTACTTAATAACATATTTTCGACCCGTTAATTGTTTACTATTCAGATTTCTGTCAATTATAATAACACGATGGTTTCCAATGGCATTAAATCAAGACCCAACTACCAATGTATCTGGACATAAGTACTTTTGATTTTATTACTGTACTTTATGTACACAAGCGGTAAATGATGAAAATAAATTTTAACATTTTTATTGAATATTTCGAAATAAAGATTAAGGTTTTGATTAAAATGTAAATAAAAATAATGCTTCTAGAGATTATTTCTCTTTATTTTGTATTAATTTTTATTTGTAAATTGAAGCAAAATATTTTTATATATATTTTTATTGAAAACAAAAAAGTTTGGAAAATAAAAAATCGGAGAGTTGAAAATATCACCATGTATTTTATATGATAAAATCAGATATAAAGATAAAAATTAACATCTATTATCTATTATAACATTCGAAATGAAAACAATAATCAAAATATATAAGTTGAAATACAAGCAAATATTTCATTTATTTACTTCTTTGTCCAGTAGGATTGGTAATTGAACTTCTACGAGAAAACAAAAAAAAATTACACCAGCATGCCGTACAGATAAAGGTAACTGTTTTCACAGATATTTCATTACAACATATTTATTATGTTGATATAACAAGTAATAATATATTACTTTTTCTAAAGCTAATTTCATGTTAAGGAGCTTATGTAGAAGCCAGCCAATATATTGGCAAATTGTGGTGAGCTTTTACAATTTTCGTGACTAAAATTTTTAATTTCTCTTGTATCCATCACGTTTTCTTACGATTGGACACTTAAAATTTATTTTGATATATGATAGAAACATTATATAGGTACTACAACTGTACTATTTTAAGATTACTTTAATAAGAGTAATTTTCTTGTCTCCGTTGAACATTTATACATAAAAATACATCTTAAAAAACTTACTCAACTTCAACTGAGTCGTTTTTCATAATACTCCTGTATTGTAAAAAAACTGAATTTAATAAGAACTATAAAACCCATTTAATTTCCTTCTGAATGTAAATATTATTTTTTTATGAAATATTGGTATGATTATTAATTGAAAATAACTGTTATTATGAAATAAAATTTCCTAAGTGAACCTAGGACTAAAACTAGGTACAGTCGCTATCGAGAGCTTAGAGTTTTTTGGTAAAGTAATTTGTCATTTGTCAAATAAATATTGTTATTTTCCTTACATAACTCCTATTGCCAGTGTAAGTAAAACCCCAACTAGGAAGGGATACTGGTAGATGCCCAAGCCCGACAGGGCCCCCAAAACGCCGGTTTCTGGCTTTGAAACAACATATACAAAAAGACTGAAAATTAGATGCCGGCCTAACTACGAAGAAATCAATAGAATCGCTAAAATCAACAATCCCAACGCATTCAAGGCAAAGCTAAAGCTAAATCCTCCAACAAACGTGAGTACAACACACATACCACTAACATACTATAACACAGGGATCAGCTATTCTGAACCCCTGTTTAAAAAAACTCCGAAACGACCTTCAAATGACTCCGAAACCTTAGTAAATCTAACGAACACAACAGATAATACCACGGCAGATCAAGTTACTCCGTCAAAATTGGAGAAAACGCAAAGTACTATTAAAGACAGCGCGGAAAAAAGCCACGAGCAATTCTATAGCTTTGTTAAAAGTAGTGACGAGGAAATCTCTGAAAATACAGACGTAGTCATGGAACAAAACGCCATGGACGAAGACACGGATAAAAACCAATATGCCGCAAAAACGGATGAGGAAAACCCCCGCTCTTTTGAGTTGCAAAAAATTTACCACCAAACAAACAAAAAGATGATGATTTTAAATCAGCATATGTCTCCATTCCATCCACAGGAGGACTAAAAATCACGATTTGATGGTAAAAGCGGACCAGAATTTTCAAGCGATGAAAAGCAAACCCCAATTCTGAATCAGACAGTGATTGAGCCAATTATACATGAGTTACCGGACCAACCCAATGAACTAACACTCCCTGATGAAAGAACACAACCCCTACCACAGGTACAAGCACCAAAACCCACAACAGTAGAAACAGATCCCAAACCCATAGAGGAGGAGGAGAAAACCTCCCCTAATAGTACTTTCTCGTTTCAAAGGAATAAAAGAAGCCGAAGGGATAACGCAGAAAAAGACAGAAAAATAGATCAATCAATGCCCCACCGAAAATTAGTGCCAACCTTAGAAGGGTTTTCAAACAAAAAGTTATTGCGTCAATGCCCAAACCGATCACGCTAAAAACAGATACCATGTTTTAACTGATGAATTCGAAGATGAAGAAAGTGAGGAAGCAATGGAAAAAAGAAGGCAGGAAGCCAGAAAAGAAAGAAGGGACTGTAAGAAGGGTGGCACAGAGACAGCCAATGATACAAATAAAAAAGATGAGGTACAAACAAAGAAAAAGACAAATATGTCCCCTATCGTGCTGGAGGGAGTCCCAGAGGACCATAAAGGACTCACAGGGGTACTCAGCGGTATAATAAAAGGCAATTTCAATATGAAGTATACCAATACCTCAACTATAGTATTCACAGAAAATAAAGCAGACTACGACAATGTTATCAACGTCAAAAAAGAAGAAATGGCATACTGCACGTATTTGAATTTAATAAAAACTATAAAATCCATTTAATTTGCTTCTAAATGTAAATATTATTTTTTTCATGAAATATTGGTATGATTAGTAATTGTAGATAACTGTTATTATGAAATAATATTTCCTAATTTCCTAAATTGAAAAACTATAAAAGTAACGTTTTTCTCAAACTACAATTATTCGATATTTATCAATTAATTAGTAATTAGTCTTAAAACCCTCAAAAAGCTTTGGAATAACCATATTGATTAACAATAATAACCTCAAAAAAATTATATAAGAGAAACTCAATAAAAAAAACAAATATATAAAATTAATACTGGCGTTAACTAAAAACGAAAATACTTTGTCTTGTAAGTCAGTTGGAAGAGGGGGGGGGGGGGGGGGAAGAAGTTGAATTGGAAGTTATAATTTGTCTAATGCAATCCTGCGATGTCAAATGAACGCATTTTGTAGTATGTTTTCAAAATGCAAGAAGATATAGACATAAAACAAAAACGATGTGAAATTAGAGAAACATAATATTTTTGTTATAATGGGATGCACTTTACTTGAGACGTAAAATAGAGGGCGCTACTATCTTTAAATTTTCTAATGGAAAGTAAAGTCATTTGAAAGATATTTTGATTTTATTTACGTCCAAGCAAACAGTTTTAACTATTTTTTGTTTTTACAAAAATTACATTCTAGATAATCCTCGTGTGCCGCAATAATCCTAGAAATGTTAGGTAATAAGCTTTTTTTTTGCCGAGAAGTTATGAAAAATTTAATACGACAAGTGGTTTTTAAATCATCTTTGATATTCCTAATTTATTTATTTTAGTAAATATAAGCGTTTCCTTAGTAATAAACAATAATTGTTATTACGAGAGTTATCAAGAATGTAACTTATTAGTAAAGGTCCAGAACATGTCTGTATAAGAACAAAGTATCAGCTACAAAAAAATTGCCATTTGTGCAGTGTTAAATCCCTCTAACAGTAAAAAATTACTTAAATTTATAAAAGATACTGACATTTATCCTGTACTAGCCAAAATGTTAATTATCCATTGTATACTGTTGTAAAAAACAGCATTTATAAGGTATTATACCTCCGGTAATGATCCTTTGAGGTTGAAGCGGTAAATAAAAAAAAGACTTTAACCTACTTTATGAATTTATTTCATGTAATTTTTGTAAAAACATAAAAACCTAAATCTGTTTACATGAACGTAAAAATGTAGAAAATTTCTTTCAAATGAGGTATCACATGACCCTACTTTCCATTGGAAAATTTAAAGCTGTAACTCCCTCTATCTTACGTTTCTCAAGTAAAGTGCATCTCGTTATAACAAAAATATATTATTATATATCTTGAGTTTTACCTCGTTTCTGTTTTGTCATTTTTTTTTATTTAGAAGTTAAAATAGAGGATGGTAAAATTTTATAAAATCCTAATAACATAAGTATCATTTGTTACCATTTAATATATATATATATAGAATAGGTGTTTTATAGTTAACTTTTTGACTATCTCGAAATCTAATATGTTAAAATTTTAAGTTACGATAAGCAATTGAAAATTTCAAATAAGCAAAGAGAAAATTATTCAAGGAAGCCCGAGAGAGCTCGAGAGAAACGAGAAATTTTTGTCGAGAGATGACACTCTCTCGTCTCGTCTCGAATCTGTTTTCAAGAGAAAATGTCTCTCTCGTCTCGTTCGAGACGAGACAAGACGAGACGAGAGACGAGAATATCTCGTCCAGCGGCATCACTAATCGGCATCGACTACTAAGGCCATAGGAAATAGTAGTTGTAAGACTAAAATCAAGTGACAATATGTATTGATAATTTCTTCGCTATGTGCACTTAGCACATGACGGCCATATGCCTTGGTACCAACGCTTATGAACCTGTTACGTTGAGTTTCACTTAAATATGTGTGGTAAATTGCCTAACCCTTCTGATATAATCCTATTATTTATATTTCTCTCCTAGGGACATCTCATACTATTTACTATAACATTATATTTTACTAGAGCTATAACCATATTTAATTTTATATCTGGTTGTTTTAAGCGAGATTGTTAATATGGCTATGTTTGATTTAGAATAAGAAACGAAGTATTACTGACATACTTCAAATCGAACTGGTGCCCGTAATTTTTAGCTTGATTAAAATAAATTTTGGTACTAGACGGACCACACCTTTCTTGAGTCAGAGTGAAACCGGCTTCCAGAGGTTATTCATCAGGGAGTCCAGATTTTTTATTTAGTGGCAACAATTGGACCTGAATGTGGACTGAGTTCTACTGTAAATTCCGATGTTATATCCAATATTTTACGGTATTTTAGTTTGATTATTCTATATATATATTGATATAGATACATCCTTTTTCAGTCTCTGGTTCCAATCAACAAAAATCTCAATTATTGGGGTAGGTTCAACAAATCTAAAATATATTATAAAATTAGTAATAAAAATTAAAACAAAAATGACTCTTTGTTTTCTTCCTTCTTCTTGCTCTGAATTCAACTCTGCCTATCTCTATTATCTTTTCTTGTTACTGCCATCTCTAATCTTCTGCCTGTCTCTACCTGTACACTTATTACTTCTTGTGAGCTGTCCTCTAACGTCTCTACTTGTCACTGCTTGTCTCTGCTTATCTCTGCTTGTCCCAGCTTTTAATTTATTTTCTTCTGCTTTATGATTTCATAAATAGAACTTATATACCTTCTTTTTTAATTCTGTTTTATTCATATAACCAATTTCAGTACATTTCAATAATCCATGATTATTTATTTGTAACTTTACATTTAATGTTGTCTTTCTAAAATTCCAATCCCCCTCTGACAGTTTTCATCCCCACTGACAATCAATAATTAATGAAAAATCCTTTCAACGTGTTGAGAATAGTTAGAACTTTTTTTATTTCCCAAAAAATGTTGAACAAGACAAACATACTCATTCCATGCGTTTTTCTCAATTTCTGTATCGTGTCAGTAAATTTTTTAACTTTTATTATTGATCTTATCTTAGGCCCATCGAAAATTCCAGTTTTTATCTTTTCTACACTCAGTTTTGGGAATTTTTTTGATAGAAATAGAAAACAATTCCTTTATATGCAACGGAGGAAAAATTATACGATCTCTTGTAGTTGGGTTTATTACGTTTTGTTGTCCTGGAACTAGATCTTTCCGAGTTCTTAACCCAATGTTGATTTTTAGCTCTACTATCCCACAAGCAAAGAAAACAAGGATACTTTGTGTAACCACCTTGCTGGCCAATCCAGTTATTTTCCACCTATATAATTTTTTCCAAAACCAGAGCAATAGTTGTATATTCTTCTTTTACTTTTGTAGAATGTGCAATAGGCAACGATCCTAATTTATTCCCATTGTGTAAGAGAACACATTTTAGTAGGGTTATGATGGACAAATAATAGTATTTTTAACAGACATGGTATTTGTGAACAGGTTGTTATTTCTATGTGTTTATAAAATAACAGACCTGTTAAAAATAACAGAAGTTGTCAATCATAACCCCCTAGACTCCGGTTTGACGACCGCCACTCACTAGAAAAATAATTTTGTAATCCCATTGCAGCCATCAATCCAGGTACATCTCTACAAAATACGAAATTGTCTTCATCAGCAAAATATTTGAGGAAATTCTGTTCTCTTGTGCGGTAATAAGAAATTTTAGTTTCTTTCGTTACCAATTTTCTTTCTTTTAGCCTTGAAGCCAAAATTTCTGAAGCTGACTTTGACAGTCCCAGATCTCTAATTAAGTTGTTTAAATCTCCGAGCAATTGCTCGGAGGTTTAAATCATCTTGATTGAATGGTTTAGGCGTTCCCAGGTCGCATTCAAAATCACTGTCACTACTGTCGTTTTTCGTCTCAAAATCTTCTGGATCTTCCTGTAAAGTACCAGATTGAGGTTCAGGTGTAGACTTAGGGCTTAGGACACGTCTATGTGCCAATTGTATGGAACTAAAGGCATGTTTTGCATACCTTTTGCGGAATACAAGGCTTACTTATTGTTCATTTCCAACGAGTACCCAAAGTAATTTTTGTAAGCCTCATTTACGAACGTTGTCACATTTAAACGGTATTCTATAAATACATACTCTCCGCAAATGAAACAAAAATTGTTTGAATCATTCAGACATACTATTCTTGACGATTCCATATCAAATTACAAAATAAAACAATAATTCAAACAAGAAAGATAATTTCACTATTTTCTTATTAAATGTTTCCCTAAAATACCAAAAGATCATTTCTTAAGAATTCTGAAATTGAGTTTTGTACAACAGAGGGGTCGTTTAATAGGATTATAAATTAATGGTATTTTCAAATAAAATTAAATATGTATAATAATTCAATAATTATTAGCTTTGTTCGCACAAGCAAACTTTCAACTAATAAGAAATTTTTTTGTGAGCATGTTCAAACTATTTTTGGTTTTAACCTAATTGCCAATTGTTTGTTCTGCGAATGCTTAAAAATCATTGTTGACTGAATGTGCTGAAAGGTAAAGTCCCACTGAAAACTGTAGATCTCTAGGTTATGTTTTATTTCTTTTAATCTTTCAACGCTTCTCGGCAATCTCGGCTACAATATTTGAGATTTTTGAATTTGGCCTTTTTATAATTATCGTCGTTAAATAAAAGTTAAATATTTAAAAATAAAAATATTTATCTGAAGCAATTTACGCAATGGAAGGTAAGTTCAGTGATATGTGTTTTAGGTAAAATACCTGTTACAATTTTGTTGTTTGTTGTTTTAGAAACTCCCTTGGCAAACCCCCCTGAGTCGTGCTCTAGAGAAGGTAGAAGTTTCATATGGACTGCTGTAACAACTCGAATGTTACTAAATCATTTCAATACAAGGAAGCTGGTGGGAACATTAAAAATTAGAAATTTTAAAAAATGTGGAAAGTTATTGACCAAGAATTTAAAAAAGAAAACATTTATGTGACGTCCTTAAACTGTGAAAACAGATGGCGAGTTCTAGATCAAAATTATAAAAAATATGTAGATAACAAGAAGCAAATGGGAGCAGGATGAAGATTTTTTGAATTTGCCGATGAAATGGAGATTCTCGGTAAAAAGAAAAATATCAATCCGACAATTTTATTATCTACATCAACATCAACAAAATTACAAACACCTTCGACTTCGGACAAGCTGAATTAGTTGAAAAGGAATTTTCACCCGAATGTTCACCTGCTTCTTCCTCAATAATAAATAAAGAAAACATTACAACAGAAACAAAAGCAGCCACATCTGTAAAAAATATTGTTTTAGAAAAAATACGTCTTAACAAATTAGATCGACACAAGGAAAAATTAGCTTTCGAGAAAGAAAAATTTGAAAAACGTTATCAATTGGAAGTTCAAAAGGTGCAATTAAAAGAACGAAAGAATGATTTATTAAAAGATAAAAATAATTTACATATTGAAACAAATAAACTGTTACTAAAATTGACCGAAAAAAACATTCTTATTTAAACAGATATTCCTTTAGTGTTTTAGTTATTTATTTAGTTTATTGCATTTATAAGTATTGTTTGTTTAGTTCTATTAGTTTGTTTGTTATTGTCGTTTTGCATTTATATTGTTTGTTTAGTTCTATTTGTTATTGTCGTTTTTGAAGTTTTGTAAAGTTTGTAATACATTTTTTTTTTATTAAAAAATAATTTATTAAATTGTACCTATCACATAAAATCAACGTTTCTACATTGGCAAGATATTCATAACACGATTTATTTTATATTGTCTTTATTATCAATCTCTACTCTGTCATCATTTTCTATTTGCACGTCTTCATTGTCTTCCATTTCAACTTCTGCCTCTATATCGTCATAATTGCGATTATCATTCAACCCTTAATTATGAAAAACACAACAAGCTGTAATAAAATTTGCAATCATATCATCGCTTCTTAATTTTAAGTGGTACAATTGACGAAATTTCTGCTTCAAAATGCCGAAACAATGTTCCACTACATATCTCGTTTTTGCTAATTTTATGTTGTAATTTATTTGCCTCCTTGTTAAATGTTCCATCTCCTTAAATGGCATTAATAAATTTTTTTGACACGGATATCCGCTGTCTCCCAGAAGATAATTTTCACCACACACCTCTTCTATGTTGGTACATAAATGAGATGCTCGAAATACCCTGCTGTCGTGTACCGGGCCAGGAAATCGTATTACCACGTCTCTAATGTTTCTTCGATGATCAGCAACTACCTGAAACTAAAATAACTACAGTAAATAAAGTTTTAATAATATATATTTAAATATGCAATGACCAAAAATGATAAAATTTAAAAAAAAATAGAAGTAGGAATAGAATCCTTTTCAATTAAGGTAGGAATCAGGCTCTTCAGAAGGTTTGTCAATCCTCACATGACTCCCATCGATTGCTCCTATCACGTTTTCAAATCCATTGGTGAAAAACTGCTGTTTTATGTATTGTTGTTCTAAGTAATTTGGCCAAGTAATAATTTGTGGAGAAAGATTGCTCAGGAAATACGTCATTCTTTCGATAACTTTTCGGAGAGTACTTAATAATATGCAAAATATATCGGCCACATCTCTATATGAGGCTGCCTCATGACCATAAAAATATAACAACGAAGTCATCGGCATTCAATTTTCCAAATTCCCCGCTTTGGTGATGGAAGTATTGCGTTTGTGCAAATTGTTCAGATAAATTTTGAACAACTTGTCTGCTAAATCTAAAATGTTCCGTAAATTCTGTGTTTGTATAATTAGGGACTATCTCTTCTAAATAATTTTCATTTTTTTGCTTTGATTGTCTAAAATAATCAACTAATAGTTCCCGTCACTCGAAGAACTGTCCCAATTGTCCTCGAACAACATCCTTAGAACTACTACTAAAAATATTAAATATGATTACCTACCTAATTACATTTAGTACTTAAAAATATCACTTACTTTCTTTTTACTTATTAAAATGATCCGACAATAATTTAAAATATAAAATTAACACAAAAATAATCCAAAAACAACAAACATATAACCTAACTTTTAAATTGACATGCGACATAAGGAATAAACATGTCTCCAAACTAAAAATGTCTTTAAAATCAGGGGATTATTTGGATTGTTGGAAATCGATTTGCAACGGCAAATTTCGTTCTGCGAACACCCAATTTTTAAATGGAAATTTAAAATTTGGTTGTGCGAACACTTTTTACAAACTGCGCATGAGTTTTGCAGTTGCCTATTTTTCTGATCGTTGTGCGAACAAAGCTATTATTGAATAAACACTATAATACTGCGAATTTTTAGAGAAAGCTTTAACTCGTAAACAAGAGCTGTCAGAAAAAAAGTGGGGGTATATTTAGTAAACATCATATGACGTAAGTCATTAATCAGTCAAAAAGTGTAATTTTGTTGGCCAATGTATTGTTTACTATGTCATTTCTAATACTATAAATGTATTATACCTGTTTATATTACCGTTATAGAAAAATAGATAAGCTCAAATATTTTTATTTTTGAACTTTTTGTTTTAAATAAATATTTAGGTATCCACAAAGCGTTAACTGTAAAAAAATAGTTTGGCGTGTCTACAATTTTATCTTGCCGTCTAGACCATTAAGTTTAGATTATCATATAAAAACTATAAACTAACTCAAATATAGCTAAAGTTACAACCATTTTTTATGTCCGTCCATTTTATTTTACGATACCAGCTTTTTGTAAAACAGAATGTCGACATGAAAGTGGGCATAAAAAAATTAATATTCTGAGCCTGTAGGTAGAATCATAGAATGAAAACTAAAAAAAAGAAACACATCATTTTAATTCAAGTGTATGAGATGCATTTCAGTGAATAAGGTTAACTATGTTAATAATAATAATTACATGGTTGCAGGTTTTTTTTAGTTGTTTTTGTTGCACTTGAATGTACCGCAAAAATTTCGAATAACTGCATTCTAAGGTGATACGTGCCTTGATTGATTCGAGCATACTTA
Source organism: Psylliodes chrysocephalus (assembly GCA_927349885.1). Classification (NCBI taxonomy): domain Eukaryota; kingdom Metazoa; phylum Arthropoda; class Insecta; order Coleoptera; family Chrysomelidae; genus Psylliodes; species Psylliodes chrysocephalus. The sequence goes on along the minus strand of OV651822.1, from coordinate 47,011,034 downwards.
CATGGTTAGTTACACTGTTATTAAGATGTAATTATTAACATAGAATTGCTGGAGTTTTATAAAATACGAGATGTGACGTCAATTTTATTTTTTTCCTATTTAGGTATGGCGTAGATTTGATATAGGATAGACATAATAGAAGTGGTCAAGCGAAATCATTTGTCAATAGAGGGAGGTTGAAAATGGACGGTGTTATGCAAAAATAGTCTAACCCACATATTTTTAAAAAAATAGATTATTATCTAAAAACTTACTTCAAGGGTTGCTGTACAACAAGAATCAATATCCTAAATTTAAAATAATCCGTATCGATTTAAGCAAAAATTACCTAACCCACTCGGGTGGGATAGACTATTTCTAAAAAATTATTGATAAGCAATGGGTTAATTTTTTTAATTGTGTTGAGTTAACCACATGTTGTTATTCAACGTAAGATGTGAGTTTTCCTGCGTTATTTTGTCCTTCTGGTGGCATTTTTTGTTAGTTTATTATGAGGATACATAGATAGAAACAGTGCAGAAGTTTTATTATTAATCAATTATTAAAAAGGGAATTGAAAAGGTAAGGTCATGTTGTGTGTATTAATTTTGCAAAGAATATCTTCCTTTTGTTTAAAATGATTTATCTGAATGAAATAATGAGATTATTATATTTCCTTCTTAATTGTTGCATATCTATAAAATTTCAATATAAAGAAGACGAACTATGATGATTTTTTTAATAAATCAGGGGCGTGCGGTCCATGGAAGCGGGGGAAGCACCGCTTCCCTACACTTTGAAATTTAAAAATAAATCTTCTTTTTGTAAAATAGAGGAACTATGCACTGTGCCTGTGAACAATAATAATGTGGTAAATTGTGTCTGTATTGTGTGCTCTTTATTGAAAAAAGGATTTTCCAGTAGTAAATGGACATTATTAATTCTAATAGACTAAAGAATCCTATCAATTTAGAGACGAAAGTAGAAAAATCAGCAAAGAAATTTACCAGGCATTTTCACGTAGGGTTCTATGAAAAGTATTAATGGTTAACCGGCTGCAAAACCTTGAAGAAATTGTTTTGCTGGCCTTTCCTACTTTTTAATATAGTCGAAAAATACATTGAAACTTAGTCGGTATTACAGACTTAAATAATTTTCACAAAAGTGTAAAACGACATGTAAATAGCAAATCACAATGAAAGGGTAAAAAAATAGAGACGTCTTACAACGATTAATAAATTTAACTTTTTTCCTGGGAGAGCATGAACTAAGTTTTAGAGGTCACAATGAAGCAAGTGGATTCGCCAATCGAGGAAATTGCATGGACCTAAGTTTTTTTAGCAAAATGCGATGATACCCTAAAAAATCATTTTATTGATTCGATGAATTTCCGTGGTACCTCAAACAGAATCCAAAATGATTTAAATAAATGCACTGCCGACGTTGTGATGGATCACATTAAAAGTGAAATTAAAAAAGCACCTTTCGTATTAATTGCGCTTGATGAAACCACAGCAAACCATAGCAAACTTAAGTCAATTATCCATTGTTGTGCGATATCTATTGGATGGCATTCCTCAAGAGCGATTCTTAGGATTTTTGGACGTCACTAGCGAACTACAGATGCATTGTTTAAAATTGTTTGTGACATTATTTCAAGTTTATAATGTGGTTTTAACCTTGTTGCCCAGAGCTACGATGGTGCTGCCGTAATGGCTGGCTATTTAGGAGGCCTTCAAGCTGAAGTGAAAGAGTAGGTAAAACATGCAATTTTCGTTCACTGTATAGCACATAGACTTAATTTGGTTTCATCGCGAAGCATGGATAATATTAAAGATTGCAATGTTTTCTTTTCGACGCTTAGTGGTTTGGCTTCCTTCTTTTCAAAGTCATCGAAAGGAACTCGCTCTTTGGACGTTCACGTTCAAAGAAGGTTTCCAAAAGTTGCTCCGACGCAATGGAACTACAATGGACGTTTAGTGCAAACAGTGTTTCAATACCGTGATTCTTTGATAAACTTTTTTCAAGACGTTTGGGATAATAAAGAAACATGGAATGCTGAAACTGTTACTGCTGCTAAAGGGTATTTGCATTGCCTTAAACAAAACTTTGATTTCAATTATTTTTTGCTCAACATTTTTGCAGAGATTTTCCCTTTTACTGTCATTTTACAAAGTCAAATGACATTGGCTTTTGCAATAAACAAATTGATGATTTTAAAAATAAAATGAATGAAAAAACGAGATCATTTTGAACAGTTTTGGAATAAGACTCAAAACATTGGCTTAGAATCTGAAAGAAAGATAATTAAAATTGATAATATCGGCGACAGAGAGACCTCCTATCGTCGATTATACGCCGAAATTTTTAAATGAACTCTCGATTTCAAAACTTTAACGAATTAAAATTTGTTGAATTGTGCAATTTTATTGTTATTATTATTATTAAATTATTATTATTAAATTATGGAAATTTTTTCGATATTCCAGCTTTAAAGACCCAGTTAAGTGTTGTTTATGAAACAACTGAAATTAGTGATAAAAAGACGCGCATCAATGTGTTAAATTTTCTTATAACAATTGGTTTAAATAAGTTTCTTTGTAAAGTCGTCAAGTTGTGTGAATTAGTACTAACCATCCCAGCCACAAGTGCGTCAGTTGAGCAAAGTTTTTGAGCTTTAAAGCGCATTAAAATTTTTATACGAAATTCAGCAAGTGAAGACAGACACTCTAATTTAGCCCTAATGTCCATTAAAAAACAGCTTGTGAAACAGTTATATCAGAAAATCCAAAATTTTACGATGATGTTATAGACAAATTTGCAGCCATTGAGGATAGGCGAATAGATCTTAAGTATAAATAAATGTCAACTGCTGTGTCAACTGTGTGAAAAATGCTGGAGAAAATAAAAAAAAATCATTTAAATGTTTTTTTTTTACGTTTAAATAAACCAACGAAGCTTTTCAATGGTAAGTTTTTTTATAGCTTCTAGTACTAAACTAGGTAATAAAGTAATAGTAACACTCCAAAAATCTCAATCTCGAATATCCTTAGTACTGAGGAAAAAATGATTTTGACAAAATGGTGAAAGCGCCGGGAAAAATGTTCGTCTGTGGCGCTGTGCTTACTGGCCTGCTGTAGTTTTATACAATCGCTTCCCCTTTCAAAAATGTCACAGCACGCCACTGTAATAAATAATATATAAGACGAACCTACACTTTAGATTGTGATTTTTAATGTTTTCAACAACCACTCTTCTTTTTTAAATCCCCAAACAAAGCTAGTAATAATATAAATTTAAAAATATATATTTGTTTCAGAATAAAAATAGGGGGACAAAAAATACTAAATCTTTTAAAACTTGAGCCACCACTTTGTGACTACCCTAGTAAATTACCACCTGGAAGTGGCATTACCATACACACCAGTTCTGCTAAGGCAATTCTAATCACACCTGATGACAAACTAATTGACACAATATCTTCTTCAGCAAGCGACATTACCATAACCACCAGTTCTATTAACCAACCTCCAAATACAACTTATGACGACCTAATTGATACGTTTCCTGGAAGTGGCGTTACCATAAACAGCAACCCTACTAGGCTATCTTTTATCTTACCTCGTGATGAACTCATTAACACAGCATCTACAAGCATCTAAAAGTATTGATACAACTTCTACCGCTGAAGATATTGACGATTCGGATGTTGCAGAACCTTATGAGTCATCAGAAAGTGAATTTTTACCTACCGATGTCAGCTCAGAAAATAGTGGCTTAGACGTAGAAAATATACCAACTTTAAGCAGACAAGTAAAGGACAATACCGCTAAATATAAAGGTAGAAAAAAACGCGTAAGGAAAAGAAAAAATGACGGCCAATAACGACAAGAGAAAAAAAAAAAAAACGTTGAAATATTTAACAGTAAAAAAATGTTGTGAAACCAAAAGTATTTGATGCTAACTTTAGATGTAAATGTTCAAAAAAATGCACTGAAAAGATTGACACTAAAGCAAGAGAAAAACTATTTAAACAATTTTGAAGCATAGGAAGTTTTGAAGGAAGGTGTGTTTTACTGAATACGCGTGTAAAATAAATCGATAAAAAAAGAACCTACACAAAATATGAAAATTCAAGAAGAGCAAAGACCAGATTATACTTCATAGAAGAGGTACAGGTCTGCAAGGACTACCTACTAAGAACTTTGCAAATTAATTCAAATCGTATTCGTATAGCACTAGACCAGCTTAAATGCAATAATACCATAAAAGATAAAAGGGGCATTAAAAGTGGAGGACAAAATGCTCTCGATCAGAATGGCATTCAAGAAGTCATCAATCATATATCTTTATTTCCAACTTTTTTCACTCATTATTATAGGGAATAAACAGAATCCAAATTTTTAAGTCCGAATGTAAATGTGAGAAAAATGTATTCGCTGTATCAAGAACAAACCGCTAAATCTGTAAGTCTCTAAATATAAAGACATATTTTATAAAAACTGTAACTTAAGATTTAAAACACCGCACAAAGATATCTGCAAAAAGTCTGACATATACAAAGCTCAGCTAAATAATTGTTTCATTAACTTGGATAGAGAAACAATTATTGAACAAGACCATCAAAAGTACCTAAAGACTGCAGCAGGTTTGCGTAAACAAATGAATAATGGTTTAAAATATTCACAAGAAGATGAGACTGTGGACACTTTAACATTTGATCTACAAAACTTTCTTCAATTTCAAGTTTCTAGCTTTACTGAAATTTTAGAAAAAAATAAAAACTCAATTTTAGTCACCATCTTTTAAGGGTGATATCTCGGAAAGAGGTAGGCTGAGGAAATTTTGTTATAGGAAAGACCCAACTTAATTTGATACGAACAATCAGCTCCTGAATTTTGTTCTATGAATTTAGAAACACCCTGTATATGCATTTTTCTTACAAGCTTATACCGATGCTGCTTCATGAAAACTGAAATATAAGGAATCTCTTTATCTTTTTTTTTTATTAAAAAATGAGAAATAAGAACATTAAATTTAATCTCGTAGGGACGCCTTAACCGCTGATGCGTACTAAGTTTCTTATAAATGCATTGGCGTATCTGAGGTAAGGTAGGAAAAAATATATTGAGCATTGCCAAACCTAGTACCAGCTCCTCTATTCGAACACAAAAGAACCTATACATAACGTACGAAGTGTAAAAACAATGAAACAACAACGCTGCTGGTAAAGATGCTGTTCCAGCAAAACTATCGGAAGTTTTATTTGTTTTGCACTTATTGTAGGGTAAACTGTCTCACAGTGAACCACGGTACACAGTAAATCATTCGTCATAATGGCGAACGTATCAGTTTTCAAAATGAACGCATGGGGGTATTTGAAGCCATATGTTGTTAGCTTTCATTTGACCATTCAGTCAAGAGCGTGCAGTTGTTTATGTAGGTTGTGGTGATAATCGAAGAAATACAGGTACGTAAATAAAAAAAATTGAAAGTTTATTTTTTGTTCCTGAGCAAAACCTAACGTCCTAACGTACGTTTTTGTTCATGGCTATACCTGACAGTGAAAGTTATAATGTTTAGATCATATATCAATTAAAATTCTTTTATTTCATGTCCTTTATATAGATATCAATTATGTTTATGTTTTTTAACGAACTTTGTCCAACAGTGAACCAGCATGGTGTAGTACACAGTGAACTTGGTTCACTGTGTACCAAATTAATGCGGAGGTACATTATTTGATTTTTTTTTAGTATGGCTAGATCCAAGAAGCCAAGAAAAATAGCCAACTTTACAAAAGAGCACATGAAAGCTGTGCTCTTGAACTTATCAGAAATGGCTACAGCATTAGAAATGCGGCAAAAATAAACTCACTATCTTATCCAACGTTAAGAGGATATTATGCCAAAACAAGAAATTTGGAGAATATTAAAAATGTTAGATTTGTCCCTAACTATACTGTAAACCAAATATTTAATGAAGAACCAGAACAAACACTCATTAAATATTTAAAAGACTGTGCCTATCACTTTTATGGTTTAACGAACATGGATTGTCGGAAATTGGCTTATGAGACAGCATCAATCAATAAGTTAAAATTTCCAAATTCTTGGGAACGAGGAAAAATTGCTGGTTAAGATCTTTCCGATCAAGACATCCAGAATTGACTCTAAGAGCAAGGGCTTCAGGGTTTAATCGGATGAACGTTCAAAAATACTTTGAAAACCTTGAAAATGTTTTGAAACGACACTCAAGTTTTGCAGATGGCACTCGGGTATATAACTTGGATGAAACGGCGACGACGACTGTACAAAAACCCCAAAAAGTGATTGTACCCAAAGGTATAATATGTATTTCCAAAGTAACTAGTGGCGAAAAGGAGACATTAAATAGAATATGCGCTATAGTTTGCGCCAATTGACAATCACTTTCACCAGTAGTAATCTTTTCTAGGAAGAATTTCAAACATTTCATTACTAAAAGAACGCCTCCTGGAACTTTAATCCTAGCAGCATCAAGTGGCTGGATGGACTCTGAATTGTTTTCCAAGGTCATCAAACATTTTATAAAGCATAGTTTTTCCTCTAAAGAAAATCCACCTCTTCTAATATTTAACAACCACGAGTCCCACTTGTCAGTAGAGGCACTAGAAATGGCTAAATCAAATGAGGTTACTATTCTCACGTTACCACCCCACTCTTCACACAAGACGCAACCTCTTGATGTAGCTTTAGTTAAACCATTTAAGACATTTTACAATGCGAGTATGGAACCGTGGTTAGTTAGTCATCCAGGTCAACCCGTAAAAATTTATGAGTTAGGTGCCTTCATTGGCAAAGCATATCAAAACACCTTAATCTATCAAGAATGCCTTTTAAAAGACAGGAATTTTTCCGTTTGATAAAACTATTTTTACAGAGATTGATTTTTTACCAAGTTCAATTACAGACAGACCTTTTGACAATAGCATCAATGAAGCTGGTCCTTCGAATATTTTGATAAAAGAAAATGAAGCTATGCGTGAAAATACATCTGCTTATCTTTTACTAGGAAGTCCAGAAGAGCAGACTACAGAAACATTTGTATCACCTTTCAACTTTAGATCACCTCTGAAAGCTCAACCCAGAAAAATTATCAGAAAGACCCGAAAAAGGTGATGACTTAAGTGATGACTTTTCGGACGAAGAGATGTAAGTAAAAGAAAAATTACAGAGTTTTATCAACATAATTCTATCAACAAAGTTCAATCAACAAAGTTCAATCAACAAAGTTCAATCAACAAAGTTCAATCAACAAAGTTCAATCAACAAGGTTCAATCAACAAAATTATATCAAAAAAGTTCTATCAACAAAGTTCTATCAACAAAGTCCAATTAACAAAGTTTCCAGAGAGGCTAGCTACCAGATTAGTGTACATTCACATACTCGCAATAGTTAATCCGTGATCTCTTTGGTCACCTCATGGGAGATTACTACTAGGAGGTATCACTATGGGATTTGTTACAATTGGACTAGCATTTAACCATCGACGACATGGAATGAATGACAATGAATGAAGGATTGAACTGGTGAATGAAAGGACCTTTAAGTTGTGCTACAATAGGCCGGAGGCTGCAGTGCCACCAGGCAACAGACGGATTAGGGTGATAGAACGAGGGGTCCGAAATGTAAAAAAACTCAAACTAAACCAAAAAATAATTAAAGTTTTATCAAGAAAGTTCTATTAACAAAATTCTGTCAACAAAGTTTAATCAAAAAGTTCTATTACCAAAGTTTTATCAGTAAAGTTTTATTTATAAAGTTTTATCAACAAAGGTCTATCAACAAAGGTCTATCAACAAAGATCTATCAATAAAATTTAATTAATAAAGTTCAATCCATAAAGTTGAATTAAAAAGTTTTATCAACAAAGTTCTATCAAAAAAGATCTATTGTCAAAGTTCAATCAATAATATTCACTCAATTAACAAAGTGCATTTAATAAAGTTTTAACCACAAGATAATTTTTCGGCACTGCACGAAATAAAGCGAAAATCAGGATCCAAAACCAAAAAGAAGATAAAAAATTAAACTTTGCTACGAATTTCATTGATATGTGCGGTAGTGCGGGGGGCAGCCTCAACTCCTTCACTTAGGCCTATGTTAGTATTTTATTGATTATTAAAAAAATAGCTTTACTGTTAATGGTTACTTAAAAATATTTAAGATTCGAATACACGCCCTTGAACAATTATCTCGGAAGCGGTTACATGCAAAATTGCTACTATAATGCAGGAGTTTGATCGCTCGTATTAACGCATACTGGATTATAAAGAACAAATCCCATGAATAATTTAACATATATTTCTTGATCAATCGGAAATGCTTTGTTTGTTTATTTTTATTTTCATTGGTCTAACTAATGATGTATTAAAGCTGTTCGCAATCCTCTTAGCAACAAAGTAGTGGTTAAATGTTTAATTTTAATTTGAAATTTCATTGCAGAGTAATCATGTTTACCAACTTGAATTAATTAGTACATAATTCCCAAGTAACACAAAAAGTTATTGGTTACGGCGAAGTTACTACAAATTGTTTTATAACTCAACAGGTTACATATTATATATATAGATATATGAATATAAGACTTTGTTGGATATGTATGATCTGATAATAAACGTTTTGCAGTAGCTACTATAACCTCCATTGTATCTAACTTCATGTTAATAAAAAGATCTAGTTGATAATAATTATAAATAAAACTATATTAATAGTTGTTATATTATAATAAAATTTGGTTTTATCGATGGATTATTTGTACATTTAAAACGACGAAGTAAGAACATTTTAGAGTTACTCCTTACAAAACACTACATCACAAATATCTCACATTGGTAGATACACTTTTATATATAAAAAGAATATGATTTCCTTAATAGAATTTTTATAAACAAATAGTAACATTTTAAAATTCTATTTAAAAATGTTATTTTAATTGTTTGACATCCTGTATAGAACTATTGGATTAATTTAAATTTAACTATCGTCGCACGCAATATTCTTAAGAAAAGGAAATCTTGTGAAGTGGGAGTATAGTAAGCAGACGATATCGACATCCCGTCTTAAAATTTCATTTTCCGATAATATCTACCACTGTTTGGCTGTAAACAGCTGTGAGTAACAAAAATGTCATTATAAAAATATATCTGCTTGTTGTTAGTTATAAGTTTATTTTTTTTTTTAAGTGTTTTTAAATTTATTAAATATACCTTTGTAATTCATTTTGGTTGGTGGAATTGCACATTGTTCATATTAATTAGTTTTTATTGTTATCTAGATTTAATTTTAAAAAGTTTTTGTTTAAAATTTATTTTTTATATCTCATACAAGAGCCTCGTGAAAAACATAATTTACTTTTTGTTTAGAAAGTGAATAGAAGCAGCTAGTGTAACAACCAACTATACTAGAGGATCACCGCTTGTCATCAAATGTAACAACCAACTAGCCTAAGGACCATTTGTAACTTCTGATAGGTCTTTAGCTATATGTTGTTAATATACTGTGATGTTTGTTTATTTTAAAACAACAGTTTATTTATTAATAATTTATTTAAACACTTATTTATTTTATAACAATATTATTCTATTTTATATATATTTCGAATGTCTTTGAATCGTTCACTATTTATATTCACCACTGTCTATCAATATTTTTATACAAATTTTAAATTTTTGGTGGGCTGCAGAACGTTCTCGCCAAAATTAGAAATATCATCCCGTTGACCCTGGAATGTACTCCAAAAGTACCTCCACCATAGTCGTCACATATGTTTGATCATAACGGGTTTAATTATGTATGATAATTGGACAAGTTAAACCTCAAAGGCTAAATAAGACACAGAGGGACTTGGAGAATTAGAGCATGACTGAATAATGAAATGGTTCCTCCTTAAGAGATAGTTCCTCCTGGAACTCTTACGATACTAAAATGGAATGGTTGTATCTGCAACTGAACCCTCTTTTACAATTTCCAGTTGCATGGAAGTAACAAGGGACTGTCTTTGATGTAACCTGGACACTGGACGAATGGCTGCAGACCAGTATTTGGACTCCGGTATCTTGAAAGATTACTTTAACCATGTTCCTAACGACCCTTCAATCCAGGTGATTTCCTTTTATCTTCGGTATAGCTAGTTTCTGTACATTGGACTCCAGTACGTGCTCCCTTAGACTAACAGCCGTATGCATAGTCGATCGCCAGCGACTCGCCAGAGATTCATTTCGGCGTATCTCCAGCGAATCGCTGGCGATACGCCGAAATGAATCTCTGGCGAGTCGCTGGCGATCGACTATGCATACGGCTGTAAGTAATGCTTCCCATACATCATGATAAGTGGATAGATCTCGGAAGATGTTCTTAGTTATCAAATAGAAAAGGTAGCGCGATTCGTCTTGAAGTTTCAAGGCTTTTCCAGGGGCTGGTAACTGACATTGAAGTTCTAGCAGTCGACCTAACTTCTTACGGAACACATATGCCAGTCTTCGCGCGTCGTTGATGCTGGCGGAAGTACTATGGACCAGCGAGTAGTCTTTTGGAGGCGAGAGCAGATCTTGTTGTTGCTCGGTCATAACACCATGTCTTGCTTTTCCGGTACCTCCATATGCACTCATAAACTCTTCAAAGACAAGGTCAGGTGCTTCTTGGAGCTGGTTTACTTCTTCTTCCTCGACATGATCACCCTCAAATGGCGCTAGCCGTTTTTGATGCACTACTTTCGGTTTAACGTTCGAGATCTTACTTATACGGTAGATGACATCATTGATTCTTTTCTTAATGAGATACGGACCTTCCCAAGATCTTTGAAGCTTCGGAGAATAATCTTTCTGTTTTTTTGGGTTATTGAGCCAGACTTTGTCGCCTTCCTTGAAACATCCTTCTTTGCCTTGGGTAAAGTACCGTTTCTTCATCCTGTCGCTGACGATTTGAAGATGCGTGCGGACCAATTCATGCATATCGTCCATTCTTCTTCGTAACTGAATTACATAATCTTTACCAGCTACATCTTCTCAAGGTCGGCATCCAAACTTGAGGTCGCACAGTAGTCTCATCTCACGCCGAAACAAGACCTTTGCTTGTTTCGGCCTGTTGATTCATTGACAGCGGATCTATAAGCCATTGTAAAGAGCGAAATATACTGATCTCAATCTCTCTGATGGTTTGAAACCACTTTCGACAGATATTTGCAAATTGTCTTATTCATTCGCTCTACTATGCTATCGGATTGTGGGTGCAATGCTGTGGTTCTGGTTTTCTTCATACCTAGTCTGTCACAGATTCCACGGAAAAGTTGACTTTTAAAATTTCTGCCTTGATCACTCTGGATCTCCAAAGGCACTCCAAATCAACAGATAAACTCTTTTATCAATACATCTGCAACAGTTGCGGCCTCTCGGTTTGGAATGGCATAGACGTTTACCCACTTTGTACAATAATCCATGACCACCAAAATGTATTTATTACCATCCTCGGTCGCAATATCTGAGGTGATCCTCTCAAATGAGCTACTAATATTGTATTGTTTCATAGGAGCATTCCTTTTTCGTTGAGGTCCATTACTCATAGCATAGTTGGTACATTTCTTACACCAGTCCTTTACGTCATCGGAACTGTTCATCGAGTAAAACCTTTCCTGAACCCTCTGAAGGGTTTTCCTGACACCGAGATATTCTCCTAATGGACTGTCTTGTAATTGACGAAGTACTTTAGCTACTCTACTTCTTGGAATGACCAACTGTCTTCTGTTCTCGGAACCATCATCATTTTCAAGTACTCGCTTTAGTAAGCCATCTTTCAGTATAAAAGAGTCCCACTGAGCCTAATATAACTTAAGTACTGGAGAGACATTAGATACTTCTTGCCAAGTAGGTCGACGATTTTACTCTTACTATTGTCGCATCTTCTTTAAAACGGGATCGTTCTCTTGTTCTTCCCTTAGTTTGACAGGGCCCCTTTCCAATCAGAGTTCCTTAACCAACAATTTCATTGCGCTTCAAAGGTTTTGTCAAGACAGGCGTTGCTTTCTCTACACTTCCTTGCAATCACCATACTTTTATGCTTTCACTACTTTCAGGCAACACCGTTCCTTCCTGTACAGCCACCGGCACGGTTTTTGGATTCGTAGTGTTCTTTGGGCGTTTGCGCAAACTGCTTACATTTCCCATTTCACCGCAATTCCAGCACCTAATAGTCTTCGGTTGCTTCTCAATAAGGGTTTTTATCATGTGAAACAATTGGTCCAATGTATTTCCCTGTTTTTTTTGTTTTACAGTCCTTACTTCACTGTATCCATCAGAAGCTAGCGTAGCCGCTTCATATTCAAGAGCCGCGGACAAGACAACGACCAATGTTTTGTGACGGGCTAAATGAAGTGTTATTTGCATTTCATGGTCACGAAGTTCATCCACAAATGCTTGAACGGCCAAACATTCAATCATGTATTTCGGAGCTGATGGGTAGGCAAATCTTCTCAATATTTTATTCGAATTCTTGAAGAGTCTCGTCTCGTTTCTGTTTTCGATTCTTTAACTGTATAGTCTGAAGGATCATCCAAAACGTCTCCTCTAAGGATGGTCAAATTTATTGCCTTTTCTCTCTCAGACCATTTGTTTTCCCTCGCAGCTGTCTTGAACTGTTTAAGGTAGTTGGTCCATGACATCTTTCCGTCGAAAGTTAGGGCTTTAACACGAGCAGAATTTATAGCTCCTTTCAATTTCAACTTTGACTCCACCTCATGGCACTTTATTTCACTGTTTTCGGCCGGTTCTAAATGTTCCAGTTCTTCTATTTTTTTCTTCATCTATTTTATTTTCTCCTCAATGGAAGTCATCTTGTTTTTCGCATCAGCAGAAATTTAGTTTTTTAAAGAAGACATTACGGAAGACACCCTTTCTTCTAAGGAAGAAATATTAAACGAAAATTTATTTTCCATAGAAGACATTTTGTTTTCCAAGTCGGAAAAAATTTTATTTTTTTAAAGAGAAGATATCAGAAGAAACTTTAGTTTCTTAAGAAGAGGTTTTAGTTTTTCACGGAAGCAACATCAGAAGACACCTTTTGTTCTAAGGAGGAAATGTTAGAAGAAACTTAAGTTTCTAATAAGGAAATAGAAGAAATATCGGTTTTCGTATAGGACATATCAGATGAAACTTTATTTTCCATGGAAGACATTTTACTTTCCAAAGAAGAAATTAAAGAAGACGCATCATCAGAAAATATATACCTTCACTTTCTAGTGCTGCTTTAAGCCGCTCTGCCAGCTCTTTCACGATCATCCAATTCTCGACGCAATTCAGCCACTTTTAAATCACACAATTTTTTAGCCATTATTGTCCACTATTTATTTACACTATTCTACTTTTCGACACCAATGTGATGTTTGTTTATTTTATAACAACAGTTTATTTATTAATAATTTATTTGAACACTTATTTATTTTATAACACTACTATTCTAATTTATATATATTTCGAATGTCTTTGAATCGTTCACTATTTATAATGACCACTGTCTATCTACTAATCATTGCCTGTGTTACTCCACCAATATTTATGTACAAATTTTAAATTTCTGGTGGGCTCCAGAACGTTCTCGCCAAAATAAGAAACATTATCACGTTGACTCTGGAATGTACTCTAAAAGCACCTCCACCATAGTCGTCACACATGTTTGATCTTAAGGGGTTTAATTATGTATGATAATCATGCACGTTGAGCCCCTAAAGCCAAATAAGATAGAGAGGGACTTGGAGGATTATAGCATGACTGAAAAATGAAATGGCTTACATTACAATACTATTAAGGGATTAAGGCAACATTGTCACCAGCCAAAGGGTCCTGGAGTCCAGAAGGAACATCCATTCACCAGTAACAAATAAAAATAATAAAAAAATTAAAATAAAAGAACAAAAATTATCCCTTAATAGCATAGTCGAGCGGTTCTTGGTAACTAGTTTTAGATTCTTTAAGTCCTGAGGGAATAGAAAGCTGAGGCTTCTCAAATGCTCGGAATAGTTGCCTGGTTTTGAAAGGGGGAGGAGAGATTAATAATAAGTATTCAAAAATTAACAAATGTATATTTAAAATAAGTACATAAGTGACTAGTATTCTAAAGAATAATTTACTCAAATTATAAGTAGGGAATAAACTGGCACTATTTGATAATATATCTAAACTTTAAATAAAGATTTATGACACTAGATGTACATTTAATTGAATTATACAGTTTGGACTTATTAGTAATTATAAATAGCACTGGAAAACTTTAACTACATAATAATACAAAAATATGTATAAGATAAATATGATAATCGGGACGAAATGTAAAATTGGCATTTGTATGTAAATCAATTAACTATTATCAAACAAAACACTTTTAAAAATAAGTTAAATATATTTACCCATAATTCAAAAATCGCTGCACAAAACTATACTCTACACACTACTTTGTTTTGGGACTTAAAAGTCCCAAAAAAACGAGAGCTCTCGCCCTCGGCGAAAGTTCTGAACCTTACTCCGAACTCGAGAATCCTTTCTTTCTGTCTCCTCTCTATATAAACTAAAATATACGTGATAGTTGTATTTTTAAAAATGTAACGCTCTACCTTGAATTCTCTAGTTCAATGTAAGTCATTGACTAGATTAATAACATGATTGTTTGTTTTATTTTCATAAGTGTGTTCCCTTTTAATTTTTAATTTAAAACATTAAAATACTTTTTTTTAATTTTTGGTAAATTTTTTATATTTTCAAATAATAATGCCAATTATTACACTGCATGTCTTCTTAAACTTCAAATCCAGTCAATATCTTTCATGTTTTGACATTGGAGATAAATATAGCAGTTTTCTAAAAGCAGAGCTATATCGAGAACAAATGAGATTTGGTGTTTGGGCTCGAGGAGCTGAATTATAGTAAGATTGTATCCTATTGAAGTGGCTACCCTAACCAAGTGGTAACTAGACATGTGGCTAATTTTTGTCTAATGTTCGAGATTTAAATTTAAATAGTTGATACCAACTTAAGCTCAATATCTATATGTTCTTTGAATTTTCATACAATTACTTGAATAAACTAATTCATTTATAGATATGTTGAATCTTATTTTTTAAAGGTTACAACAATTCTCTTTTACCTAAATATATATAAGTTTTAATTAATTTTATTTTGATAAAGCTAGAGTTTATAATTCTTTCTTTCTTTCTAAAACTAAAAAAAAGGAAAATTATTGGCGCCCTTTCCTTCCTGGAAACTATTTTCTTAAAAGTGTCTATTAGAAAAGCCGAATTCACGACTGAGAAAAGAAAACCATATGGTCAATGTGCTCATTGTTGTTTTTTTTTTTTTATTAAAGGTGAGTAATATTTGATGTTAATTTTCTATGAGCTAGTCAAAATTACTTATAAGTGTTTTTAAAATTAACATTTTATTGCTAAGTAACACCGAGATATTACGGTATTATCTGTAGAACATATTTTTATTATTTCAGAACTACATATGTGCAAATTTTCTATGGCATGTTTTTTTTTAAACAGTAGAATTTTCGTTAAAACAGTATATTATCGATAGTTTTTATTCTTATATCTACACAAAATAATAAAAGAAACATAAGTTTCTTTTAACTCCATGATGATATATTTAAGGAGGTCCTTTCGCCACACCTCTCGCCTCAAATGTTAAAAAAAAAGTTATTAGATTATGACTAAAATTAATTTTTTTCTAATAGTTGAAGTCCTTATTTATCTAATACTGAACTTTTAACTATACCTTACCTTGCAAATTTTTGAGAATTTTTTTTTAAATGTGAGTATTTGTACAGTGCCTCACGAGAAAGTAAGTCCTCCACAACAATTCTCGAATTATACTATTATTTATTGATTAAATGGAGTAGAAAAAAACTAAAAATAAGGTTTTTGAAATATTTAGATTTTGTTTTATACAATAAAATATACAGGGTGTTTATTAATTGAGTGCCGATACTTAAGGGTGTGAATCCTTGGGTGATTTTAAGAAGAAAAGTTAATTTCAACATATGTCGCAAATCTCTTAATTTTTGAGCTACAGCGTGTTACAGTTTTAAGAAAAAAATATATTTTTTTCATAATTTTCTTATTACTGCAGATATTTCTATGAAATTTGGTAAACACCTTTTAAATTTAAAAAAAAACCCAGCCCTTATTTAAGCAATACAGAGATTTTTCAAAATTTAATTTGGCTAATTTTGATGCAGATTTACATTCTCTTAATTGGAAAACAATATATTCCTTTAATAATGTGGATGAAAAGTTAAATTTTCTTAATAACTCCATTAAAAATATATTTGATTATCATGCGCCTTTAAAAATATCTCGTTTTACTAAACCTTTTTTGCCATGGATAACACCGAATATAAAACTTTTAATGTCATTACGAGATAGAGCCTACACTAAATTTAAATCTAGTAATAACGCAGTTCATTGGAATTATTACAAAGATCTGCGTAATTACACAACGGGTGCAATTAGAACTGAAAAAAAAGTTTACTTGGAACAAAAACTTCAAAATGCAGATAGTAAAAATAAATGGAAAATTTTGAGAAAATTAAACATTATTGGAAATCCTAAGACAATAAATAACTTTAATTTTAAAACTAATGCTACTGAAATTAATAGGCATTTTTTGTTCACAACAGGAATCGTGAAAGATCCACATAATGAAACACACTCCTTTTATAGCAATAGTCTAAAAAATGAATTTGTATCAAAATTTAAATTTAAAACAATTTCGCTCTATATTGAAAATAAAAACAAAGGCCTGTGGATATGACGGCATTAATACATTTTTTATGTCCGCACTTACTCCCATATTTCACACACTTATTTAACTATTGCTTATCAAACTCAGTGTTTCCATCTTGTTGGAAAGAGGGACTAGTTACACCCATACCTAAAGTTGAACCACCTTCTGAATTCGTTTCGGTGTTCTCACTGTTTGATGGACTCCTTTAGCCCTGTGGTCTACTTTTAAAGTTCCGGTCTCGTGAAGACGTCTATGAATCCTAGAAAATGTTCTCGGATCGGGTAGTACGCGATTTGGATACCGCTCTTGGTATATCCGTCTGGCTTCGTATGCATTTCCGTCTGCAAGCCCATAACTAAAATGCATGTCAGCTAATTCACTGTTCGTAAAATTTACCATTTTTTTTCAGATTTTAACTCTTACTCTAATAATAATTATTTAATAATGTAAAATCAATGTCAACTTTATTGTCTTTATGAAAAGAAACGTCAAAAATGATGACGCTTTACCCAGCCTACTAATGTTTATTTCATTTGCTTTAAGAGGGCAATAATGCGCTTACCATTTTTTTCTATTCAAAACGTAGAAAATTAATTTTTGTCCCAAAAAAATATTTCCACGCATGGTGGGTGCCTACCAGATTTCAACAAAATATCAAAAGCAGTAGGTATCAATGAATTTAAGGAAAAAATTTGACCAACCACTACAATGGTTTTTATTTTTGTCTATGTCTATGAGCCAAGTTTGCTCTAAAATAAATGATGATTTTAAAAATAATTTTGGTTTTCAGAAAAAGCAGTGGCGTACCATTTTTTTCTTCAAAAATATTCAGTTCAAACCCCGTACGGACGTCACTGGTGAAAATTTAAAAAAATCTTATACGTCAAAAAATGATCCTTAACTATTAAAACGTGTGTACAAAATTTCATAGAAATATCTGTAGTAATAAAAAAATTATGATAAAAAAGTAATTTTTTTCTTAAAACTGTAACACCCTGTAGCTCAAAAATTAAGTGAGTTACGACATATGTTGATATTAACTTTTCTTCTTAAAATCACCTAAGGATTCACACCCTTAAGTATCGGCACTCAATTAATAAACACCCTGTATATAGTAAACCGTGGAACTTTCAAGTAACCTAGTTGAAATTTTTTTGTGAATTTTTAATAATAATTTCTCAATAAATTCCACGGTAACCTATATATTTTATTGTAAAAAACAAAACCTAAATATTTCAAAAACCTTATTTTTAGTTTTTTTCTACTCCATCTAATTAATAAATAATAGTAAAATTAATTATAATTCGAAAATTGTTGTTGAAGTCTTACTTTCTCATAAGACACTGTACAAACACACACACGTTTAAAAAAAATTTTTCTCAAAAATTTGCACGGTAAGGTATAGTTAAAAGTTCACTATTAGATAAATAAGGACATCTACTATTAGAAAAAAATTAATTTTAGTCATAATCTAATATTTTTTATTTAACATTGGTGGCGAAAGGACCTCCTTAAGTATTTTTCATTATATTTCGATCAATTATTAATTATTTTTGATAAATAAATTTGCTCCAGCCCTTACGAACGATCATAATTTATCAAGAATCTTCGTTTTGGAATCCCGTCAACATATTCACTTAAAACATCCTGGCAGTAATCCAGCTTAATTTAAATAAACTACACCACTTACTAAGGCTTCTCACGTTTTATGGAGGTGTAGGAAACGTATATCAAGATTTGAATTGAGAGTGTAATGTCTTGCTGGGACTTCTTACAAACTTTACAAAAAGATAATAGTGGCTATAAAACTTGTGCAAGTTCTTAGAGACGCAGACCGAACAATTTAATGAATAACTTTAACAAATGCTTTTTTGTAGAAGGTCAAATCGATAAATTTAATGTGGACCATGAACTAAAACAAAACAGTTAATAGTAATATTTGTTTAAACAGAGAAGTTAATTCATTAATTTGCTTTGAATTATGCAAATTAACACATTTGAGTACCTTTAAACAATAATTTATTTTAATGTACAAGTAAATATACAAAATTCTTAAATTGACTAATCAATTTTAGTATAATACTAATAAAAAAACTGAAATATCGTATTACAACTGATACTGAACAAAACTGAACCAATTAGTTAGATTAAAGTGATCTACAACTGCTTCAAATGTTATCATGAATGTTTATGATTAAGTTTTGCCAGTTTTTGATAGTGGCTATCGAAGTCGATATGGTAGCTTGATTTGCAATAGAAGAAGATCAAGATTTGATCAATAAGTAATTTTGCTATATTCTAGTCGAATATAACGAAACTTAAGACTAGTGGCTTACTCATTACTCTTTCTTAGGACCTAAAAACTTATTTGCATAGGTACCACATAATCAGGGGCGGTTTCTCCATTGGTTCATTTGTGCAGTAAAAAATATTAGATGTTGGTAAATTAGTTTACAGTTGGTAATAAAGTATGTCTTGAAAAAAGCAATAAGTATCAAACATAAATTGTGATTTTCATTAGGAACTTAACAAGTCACATCTCACATATATACATGCTCTGGCCACTCAATCCTATAAATACATATAAAAACATTAATATACTCTCTACAATTAAACAATAATTTGAAAATACAGATGAAGCCGATTTACCTATTTAGACAAAATACTATTATTCTATTATATATTAAAACACATTATTTTTTAGTGAACATGGACATGCAAAAGTACTATGAGAGAGCGAGAGCAAGAATACTTTGGAATGTGCTGTGAAATACACTTAGAAAGGGTCATATGGAGAATTAAGTGTGATAACATTTTACGACATGTATCTCACTAGTTTAGTTTACCGATTTCTGTGTTCTGTGTTCAATTATGTGCTGCTATTTAAACTTTTAGTATTTTTTGATAAAAGAAGTTGAATATTATTGTTGACCTTTTTAAATTATTTATTTTACCCCATACATTTTTTTTTACTCTTCATACAGTATTCTGTGAAAAGTATTATAGGTTTACTTTGTCTGTCTGTCCGATGTCACGTTTTTTGTTTGCACGATAAGTCAAAAACGAGAAATGATATCAACTTAAAAATTTTAAGCAAAAATCAAGCTCTATAATGGGACAAAGCCTATTGATTTTTAATAAATTTGATTAAAAATAGGAGGTTAAAAACAATCCTAAATTAAAAAGTGATATCAACGTTAAATTTTTAGTAAAAATTAGGCTTTATAAGAAGATAAAGCCTATCGATACTGAAAAAAATATGAATATATTGGGGAGTTAAGGGGATTAAAATGTAAAAAAAAATCCTAACTGAAAAACTTGAAATTTTTAGCAAACATCAATCTCTAAAAGGAGAAAAAGCCCTTTCATTATAAAAAAAAAATCTGATTAAATATGAGGGATTTACGGGGGGTTGAAATTAAAAAAAATCGAAAACTAAAAGCGATATCAACATGAAATTTTTAGTAAAAATCAAGCTCATAAGTAGATGAGGCCTATTCATTGTGAAAATAATATGGTTGAAAATGGGGGTTAAGGGGCTCTGTTAAACTGCAAAGAGTATCATTTAGAATTCCAGACATTATATATCTTTATTCTAGTTTGTTTCTGTATAATACTATGTATTGTGATGAGACTGATCTTATAAAATAAACATTTAAAACATTTTAGTTATTTTATTTGCCAATAAAAGGTATTTAAAAAATATATTTTTTATTTGATATCTGTGATAAATTGTGAAAATTATTAAACTAAAAAATGGTAGGTGAAGTTTCATATAAAATTTTTTACACAAAAATCAATGTCAAGTTTTCTACATAACCTTATATATATTTAACAATAATCTCAATTTATGAAGAAAAGTCAGTTTACTAACTAATAATGTTTATTGATGGTTTTCAACGTATTAAAAACGAAACAAATACTACACTAACTAAAATATTAATTTATTAATAGTTGTAGTGCTTGAAAACAGTATAATGTTGATAATAACAACTACACTTAATACAAATTCAAATAATAAAAAAACAACGATATTGACTCTTGTACAAAGTTTTGATCAGAACTTACAAATGATAAAATTATTGAAAAAAGTGAACACCCATTTTAAATTATCACCAGTTGCCATTGCACATAATACTATGATTTCGAGTACGGCAATTACTTAGCTAAGTCAAAAGGCTTTACTTTCTTGAGTCTCTTATCAAATTTGTGGTCTCGAGAAGCTGAATTGCCTCTCACTATTCTTAAATTACCAAGATGCATTGACGATGATCCTTAGTGTTTTAATATGAAATCTCTTAAATCGTCTCTATACTTTCTCTTCCTTGTCAGCCACGTCTGTTATGATCGAGTCAAGAAAAAGTGTAGATAGCAGAAATTAAATTATATCTTCAAGTTTTGCAGTTTTCATGCCATTATCTTTTATTGGCGCACTATTACTGCATTGTGGATCTTTTGAGACACCTCTTTAATGGCTTGCTGTTTGCGGAAAATATTCGATTTCTTCGCAGTAGGTTTGCATCTCAGTGTTTTTGTATTTTTAGAGGTAAAATTTGGGTATTCCAATCCTCTTTGATTCTTGTGATTCTTGCTTAAATAAAAACTTCCTGGTTATCATCGTGACGTGTTCTAACTGGTAACGCTACCATGCATTGGTCGTCTAATCCAGTTGGACTAGCTTCAGGGGACCGGTGTTCGTATCAATATTATGGAGCGTTTGATCACGATCTTGTGCGAAGCTAGTATAGACTGGACAACAGTATTTATTTAGAATCTCTGAATGATTTTAATGCTATTTTCACATATGTACCATATGTCCGTAATTGTTATAGCACTTGCTAATATTGTATAACTATATTTTATTGTATATCATATTTTTTAACAATGACCTTTCAGCGAAGTATTACGTCTAAAGTCATGCTAAGATATTTTGTTATCTGCTCTATGACTGAGTGGCTCTGACTAAAGCAGAACTGATAAGGTGCTATATATGCTATTTATAATCAATAATTTCGAACGATTAGTAAATGTATGAAAATCGTGTTTGGTTATAATTAAAAAAAATATATACCGCGGAAAATAATCTGCATACACTTCCTTCGTGTAATATGTCCCGAAATTATTAATTAAACACGTTAAAAAGAAGAGGTATAAAAGAACAATTATTTAATGTATGTTTTTTACAGTAATATTTTTGTTCTTAACCTTCCGCTACTAACGTGGATTTATGTGACATAAATAATAACGTCGGACTCACAGTCCGCATATCTTTTTTCATTGAAAAAAGAACGAAAAGCATGCATAACTAAACCAGTCTTAGGGAATATATATAGAGACATTCAATGTCAGTATATTTACAAATTTTGAAGGTAAAATAATGAAATCAAAAAGTCCAGAAACAAAGCTCAAAATTCTTTTTAAATTATAAAAGTCACATAAATCGAGGACATAAAAAATAAATAAAACATAACATTTTCAAAAGCAAAAACAGAATTTCTAACATAAATTAAAAATGGCGACATTTTGAAAAACAACTAACCTAAACTTAAAAATGACTAAAATCGTCAATCTTCTTCACTTTCACCAGCCAAGCACTCACTACACATATAGTTGGCATGTTCCAAATAAATAGGTTTCTTACAGTATGCACCATAGATAAATTATGTTTTACGAAAACAAAAAAGCATTCTGTAATGTGGGCCATTTCCGATCAATCTGGTTTTGCTCTCATTCTTTAAGCCTTGTTTGGGTTTTTTACGACCCCACTTGTGTTTAAAACCAGGAATATTTGATTTAAGGGAATAAATCCCCTTTACCCAGCTCACAGATAGCCGGTATTATCTAGGGCATGCACCAATTTATGTATTAATGTGCTGTGTTGCAAAGAAAGTTAGTCAGCTGAAGTCAAGTTATAGCTGTGAGAACATCGTTAAAGTAAATGTGATATAAATTAGTATAAGTAAATTGTTAAATAAATTAGTGCTTAATAATAAATAAATTAGTTAGTACGTAGTGTAAATAAATTATAAGCAAATATTTAATATTTTAATATTTAATATTTAATATAATGCTACTTATTTTAACGTATGAAAATAACTTAAACAGTTCTGCGCAAAAATTTGTTTTTGCGCATATTTACCCAATACTGTTACATAATACAAATGCATACAATAAATGGCAGCAATTTTTGCAAAATTTAAGTTGTGTTTGAAATAGTTCTATACGATAGAACTGTTGCAAATGTTTATATTGACAATGTACCATATAAACTTTATAATAAATCCGATTTTAATTTTTAAATAATTGTTCCGAGTAATTACAGAAAAAAGTACTAAAAAATTACCGCAACGCATATACACGCCGCGACTATATCCAAAGTAGCTTTTCACGGTTTATTTAACAATAAAAATAATGTTTTGAAAAAACATACGTTGAATAATTGTTCTTCAATACATCTTTTTTTACATGTTTGGTAAACAATTTCGGGACGTAGTACACTAAGGAGGCGTATGCAGATTAGTTTTCGCGGTATAATTTTTTCAAATTTTAACAAAGAACGATTTGCATGCATTACCTAACCCTTCAAAGTCATCCATTTTCGATACAAATTCAAATGTGCTTGGTGACGATGCAACATACGAGCATTCTTAGAAAGTTGGGTAAAATATGTTAAAAATCTATAATAAACATAACTTAAAAGATGCATACATTAAAAAAACGTTGCACAATATCTGTCATTACCGGCTAGTCCATAATACTTTTGTTGCTGAATTTCACATTATTTCAATTTTGTACATCATATGGAACACTAAAATACATTTGTTAATGTTTGTTAGAAACCTAATATTTTTGTCTTAGAAATTAAAATGCCGCTATGCTTACTATATGACTTGGGTTTTTTAAGCCGCGCGAGAAGGTATTGTTTCGATGTTTTGAGAATTGCTTCTACTTGAACACGAACAACTGAGATGGCTTGGTATCGTTGGTTTGCGTCATCATTCCCGTTTGTAACAGTTTGACAAATTACGGCGATTTGGGTATCACGTGAGATTATCTATTGTTATCCATTGGTTCTTAATCGGAACAATCGAGAAAAAGCATGAAACGGTAATGTTGAAGATCTTAAAATTTTATTAGATCAGCTGGATTGTTACTAAAACAAAGAAATATTTGTTTTTAAATAAATTATTATGATCAAGAGTGTCGAAAGCTTTACTATAGTCAAGAAGGGTCGAGTGTATCACTTAATTTTGATCAGCGAAATTATTGACATTATCCTTTCTTGTCAAGAGGTCGGTTATATTACTAAACTGGTCGGGAAACCCTGACTCCCAGAAACTTATAAATTCAAGCATTTGATCCTTAAGTACCATTTCATCAGCTTTAGATAAGGCAGGCAGAATACTAATTGGGAATGAAGTGAGTGAATTGCATTTTGCTAGTTGCATAACAAGAAGAAAATTTATTAGAAGAAACAATAAAATATATAAGGAATGTAAAGTGATTTTTCTGAAGGTCATCAATTGAATGGGTTCTTTTGATTAATATTTCGTCCGATCTTACGGCATGGCTATTCAAAGAATTATTTTATTTTATTTTCTAATCTGAGTGGAAGTAAGAGGAGCAAAATTAAAAACTGGGAGCTAGGCTGACACTTATTAAGGAGAAAAAAATGAAAATTATATTTGAGTGGATGTAGAGTATTGGTAAATTTTTAATAATTCTCATTTTCATCATTCAGCATAGCTGGATATCCTGGGTGTACTTTCCTTAAGTTTTTCTTCAGTTGTTAACATCGGGTCTTTTATTTGTAAAAGAAGTACGAAACGATTAACAGTGGCAAAAGCCGTGCTAAAGTCGATGATAACACAAAGACAGTGAACAGTTTGAAAACAAAAAAGTGTTTCTTTAGCGTTCTCATTAATCATGAATCTATTTTTTATATTTTCAACACTCCATTTATAAACAATTAATGACTCGTTACAGATAAAAAAAGTAATTTAAATAGTGGTCACATCGCTCTTAGCTTGTTAAAATTATACTAATTTTGCAGGCTGCATTTATCCTTTTGGATACCTAACTCTTTATCTACCGGATGTTCTACCTCCGCCGCGCCATGGCGCTCTGTCTAATGATATCTATCGTATGGTAAAAGGCGATTTATTCAAATAACGATAATTGGTCAATTTGAACACGTAGCCGGGTAGTTGAAACGGCTTCGTGTAGTAGCATCTATCCTTCTCTTATCTTTGTTATATCTATGATTATTATTCTCGAGAAGTGCCCTTTTGAATAATTTTTTAGAAATCATAGGCGGAACGTCTACTTCAATCCATAGGTAAAATAATGGTGTAAAAAGATATAAAAAGGTCCTTTATTTCTAACAGTTATTTATTAGCGACCGGTTTCGAAATACTTACTGCATCATCAGACACATCTAAATGGATGATTATTTATTTATTTTATTATATTTATTTATTGTTACACTGCTCAACAGGCAATTCCAATTACAGAGCAGGAAATTCTGACAGAAATAATTACGAAAACATAAGAATAGGTAAACACTATAAACGGACTTAAAAACTTCAGACTTAATGCTATATACACTACAATTAAATATATCTATGGTGTTACTGACTAAGTTACATAATATACACATTTTATGCAGTGGTGATGATTTTAAACATTAGTTCTTGCTGATGGGAGATAGATCGTAGACTGCGACCGTGTAGTAGTTCTCGAAATATTAAAAACAAGCTTTTCTAATAATTGTTTGCATTGGATTTTGTTATGTACTAATTGGTGTTATTACATCCACCTCGTGCCTTCGCTACCCTAGTATTTTAACGGTGGAGGGCTAGCGATAAAAGTGCCAAGGTGCGCTTATAATTACTTTTTATTTTGAATTAAAAGGCCAAAGCCGTTGTTAGACCCAGAATAATGTAGGCTTCAAAATAGTATTCTAGCTTAGAGAAGAATCAGGGGTGAGTTTCCTTAAAATATTGCTTTTCAAGGTCAGCTATAAAGTCAAGTCCAGGTATATGAGCGCCACCGAATTTTGGTCAAAGTGCTGAAGGCAGTTCACAAATTATATGATTCACTAGTAGACAAAACGCGGAAAAGTAAACAACAATTGAATCGTAATGTTTATAATGACAGGCCAATCAGTTATTAACAAGATATAGTGCATAAACGTTTGTTATAATCTTAAAATAGGATACATATGTAAAGCTAACATGGAAAGAAAAATAAAACAGATAGTAGAGCCGTACACTAGCTGGTATGATCATACGCGCTTTAAGCCTTAAACACCAACGACCTAGACGACCCTGGGGGTTTTTAAGATTATGCAACCATTTAAGACTAAAATGGTCCGTTATAACCACGAATTTCGAATTTTCTAAATAACAACGTAGTTTTTCGGCACTCCAAATTAGCGCAAGAAGTTCTCGTTCTGTGGCACTGTACACACGTTCCGTGCGGCTCAAAGTTCGAGACACATAACAAATAACATGCTCTCGGTTATCATAAAATTGGGTTAGTACTGCACCGATTCCAAAGGACGAAGCATCAGTCTGCAAGGTGAAACCATGATTAAAATTCGGACAGTCCAAAATAGGAGCTGAAACAAGAGCATTTTTAATATTATCAAAAGCCTTATTACAGTCATCATCCCAAACAAATTTTATACCTTTACGAAGAAGCCGAGTAAGAGGAGCTATGATGTTTGAAAATGATGGAATAAATCGCCTATAGTATGAAACCATACCAATAATTCTTCTAATGTCTCGTACATTCTTAGGAACTACTAAATTAGAGATTGCCTCTACTTTCCCTGGGTCTACGGAGATACCCTGCCTATTTATTAGATACCCAAGATATTTCAATTCGTTACGACAAAATTTACTTTTATCTCGATTTAAGGTCAAACCATGGCAATTTAAACGATTTAAAACTTCTCTCAGGATGTTAATATGAGAGTCAAAGTCAGGAGTTACTACAATAATGTCATCTAAATAACAAAAGACATACTTATCTAACTCTGGACCCAAAATCGTATCGATTAGGCGCTGGAATGTAGCTGGTGCATTATGTAGACCAAAACGAAGGCGCGTAAATTGAAATAATCCACGACCTGGAACCGTAAAAGCTATATATCACTTAACTTTTTCTCACACTCTGCAATTTCTGATGCAGCATCTAGA
Source organism: Psylliodes chrysocephalus (assembly GCA_927349885.1). Taxonomy (NCBI): domain Eukaryota; kingdom Metazoa; phylum Arthropoda; class Insecta; order Coleoptera; family Chrysomelidae; genus Psylliodes; species Psylliodes chrysocephalus. The sequence continues at coordinate 46,984,036 of OV651822.1, read as the reverse complement.
CTACATTTGCCTTGAAGAGGGCTACTACAGTTTTCTAATGCTTAAATACTTCGCAAATGTTTGCGTAAGGATTCGACAGTGCCTTGTTCCGAAATACCTCTAACTTTTAACTCATACTCTAGTTCATCTTTTACCAAATTATTCACTTGTATTTGAAACATTGTGAAGCAATATTACCAACCAAATCAAACGCGGTAAAACCAAGTTAAATCAAAGAAGAAGAAAAAAAAATATAGAACAAAATGATAACAATAATATGCTATTAAATATTCTCACTATTAAAAAGTCAAAATCGAGATAAAAAAAATTAGACCAAGAAAAACAATATAAAATATATAAGTACAATATCTATAAGTTGATTGCTAGATATTTTTGCATTTAAAACAAGGTTGGGCGCCAGTTATTACATCCACCTCGTGCCTTCGCTACCCTAGTATTTTAACGGTGGAGGGCTAGCGATAAAAGTGCCAAGGTGCGCTTATAATTACTTTTTATTTTGAATTAAAAGGCCAAAGCCGTTGTTAGACCCAGAATAATGTAGGCTTCAAAATAGTATTCTAGCTCAGAGAAGAATCAGGGGTGAGTTTCCTTAAAATATTGCTTTTCAAGGTCAGCTATAAAGTCAAGTCCAGGTATATGAGCGCCACCAAATTTTGGTCAAAGTGCTGAAGGCAGTTCACAAATTATATGATTCACTATTAGACAAAACGCGGAAAAGTAAACAACAATTGAATCGTAATGTTTATAATGACAGGCCAATCAGTTATTAACAAGATATAGTGCATAAACGTTTGTTAACAAGAAGCTCCTGTATTATAATCTTAAAATAGGATACATATGTAAAGCTAACATGGAAAGAAAAATAAAACAGATAGTAGAGCCGTACACTAGCTGGTATGATCATACGCGCTTTACAGACTGTAGGGTTGAAGTCCCACTACGTAACTACTATAAGCCCAATAGTTTAAGTTCCAGCCAAACCACGGAACAAATTAGTGACAAGTGTGTTCACTAAGAGGCAAAAATATATATATATATACAATAACTCAAAATGGTAATAGTAACAAAATAATATCGATAATATACCAACCGTGATATTATTAATAATGGTATTATTAGTAGTGCTAATATCAAGGGCACAAGGAAAATTAATAATAAAATTATTAGTGATAATATTAATACCGAAGATATTGATAGCACTAATATTTATTATAAAAAACTAATAGCGAGAATATTAATAACGTTAATGTTGATAGTGCTACTAATTAAAAGTAAAATTAATAGTGATAATAAAACAAATTGAAAATGATATCCTTATTCGGTACTTAGCTACGGGTCCGGGTTCCAGCCACTTCAGTCCAATGTTCAGGGTGTAGCTACAATCTATCACCCAATTGATAAATATTCCACGATCACAGCCGGTAAATCGGGAACACCAAAATTGAAACTGCGCCGAATATAAAACGAAAACCATAAAATCCAAAATTAGAAGCAAAAGGGAAAATAAAAACCCTAGAAGAAATAAGAAAAGCCGATATAACAATCAAACATAGTTACCAGAGATTATCAATTAACTTACCTCAGTTCGAAGAGGGTTTACAAAATGGAGGATGCGTGGTCTCTTGAAGAAATTTGTTCGGTGGTAATTGAACCAGGAATAGCAGTATAATTAAATCCCTTGCGGCAAAAATAACGACTGCCAAATATAAGACTAGCTATCAGTCGAAATTCCAAAATAGTTGTGCAAATCAAATCCCGTTTACAACGGTATAACTAACAAATCCAAATCAAACTCGCACCAACACACAGCTATTCACTTTGAAAATCGTCTTCGAAAACACGTTCCTCTAATTTTACTAAATTACGATCGCTTGAAAATTATTGTCAATCAAATTTGACAATTCAAAATTTTGAAATATCAAACTTATATTAAGCACACTGCGTGTGAACAACACACTATCGTTTTGATAGCAAGGACACAGTTCGCCGTAAAAATGAAAAACGAAATGGAGCAATAGGAATGAAGTTAATATATCTAAATCTAATATATATACATATATCACACAAAACGAGACCTAATTATATCAACCTTTATAAAATAAAGTGATTAATATATGTGAATTCCAGACCATAACAGTGTATGAAAATTATTAGATGACAATTTCTTCTTGTCTCAAGATCAATAAAGTTATTTTTGTTAAGCATATATTGATGAGGTGTACCTATTTCTGGATAAACGCAATCATGTTTAAAGCAAATTAATTTTAAGAATCGCTGCTGCACTGATTCTAACTTGTTCTGATGAGTTTGATAATGGGGATTCCAAATTATGGAAGCGTACTCCAGTTTAGACCGAACGAATGAAAAATACAGCATTTTAAGAGTTTCTGTATCCGAAAACTCACTACTAATACGTAACATAAACCCATACATTTTTGATGCAGCAGATACAATTTTTTTTGGTGTGTAATATAAATGAGAGCTTTGGATCAAAAGTTACACTAAGGTCGACAAAATGTTCAGGTTGTAGAGAGAGAGTTTATCTCATAGTTGAATAAAATAAAATCCGGTTTTAATGAAAATGATATTATAAAATATTTTGATGCATTTAAAGGGAGAAGGTTTAAGCGACACAAATTTTCACAGTCATCATTGGAAGAAATTAAACTGAAAATTTTCAAATCATCGCATATAAAAGACAATTTACATCAATGCACTCAACGATGTCGTTAATAAATATAGCAAAGGACCAAGGACAGATCCTTGCGGCACCCCAAACGTTGCAAAGTATTCTACAGACTTAAAACCGTTTAAGAAAACATACTGTTAACTATTTTGCAAATTTGATCGTAACCGTTTTATGACAGACTCTGACAACCCGTAATCGATGTTTGTTTATAAGCATCCCATGATCAAGTCTGTCAAACGCCTTTAAAAAGTCTGTATATACAACATCAGTTTGCAGTCGATTGTCCACATTTTCTGCGATATGCTTTGTGCATCTAACGAGGTTTGTTACAATAGATCGACCTTTTACAAAACCATGTTGAAGGGATGATATCATAGGTGAAATATAATACTTTAAATGTTTGTGCAGAAGGATTTAGAAGACTTTACTAAGTTGCATATTATCGATATTAGTCTAAAATTCACATTATCAGTTTTGTCACGTTTCTTAAATATAGGATAAACCTTGAAACTTTTCCACAAATTAGGTATAGTAGCTTAATGCACATATTTAAAGTAAGCATTAGAGGTACAGTAAGACGTACAGCACATTCTCTAACTATAAACGCCGGCACATGGTCTGGGCCGGTGGTTTTCTTCGGTTTGATCTGCATTAAAGCCCTTAACACTTCTTCTTCCTCAAATTTAGAGAGGGTAAATATTGTATTATATTCAAAGTGTGGATACAAACCTTTGTCATGGCATTGCAAAAACATTTTGATTGAACAACAGCATGGGTTTATGGAAGGTAAGTCTACTAATACAAATTGACTGCTCTACGAACATTATATCATTTCTGCCTTCGAGAGGGGGTGTCAGGTTGACTCAATTTATACTGACTTCTCGAAGGCATTTGACACGGTGAACTATGATTTGCTTTTAAGGAAACTAGTGAAATTCGGGTTTCAAAAATACTTAGTAAAATGGTTAGAAAGTTACCTGCAATCCAGGGTTCAATATGTCAAAGTTAAAAGTTCGATTCCAATAAATGTAAGTTCAGGTGTCCCCCGGAGATCTCATTTGGGACCATTACTATTTAATATATTTATTAATGATGTGGCTTCAGGATTTAAATATTGTAAGTTCCTACTATTCGCCGATGACCTGAAATTATTCATGGAAATCTTAAACTTACCTGACTGTTTGAAGTTACAGGATGATTTAAATTATTTTATTAATTGGGCTTCAAATAATGCCATTTCTTTAAATCCACGTCAATGTTTTTCAATCACCTTTACAAGATCAAAGAACCTTATAAATCTTCTTTATAATATCAATACTACTGTTTTGGAGAAAGTTAGTGAAATCAAGGATCTAGGTGTGATCTTCGACAGTTCTTTGACATTTGTCCCACACATGAGATCCATCATTAGTAGACCTCTGAAAACATTGGGATTTGTGACCAGGAACTTTGGGGAATTCTCTGTGCCTACATTCAGAACCCTTTACTTAACACTAGTGCGCAGCATCTTCTTATATGCTTCACCAGTCTGGTCACCTCATTACCGGACTCATATTTTAAATTTAGAAGCAGTTCAAAATAGGTTTTTAAGAATTTGTCAGTGGAGGTTACATATAGTTAAGAAAACGTTAATTAGTAATGATCTTTTATTTTTTATAACCTTTTGGAAGGGAATATGGCTTGTCCGGATATGTTGGAGCTAATAAACTTTAGATTAAACAACATAAATATTAGAGAGAAACCATTATTTTCAATTAGCTTCCATCATACGAACTACGGACTCAACAGTCCTTTAACCAGATTTCAAAGGCAAGGAAATGAAATTAACAGACACACTGATCTTTTGAAATTTAGTCGGTTTAGGTTTAAAAATCAGCTGAGGGAGTACTTATCGAGTTAGCTTTAGCTCTAAGTTTTTTGTGATATTTAAGATATTTAAGTTTTTTCTTTTTTGTGTGATACTTTAGGTTAGGTTTAAAATATCTACTGATAATAATTATTTTTGTAAAAGGAGATTTTCCGTAAATAAATAAAATAAAATAAAATTATAGGATTTGATAAAGTACTCGGAAAATCCGTTTACGATGGCATCAGGATCATATAACGACGTGTTTTTGTGTGTCATGTATTACCCTTCTTTTTAATAATAAAATTCCAAAATTTATTAGGATAATTTTTTATATGAGATTCTGTTGACTGTACAAAAGATCGATATGAAATTTCGATGTCTAATTTTATTTTAATTCTCAGGCGTTGAAACTCGCGGAAAGTACCCTCATCACCATTTAACAAGTGATGAAGTTTAGCTTTAAATTTAATGTCTTTAATAATATTAAAATGAAACCATACAGGATATTTGTTGTTAGTTTTAATAGTGTATTTGGGGACACAGCGATCAAAAACGTTGTAGCAAGCATCATCTACATCATTAAATATTTCCAAAAATTCGCAGTTAATTTTGCTAATCATATCATACAGCATAAAATAATTTGCTTTAGAGAAGTTATAACATTTTTTAAATAAAATTACATGATTTCGTTTAGAACAAACTTTGGCCTTGAATTTGCATAATATTTTAAGAGCCGGATGATAACTATCTTCTGGCACAAGGGGATCTAAGGATTTTGTAACCGAATAATTACCATTAAAGAAAATCAGATGAAAAGCTCTATTGTTGAAGTTAAGTATAACATTATGTTGTTGTGTTTCAATAATTTAAGAGAATGTATTTAATCTTTTAATTACTAAATTATAGTAATTATTTTGAATATGAGATTTATAACCATGTATGTTGAAGACACCTATAATAAGAGTATTTTGATCATATATAGTGTCCACGGGTTCAATTGCTTCAAACTCAGTGCATTGTAAGGTGAAACGTAATAAAAAGAAAGTGAACTATGACAAAAAAAGAGAAAACAACAAATATACTAAGGGCGGAAAAAGTTAATAATAATTTGACTTATCACAACATATCCATTTCGGATTAGCTACAAGGGTTAACATAAAAAGTAAGACGGTCTTAATATATTAAAATAGGTTGACTTAAAAATGGGAAAGAGGGAAGTTGCTTGTTTAAGTTTGAACTAAAAACGGTGGTTCAGTCAAGTTGCTTTAAATTTTAAAAACTACGTTAAACAAATATGGCAACCACCATTTAACACGAAGGAGAAGCTAAAATGAACATAATTCATAATAAATCACGGTAAAAAAATATCAAAAAACAAGGGAAGTCAAGACAACGTGAGAGATTTGTTGGTTAGGTTGCTTTTTTTGACAGGGCAAAAAAAGAAAGACCACTCCAAGTTTTGTCTGGGTAGTAAAATCTATATTTTTTTGTAACCATCAAGTTATCCTATTAAAGGGGACTTTTGATTTTAATACAGTTATAATTGTGGACGAACGGGCATTTGATAGATTTGGGGAATTTTAGTGTTTTCGATAAATTCCCACGGTTTATGGACCCATTTCACACCCGCTAAAGGGATCTATAGACATAAAAATTATAAGTATGACGTGACTAATTTCGACAGATTTTGAGTTATTAATTTATTGTTTTATATAGGTAGGTCCATCGACATTTGAAAGTGTAATATTAAATTAGACTCATCAAGAGTGGTCGCTTTATTTTAACCTTGATAAGCTACCAATTTAACCCTTTACGAAAAAGGTATGTTTGTATATATTTGGTCATATTGTACACCGTCTGATTATCTATTTCTTTTATGTTGTGGCATGGTGCACCACAATTTTAATTATTTGAGTGCACAATACTGTTTATGACTCTTGGTGAGTCAATGTGAGTTTTCATTCATCCTAGGTACTTAATAATTCCTAGTTTGCATTTGGGGTAATTAATTGTATAGTGTAAAGTTAAAAAGGAAAAAGAAATGTTTACGAATATCGCTTATGTGAATTTAAGAGATTGCAATTAACAAAACGTTGAAGGTTAAAAAATGAATTAAAGTTTAACTCTACAAGTAAGACGTAAAGTAATATTTTTCCTGTCTTATAATAATGAATGATTCTAATCTTGCGATACGACTTCATTAGTTGAATGTTGATAGAATACGTTCATAAAATGAATAGATTAAGTACTCGTAGCTCTCGGTCTGCGCTTTGTATGTACATTTCAACAAAATTTCATTATTAAAGCAAGTTTATTTGTTCCGACAATATTTTTTTTTACATCCCAATATTATTTTTAATTTGCTTCGTACAGAGATGCGCTTTATTTACTAGATGAAGGAAATAAAATAGCTTTATTCGAAGCGTATACTCGAGCTGTTTACTTATACAATACCGGATTAGTCAGGAAGATGGGATGTACAGTAATTGGAGATTCAGTAGACTAATCCCTTGTTTTATAAACATTTTTTATACTTTGTAACGAACGAGCATTTTGATACTCGTTAGGATTTTATTTTTTCTTTTATTTATATTTACTAGTATTCGCCCAGTGGTCAGAATTCGACCATAATTATTATTGAAAATTCTGGGCGAATATGCAATAAAATAACAGCTAATAACAATTTAAAAACCCTCATTTATTAATATGTAACACATTTTTTATCAGAGATTTTTGCTAAACCGATTCGATTCTGTTTTCTTCTTCTTTCCGTTTACTTTATATTATATTAAACTTGCCTCCCCCCAAGAGACGAAGTGTAACTTGTCCGTTGAAAGATCATAATAATATATCCCATTGAACGTACAGGTAACATCATACTGTTCCAATCATTTATAACTGTTATAAAATCAATTGTTAACTTTTTTGTGGGAGGGGAAGGTTACTTACCACTTAGGCGTGTCAGAGAAAAAGGGGGGAAGTTGTAGCTGTTGGGGGGAGAAGTAATTTTTGTTAATGTTTTTCTTGATCCTCTATCCGTCCATGTAATTTTGTCCATATTGGTTCGAAAGTAATGGGTGCTCGTATTCGCTATAGGCTTATTTTATTAGTCAATCATAATTTATAATTGTGGATCAATGTAATTGATAATATATCGAAGTTTGGAAAAACTAAGGTAAGTGAATACAATACCGCTTATAATGTTTTTATATAAAAGTACTGTATATTAAAAAAAATTGTTCGGGGTAGGCATGTTACTGATACATCGTACTAATAATTTAAAATAGTAAAAGATGTTACGGGTAAGTTTGTGCATTTTGCGAACATTTTTTTTAAAACATTGCACATTGGCGATATTGTCTCTATGATTCGTACAAAATGTTGTTTTTATCGGAAATTTTACAAGGAAAGTCAGTTTTTCTAAATTAACATTTATTCAAATAAAAAGAAAACATAAACATAAGTAGCAATTAATAAGCAAAACATTTTTAGGAACAGTATGGACAAATATAACCCTCAAATTTATGGTTAGTTCCAAGCAGTCGTCATGTAAATAGCTGTTGCAAACCACGCAAAAACGCATGTCTGCGATTTTGTCCATTTTGCATGCTTTGCAATACCAACTTTCTTTACTGGTGGCTTTCTTCGGGTCGAAAGACTTTTTCCCTGGCTTAGGTTTCTTAGACTTGGGAGTGAAAGTGTTGCCTGTTAGATCAGACTTACCGAAAAGATGTTTGGTAACAACTTGTGCTCTGGAATTGATTGCTGGTTTTCTTGGCCTAGTGTCATAATATTTGTGTGCCATTTCAGGTGTGGTAAGCATATAAAAAAATGACGTGTGTTGATTTTCTTCACTTTCTTCGTCCTGTTCGTCTTCTTTGGCGTCACTATCTGGATTATCGTCTAAGTATTCGGACGGCAGGGATTCACTCTGTTTAGAATCACTTATGTCACGTAACTGAATTCGTTTTCCAGCAGCTGTCGGGAGATCTGGAAGTGATGTACGTGAAATAATGGGTCAACTATTGGAAGGACCTGGAGGGGGTGTCATGACTCTATGTTGCGTATGTGGTTGTTGGCTAGTATTTGCTTGTTCAGTTACACTCCTTGGAGCATATGCGGTAAAATATCCGGATTGAACGGATAAATTCCAGTTGCTGCGAAACCAGATTTAATGTTTGATGGTGTCATACATTTGTCCCAAACTAGAGAATAAATGTTTCCAAAACGTTGTTTTGTTATAGCACGATCCCTATGTGTTGACCTGTATTTAACCTTCCAGCAGTCGCGCCCACACAGTTACGTAAATAGGCGCGCATGTATCTCATGGATACACTACCATATTTTGGTATGAAATAAATTTAAACATCAGTACCAGTAGATTTCTTAACTCTTCACAATTATTTTCATTATTTAGATCGTATTTCTTTTTTCCTAATGCCATTTTAATGCCTAAAAAAATTAAAACTTAAATACAATTTATATCGGCGCATGTATCTCTCAGATACATATATATTCTTCGTTATATTTTATCATATAGAATGATAAAATAAAAACATATTGCAAGCATATTTATACATTAGCAGCAAATATTTAAAAGCCGTAAATGAACTAAAAAAATATGAATTAAATAAAAAACTTCATAAACTGTCTTATGTAATTGTGAGACACAAAATATCAATATCTCAAAACGGCTGACTACTTGGAAGTCAGGATCACTGGAATCAGGAAGGTAGGTAGGAGCGGAAAGGTCTAGCTCTCTAAACGTGGTAGTGCGACTGCCCGAAGGTATCAAGAACTTCGTCATCCCAATAGTGTTCAAATGAGCGAAACACAGACCTATCCATAGGCTGTAGTTCGTGCGTTGTATTGCTTGGCAAGCATTATAACGTTATAACCAACTCTTCTGCGACCGTGACAATAGAATAATCCAGATGATACTTAGCACCATCGAAAATTAAAAGAGATTGACCAGCAACTTTGTATTTGGTAAAATAATGCAGCCATTGTTTAAAAGCATCAATGATCATACTACCTTTCAGAGTCATTAATACCATACTAGACGCCGGAAATTTATCCGCCCATCCAGGCTTTATCTTGTTTCCTTTAAATAAAATTAAGGGAGGAATCGCGAAACCCAGGGCATTGCCACAAGATACTATTTTGACGTTTTGTCGATGCTCATTTGCCACAAGGTACACTCGCTTTGCTCCTTTTTTTGCAAGGATTCTTTGTTGGTGGAATAATGCTAACCGACAGCCTTTTTCATCCATGTTGTAGATATGCCTAGGCTTGTCCATGATGTCCATGTTAGCAAGAATTTCCCCCAATTTTTTAAAATGGTGACTTACAATGAACCTATTTAGTTGAGAAAACCTTTTCGGCTCGCCAATTTTGTAACTTTATTAAACGGATTTTGAATTTGAGTGGTCTCATAAACACGCATCGCCGTAAAACTTTCGAAGTAAGGGGATAGCCTACTTTCGCCAAACGAATTATTCTTCCTCACAAATATTCCTTTTATTCTAAATTAATAACTGATTTACGAAAGTAGTCTCTTAGGGTCCTACGAGAAACCAAAAATTCCTTACTTGCTAAATTCACAAACACGACATTTCCAACAGCTGCTAGGGCACGCTGCATATTTTTTCTGACCATTTCTCTCTGATACCTCGGTTTCTTGCTTTATTTATGACGATTCTATAAAATAATTAACGATTCTTTAGTATAAATTCAAGAAAACATGAAAAATATTCATATATTGCAATATCGCCATTGGCGATATTGCTACGCGGTTATTTTGGCGATATTACATAAACACGCGCACATTTCTACTGTTTCCTGCTTACTTCGGTAACAAAAGATACGATTTTTAAATATCTACCATTAGATGATAGCTCATTCTTTACTAAAATCTACTGCTGATAAAAAAAAGCACTTACCTGCACGATCTTTGAAATATCCAATAAATATTACGAGTAATCGCTTACATGGGTGGTGGTGGCAAAGCAGTTTAGGTGGGAAACCAAATGCTAAATGAAAATGTGAGGTTAGAATTCACCACAAATTGAAATGTTGATTGATTTTACTATTGGGAAAGTACCCCAAGCGCCATTTGTCTTTCAGAAACCAAACCTTCCAAGATATGAACCCTTGGCGTTATTGCCAGCTTGGCGATATTGTATTATTCATCTACCTTATTTAAATTTTATTTTGTTAATAGCACTAAAGCTCGTCAATAGCTACTTAACAAAATTTATATATAGAATATTATAAAAAAGGATAATAAATACTTTTTCTCTCGTTGGGATCTTTATTTCTTATTTTTATGTTTAATATTTATTTTAAAGGGACTTTTCAAGTGCACCTATTATATATAGTGTTTAGTTTTGAATCTGATATAGGTAGAATCATCCACGCGACTCCGCCCAACGCCAGAGGCAGAAAGAGGAAGGTGATAAGAAGGCTGTGAACCGAAAAAGGCGGTATCTTTTTTTGGTAAATCCATTCCACCTCCTTTCCTCTCTTATCTCTGAACAGTTTTATTTTAATCAAAGTAAGGTTATCGAGGGGATGATATAATATTTAGCAATAGGTAAGTAAGGCTTTTTCTTTATTGTTCTGGAGGTGAATTTTTGGCTAAACGCTGCATTAGAGCATTGCTTATCGATTAAGGGCATTTGTTGCAGGGATGTAGTTGTTAACTAAAGCATATTCCACTATTTTGGGTCCATATCGTTGGTTTGGGGGTGGATTTCATTAATTTAAGTTGAACAAGGAAGTTTTCAGCTATTCAAAGGTTTTTTGTTTTTTCGGAAAAAGGCCTTTTTAACTCAGACAACGGGTTTTGACTTTTATGGCCTCGTATTTTGAAGTGGTTCATTTTATTATTTAACACCTGCAACAGATTTTAACCTTTATCGTCTCGTAATTTAATATTGTTTTCCGGTGAGCGGAGATTCACTGATTTGTGTAAATTTGTCGATAGATTATTTGCAGTGATTTAATTTTTAGTTTAATTTAGTTTGTTCACTGTTTTCTCGCTATCGTGTAACAAATTAATGGAGCGCTGATTACAGGATTATATTAATTTTTTTTGTGCGGGGTTTAGGTAACAATTTGCTTTTTTAGAAGATTAAAAATTTGTTAATTTACTTATCGCCATGAAATATTAAACCAAATTCACTGATAATACAGCAGAGATAAAGTGACTCTCAGACAGCTTGTTTTCTATCTTTCTTTTCTCATCTTTTCTTTTCATGTTCTTAATAATTGTTTTATTAATTAATGCATGTATAGTTTCTTGATAGAAGCTACAAAACTAAATGCTGGTTAATTAATAATAAAAGGTACCCTAAACTACCTCTATCTCTCCTTTTCTCTTTACTTTTAAGTTTTTTCATTATTTTTTGAGGAAATTTTTCATTTAACCTACAAGGTTATTTAACGTATGTGATTTAGGTTGACAATTTTTTGTCGAAATCCACTATATCAGTGGATATTTTTTTACAATCCGTTTGGGATTTATTTTAATGTAATTTAAATTTCTGGCAACCGTAAGATATTTTTTGTGGAAATCATTTATTTTTAACGATTTTAAATTAAAAATTAAATCTCATATAGCGATTTATTATTTGGGCTATTTTCCAAGTGGAATAATCCATGTTTAATAAATTCACAGATCATTAATATTCAATAAATTCCTATTTTACTATTTCATATTCAATTAACTCATTTTTAAGTTAGTAATCTTTTTTCAAATTTATTTGTGGTTTTTAAAATAATCGGAGGTGTCTTAATTTTCCTAATGGGAAGTGGATATCTTTGCCAATGAATATTAGCTATTTCCAAGTAAGTTTATAATTTTGGTGTTTAAACCTACCAACTTTAGCATTAGTGCTATCTAAATTTAAGTTTAATTAATTATCTTAGTAGTTTCAGTAGTGCTTCTTCCACATAAGTGGATGTAATTATAGCAGCCTTAAAGTCCTAGCACCTAGTCGTAGGTATATTTCCGGGGAATAATATCATTTCTTATTTACTAGTAATCCTCTGGCAACTTAGGTAACCTCAGGGGTAGTAAAAGGCGTCTTTCAACCACTATTTTTTGTGTCGCCAATATAAGTAGCTCACACACAAAGACACCTATATTTCATTTTCATGCACTGGTGTATTATCTATGACAAATTAACCCAACAGACCAGAAGAGTGTTGAACGTAGTCAGTCCGAGTGCGGATCTAGTTCCTCAGCCCCACAACGTCGATTATTTCGCAACTTAGAGCATCTGGAAACCTTATATTGACAAGGCCCCTTATTTTACAGAAGTTGAATTCGTAAGAACTCCTGAGCAGGCTATATCATCCTCAGAAAGTGCAGGACCATCCCCTCTTAGTCATCCTGTAAACTAAATCAAAACCGAGCTGAGCTTTCTTGTATATTATCATTTGTTACTTAAATTTCATATAACTTTTTATTATTTATTATAATTTATTTTTTCACTATCTTGAATTTATCTGTTTTAATTTGCCTAATATAAGTTTGAATTTAAACTTATTGTACCGTATTTTAACAGTTGTCACAGTGTAGTTTTGTTTCCTATTTTGTTTTTTTTTTAAGTACTTTTTTTAATATAGTCAAAACAGGTGTCACCTTGTTTAAGTTCAAAGTGTAATCAATTTTGCCATTTTACTTGACGGAAAATTATAAAATTCTAGTTAATTAAATTTTGAGCTTAACTACTATAAATTTATATAACCAAACGAGACAATTTCAAATAATATTTTTTATTGTCTCACAACGAAAGTGCTGTAACTTCTCTGCTCTTTGTTTTCCTGTCTGCATTCTTACTTTAAGACTGTCATATTATTATTATAATTATTATAATATTGATTAGGTTTTTCATCACTTCTAAGTCTTCCATTTCTACAGGGTCGAAAATTTTTCTGGGTCCAAAAGAGACTAGGTATAGTTATTTTCTTCCTTTTATCGTTTTTCCATATTAATTCCCTAAAGATATATAAGTCATTTCTCTATCAACCTGGTCTGAAAGCTACTCGTTTCTGTTCCAATATTAATTTCTCATTTTAATTCTCTATACCCGTTTCACTGCGTTTGCTTCGAAAAGGTCACATACGACAAAAAAATGTGATCTTTTTGAAATAATTATGCTGAAGCGCAGGAATATGTTTTGGCCTGTCATCACTTAAATTAAAATTTAAGAGTTCCACTGGTGGAGAGATAAGTGATGCACACTAATCAAGTGCCTAGCCTCTTAAACTTACTGTCAAAAAAACAATAGGGCATATTAAAGGCTGACCCAATTTAAGTTTCCTACATTGGCACTACTGTAAATCAGACAGTTGATAATATGCATTTGTTTTTGAACCGTCAAAAGTCAGTTTGTAGTAACACATTTACGAAACGGATCGCTTAACGACTGCTCAGCGCATGCAAATTGTACGATTGTTTGATCAAAACAACAATTCTATACGAACTGTATACAGCCGTTTACGCGCAGATTATTATCAATGTAATCGTTCTTCGAAATGTCAAAAAATTTGAAGATACTGGAAGTGTTGCAGATATGAGAAGGTTTATGAATCATCGTCGTGCACGTTCATCTGAAAATATTGCTGCAGTTAGTGAAAGTCTGGATGCCAATCCAAGAATGTTGATTCGCCGGCGCTCGCAAGTTTTAGGCTTTTCTTATGGCTCCCTTTGGTGCATTTTGCATCGGGATTTGCATTTACACCCATATAAAATTCAGAGAACACAAGAGCTGAAGCCTAGGGACCATAACCAATCAACCCGAAACGTTAGATCATCTGAAAAACAATATTCGTCAAGTTATTGCCAACATTGTTTGAAAAAGTGATCGAAAATTATCTAAAAAGGACCGACTCTTGCAGAAGGTCTAGGGGCGTCTATCGAAATGATTTTATTTTTCATACGTAATGAAATACTTAATATTTTCTATTGCTTAAGTTAAAATATAATTTTTTCTAAATTTTTGAGTTTTATTTCATTTTAAAGATGGGAAATTCAAATTGGATCACCCTTTAGTTTTATTTTTTGGGGATTTATATTTTAAAATTTGTCTTTCGTTTTATTATTTCCTATTTTATTTTATTAACTATACCAAGGAAAGATGTTTGTAAGAACATAGATTATACAACATGAAAATATTTATATTAAACCCAGTAAAAAAAATTTCAAATACTTGAGTAACTTTAACTGCTCAATAAACGAACCCGAAATAAAAACCGTTATGGTGCCTAACTTGTACGTTATTAGGAAAAGCACCGTTGCCCGAATTACGATTAAAAAATGCGGTACCTACATGCTCATTAGCCCATTGTTTCCGAAAATTTAAATTTACAAGCCCGCGCCGACTACTGGTACTTAGTGACTAAATCGTTCTGGTCGCATAATATTCCAACTAAACCCTAGACTTCCTTCCTTATTGGCCCGTATTGTTCGGTCATAGTCAGGAACTAAATTAATTAAATAACCGTAAAGAAACCTCTATGAGACACTGACATCTCCGTCAGTCGGTTATAAGAATGCAATGACATCGAGACACATCGTAACGTATGAAACCGGAAGGACGTTATCAGATTTGAAGAATGAGAAAGAGAAAAATCACTGACTTGCAAGGCGAGTCACAAAAGAACGAGATTTATATAAGACGAATGAGAACGGGTGTAATTATAAATAATAAGAGAGTCTTTTTTTTGCTATTAAATAATGATATACTAGGTGGCCTACTTGAAAATTTTAATCAAATTAATCAGTGATGTTTGTTTTAGCACAAGACGAAATTACATGAGAAAGGCTGAAAACAATTCGGCAAGTTTAGTATGTAAAATAAGTTTGTGAACTAAGATAACAAGATACGTACAATTTTTACGATAAAATTTGCAAAAAATATTCCTAAATAAAAAAGTTTCTGTTGAAATATCTAGACAGTTGGTTGTTATATGGTTGTCTAAAAGAACTGCAGCAGAGTAATCGGGTTCATCGATATCTATATAAAGGATATTTTACTGAAAACCACAAACCGCGTTTTATTTTAAAAACGAATCACTACAAATTCATTTCATTATCAAATCTCATAAGGTTCACAACTCAGTTAATCAATTGCAAACAGTCGTGAACACAAAACTAATATAATATGTGATTTCTTATATTCATAAAAAATAAGATTCTTGTTTAGAATCTTTGGAAAAACTTCATAAATACTCTTCTATTTGGTTTATAAGTAACGGTTTCCTAATGTCACCCAGTAAATCTAATGTCTGCATTTTTGCTCGACACAATATCCCAAATTTCGAAAAACTAAAATTAAACGGTAACGATTTCCCTTTCTGCAAATCAATTAAACATTTAGAAATGGTTCTTGATAAGAAATTGACCTGGAAACTACATATTGATCATATGCTAAATAGATGCAATATGGGTTTAAATTTTTTGAAATCAATATCGAAAACCTGGTGGGGAGCGGATGTCGAAACTTCTGTTATTTTATCGATCGTACATTAGATGCATTTTAGATTATGGATGTATACTTTATGGATCAGCAAGTAATCACATTTTAAAAAGAATTGATGTCTTTCAAAATACGGTACTTCGCATTTGTATAGGTTCTATGAAATCAACCCCTATCGATCCACTACATGTTGAAACATCAGAACCTCCATTATGTTATAGAAGAGAATATCTCAGCAACAAATTTCTAATAAAACCCTATCTTGTATGCTAGTATCTGTAAATTAAATCATTTTGATTTAACACAAAAATATTGGATATTAAATATTAGCAATTATGAGGATTTCATCTGTATAGATCAGTGCTTAGATTTCGAGGATTTTTTTGCCTTATTTAACAATGTTAATATTATACAACCAATTTATCGTGAAAATCATAAAATAAGTTCCAATATTTTGAACTTACAACTAGAAAACTGGCCTGATTCTACAAAGATCTACACAGATGCTTCCAAAACTTCAACTGGTGCAGGATTTGCCTTCAAATTTTTTAATATTTAGTGCAGAAGCATTTGCTATATATGAAGCTATAAAATACTTTAAAATATCTAATAATAATAATAATAATACTGCTATTATTTTATCTGATTCCCTATCTGATTGATTTATGTAATGCCCATATTCAAAGTAAAATTGATTTGATGTTAACATTAAATTTTATACCTAGGTCCTAGCTATTTATTTTTAACAAATTATTAAAATAATTTGATCATAAAATGATCAGGAACGGAGTAATCAGATAAAAGTCTACTTGCTTCAGGACTAAAGATGGGTACCTGGGACATTCCCCAGGATAAAATGCTCAAGAAGTACAGTTTTATGAAAAACTTCAAAACCGCAGAGCTGGGCTGCAAGAAAGAATGAAGCCAAGAATGTATCTCGCTTGCAACCGAAAGACGTGCTTTTCAGTGGTATACGGACGATTTCAAAATCTTAGAAGGAACTGGAGAACCAATCACTCCGAAAGCTTGGGAAAATACCCAAGCATTTTTCACACGAAAATTCATGCCATCGAGAAGTGTATCCAGTTTAACATCGGGAGAAACTATCATAAACAAGAGAATATCATCATGTCCGATAATCAAGCAGCCATCAAAGCGCTGAGCTTTTACGTAATCAGCTCAAAACTGGTCTGAAGATGCCTAGAACAATTGAATGAGCTAGGCAAGAAAAATTGAGTTACTTTCGCTTGGGCCCCGGGACATAACGGAGTACACAGTAACGAGATTGCAGATAGTCTTGCAAGGAAAGGGGCTCAAACACCCTTTGTAGGACCTGAGCCGTTCTGCGGTATCAGCAGTAACTTAATATTAGGAAAGATTAAAAAAGAATTGGGCAGTAGAAGAACCGATAATTGGAACAATCTCTTATGGCTGAGACATGCCAAGATACTTCTGGGTGAATATTACCAGAAAAAATTGGAAGCCTGCATCTGCCTTAGCAAGAACAGGCTACGTATTGTAACAGGGATCCTTACCGGGCATTGCCGACTAAAAGGAAACCTAAGTAAACTGAGAGTAGTAGAGGATAGTGAGTGCAGGTTCTGTGAGGAGGAGGAGGAAACATCTATTCACATCCTTACTGAATGTGTATCACTCCAGAATCCAAGGGCACTATATCTAGGAGGATATCAAATTCTACACGTCCTTGAGAAAATAGGATTGGAAGGGTCGTTATAGGCATTGAGACATTTCCTTGGTGCATTAGCAACAGAAGGGGACACAATAGATCTTTTAGGTCGCAGTGTATTAACACCCCAACATAACATACGATGACATATATTAAAGTTCAAACAATAAACTAAAATTTGTTTCCAACGACAACTGGATCATGTTTACTATAAATGATTTCAATTTTTGAGCCAAGCGTTATTTATCAATTTTGATTGCAAGGGATTCTTGTGAATTTTTCTACATAATTTTTTATCATAATTTTGTTTAATGATTTTTCCCTTTTAATCATTTAAGTTTCTAAAAATTATAACACATTTAAACCTGTACACTACTTTTTGGATTCATAGATTAAGATATTAAGATTTACTTTATTGTTTTATTTTTATTGCCTGAAGATGGCAATTTAGCCCAAAATTAGTCGAGAAAATTTATTTCTATTTTACAGATATATTTCTGGTTTTGCCCAACATCGGCCATATTTGATTTTTTAACAGGGTAGTGAAATCTAATTCATCATACTTTCTAGATGCACGCTGTATGTTTTTATTAATCGTTTAAAGTTTGAGGCAAACAATTTCTGTAGTTGTAAAATTTGAACACCCAATAGCAACTCACGAAATATCAAAATTAAACTCACAAAAGTGTTAAATTCCTGAATTTTGCCATAGGCCCATAGCTACGAAATTTTGCTAAGAATATTCGTTTATGGGTATAATTTTCAATAAACGTTCCGTCGTCGTCATTATAAGTGTTAGAAGCGTACAATAATACCAACATTCATTTTACATAATTGTCTGGTTGCTCCAGCCTTAAGGTGAATTAATCTTCGACATGATAGTGCAGGTAAATACCGCTACTTCTAGAACGTTTCCTTAAACATTGCAGATGCTTTGCATTCTAGATTAGTCGTGGCTACGTTTCCTGCTAAAGTCATGAGAAAGCGAATTGATTTTATCCTGCTTGCTTATTTAATGCTGATTATGATATTTTTGTTTAAAGGTAATATATCTAGATGTATTCAAAGATTCAAGTATTAACTATGTTGTTTTGTTGTTTTAGTTATTAGATAAAATTACAGATGATAATATATAAAGAAGTTTAATGTAGGTTAATGATGTGGTAATATTGCAAATTGTGGACTTCTTAAATAGTAGTGAGTGCTGTTATGTAATAGTATCAGAACAATTTTTGAATTTTAAAAGAACCAGTTAACATTCAAAATCTCAAAAATCAATTTTGTGATAAAAAAATCAAAAGTCAAACGGTATCATTCACTAAAAGGTTGCCCATCCCATTAAACTGTTACAACAAATCTAAACTTATACAAATCCTTTTAATACACCCACAACGATATTAGCTTATCTACGCACAGACTACAACAAGGAAAAAGTATGCCATTGCGTTCAACTAAACGAATATATTTCATATCCATTCTACCTAGTAAGAAATCCCCCAATCACAGTTCATATTTTGATCACCCTGCTACTATTATTTTTTAAATTTTATATAATCGACAATTCTGTCACACTAATTAAGATTAAATATACGTAAAATTGTGTTATTCTTGTGTAGATTCGGTAAATTATAGCATTTCTATTTTTAATTCGTTCATAGTTACAAATAAATTTTAAATTGTAATTAGACTAAGTATATGAAACTAATTAAATTACAAGTATTAAAACTAAAATATTAAACGTGTCATTGGAGGTGAATACAGTGTGTTAGGATTCCATGCAAGAGGTCTGGGTTCAAATCTGGGCTGGAATTAAATTAAATCTGTTTTTTTTCATGTTTATTTTATTTTATTTTATAAATTAATAAAAGTCATAAATTATTTTAAAATTAGTTATTTTGTCTTAAGGTAGTTCACTCGCGACAGTCGTACACAAATATATCGCCCTATAGTGAATACCAACCGTTCCAGATTCTTAAATCTAAAGAAAGGTTATTTTTGTAACAGACTGTACACACAACACATGTGATCCTATATACAAATATGGTATTATATCGCGTAAAATCCATCCGGCAACGTCGCAAATATATTGTGAAACGTCAACTGTATTCCTAAAGTAAAATAAATGTAAATATCAAAATGTTTCATTGTCAGGATCAATTAATTGCCAGATAAAGGAAAATTTGTAGCAGAACGTTCTCAACAAACGCAAAAAATCAATTTTGGCTATGAATAATGCAAAAAAATTGAGAAGGGAAACCCCAAGCTTGAAAAATAACCTGTGCAGTGGTCGCATCGTGAAATTACTAGAGTTGGGAGAACATTTAAAATGTTGCTGGTGTGAAAGAGTTCTTTCTCTTGAAAATATTACAAATGAAACACGAAAGGGCCTCTATTCAATTTTAAATGTTAAATGTAATGAATGTAATATTGAAACTATAGTACCTACGGACAAAGTTCATGCAACAAAAAATAAAGTTAAGCATTCTGATGTCAACACTAAAGCAGCTCTAGGTAAATTTAAAAAAATACATAAGTATTTGTTATGTTTATAATTTTTTTATTATAATTAATTTAATTTTATTTATTTAAAGGTGCTGTCCATTATTCAGGGTTTGGTCAAACTGCTTTAAATAAATTTCTTGCTGTCATGAACGTTCCTACGACATCATCAATACTACAGAAAATCATTACTTTTATTTGTATTTTTTTATGACTTCCTTATACTAATACGTTAAAATTTTAAATTACTTTATATTCATTTTTTTTGTGTAAGTGTATTTTATTTTGAAGGCATGTCTAAATAAAATTATATTCATCTTTTGCATTTTTATTTAATTTTGAAGACATGTTTAAATACAATTAAATTTAAATTGTTAAATCATATTAACCTAAAGTATAAACAACGTCCCTTCCCAGAATGCCTCGATAAAGTGATAAACTTGACCTGTCCGCGGCAATAAAAAGGTTGGGAAGCACTGCTCTAACAGACATTTGAATTAGCGGGCGTTGAGTGTATCGATTACAACGTTGCCAAGTTGCAATCACAATACGCCACTATGCGTCAACTGCATTAAAAACATTTTTATTTTAAAAATCTATATTTCTTTATCAAAACGGTAAAAAAATTCAGCGTTTTTTTAGAAAATTTTATAACTTCTTGATTTACATTACATTAGTTTTTAAAAAATATGGTAAAAACCGTTTTCGAGATATCTTGAAATAAATGCAATGATTGTGTACATGACAGGGCTTCAAGAGTGTTAATTATGCACATTTTGATTGTTAATATCTCGTATTACAATCAAAAATTTTTATTTTTTTTAAGTACATAAAAGACACTTTCATTAACCTCATATTTCAATTTTATTGAATTCTTAAGAAAGGCCGTTTTAGGAGTGAACTACATTAATAAACCAAAATAATTTTTAAAATTAGTAGATTTTCGGTAGTTGGTCGTAGAAAAAATATACTGTACAACTCGAGTGGATTGTATAAAACTAAGTAATCTATTAGTCACTTATCTGACTGTAAAAAGTGGCATATCGTGTTTTTGCTTGCTATTTGTAGGGGGATGAATAATATGTACTATATTCCGGTGGTGGGAGCTGTTGTGTAACCTGTCAAATTCAGAATATTTTTCCTTATCGATAAATATTTTCGTTTTTATGCTGGCAATAATTTGCTTCTAGACGTCTACAACAATAAAAAAAATTCTTTGTCATTTTTTGTTGTTCTGTTATGCTACTTTCGGTGTAAGTGTTAGAGCAGCGATTTCGTGAGTCTATCGTGTCGTTTTTTTTTTTCTGGCGTAGAACCAGGTTAAACACGGTAGGTTTCTTTGAGCATGTCACTGGGCATATGAAATCGCCTTTAATGATATTTTTTTGTGGTCACGCATTTTGTAAATCAAAAAAAAGTTAATTGTATTGAAAAATAATTTATATTTTTTTTGTTTCCACCGTAATATCTTTAAAAATAATAAAGGTACTGAAATTATTTTTGTATCAAATTAAAGAATACATTGTAGCGCTTTTAGCAATACAAGCGGCTTGGACACAATTCACACTTTTATTTATCTAAAAATCAAATAAAGTAAAAATATATAACGAGTAAAAAAAATAACGAAATTCCTAATAACTTAGCTGACGTCGATATGTTGAATAATTTTTTTATCAACTCTTCTCGGTCACAGCATAAAATTAACAAAGTTATTTTGGAAAAGTTTAACTCTAGCAGAAAAGAAGGACTTGGCAAGTTTCATTTCAGCGAAGTCAGTGAGAATGATGTGTATAAAATATTATTGTCAATAAAATCTAAAGCTATTGGTGCTGATGACATTGGACTGGACATGTTACTTTACTGCTGTCCGTTTGTAATAAAATATTTAACTCACATCATTAACAGTTCTATCAGTACCGCAATTTTTCCATCACAATGGAAAGTTGCGCAAGTAATTCCATTGGCCAAAATAAAAAATCCAAATGAATTTAAAGAAATCAGGCCTATAAGTATTTTTTGCACAGCTTCTAAAGTTATGGAAAAAGTTATTTATCAACAAATAAAAACCTTCCTAGATTATTATAATATTATTCCTATTAATCAATCTGGTTTTCGCCCCAATCACAGTTGCAACACTGCCCTACTCTCAGTCATTGACGATATTATTAGAGCTATTGACCAAAATCACCTTACAGTTTTAGTATTATTAGACTATAGCAAGGCGTTTGACAGAATAAATCATGCAATGCTAATAGGGTTATTACACCACCTAGGTTTTAATGAAAATGCGAAATGTCTTAAATATCTTAAAAATATAATGCAGTATGTTAAATATAAAGATAAATTATCTTCTTCACTAGAAATAGAAAATGGAGTCCCTTAAGGATCTATTTTGGGGCCTTTATTGTTTTGCATCTATACATCTTTATTCCCAGATTCACTGAAGTATTGCAATTTTCATCAATATGCGGATGATACTCAGATTTACCTTTCATTCCCTGCTTGTAAATTTGAAGAAAGCATAGCCAAAGTAAATTCTGATTTAAATTTATTTTTTAAATTATCTAATGACTATTGCTTAGATATAAATCACTCTAAATCTCATGTTATGCTGTTTGGCAGGAAAAAAGAAAGAATTAATTACAATGATCAACTTAAAATTAAAGTTAACAATGAAATATTGCCTAATACACATATCGCAAAAAACTTGGGTGTATTCCTTGATACTGATCTTAGATTTGAAAAACACATTAATAATATAATAAAAAAATGTGTAACGAATATAAAAATGATTTACGGCAATAAAAACACCCTGGATCATCGTTCTAAAATCTTATTATGTGAATCGCTTGTATTTTCTTACTTGAACTTTTGTGATTCAGTCTATGGACCATGCATTACTCAATTCAATAACCAGCGTCTTCAGCGCATTCAAAATACCTGCATTAGATTAATTTATAAATTAAAAAAAATCAACGGGTTTCTCGTAAAAGGAGTGAACTAAAATGGCTGACAGTAAGTCAAGCTCGTTTTTTGCATTCCTGCTGCCTATTTCAAAAAATTTTACTATTTAAAACGCCGTCATATTTACATAACAAGATAAGATTCAGAAGCAATGTTCATAATCTTAATATCCGTAGAAGAAATTTTGTATCAATCCCGCAACACAAGACTAAGATGTTTGAAAGCTCTTTTACTTACATATTTTATAAAACAATCAATTCTCTCCCACCTGAACTTAAAAACTGATCTGTCAGTGCATTAAATCGTAAAATAAAATGTTATATATTAAATGGTGACATAGAAGTATCGTTTAAAATTTAAGATTTATCAAAAATATTTTCATTGATGCTTCGCATCAATTAATAATTATTGTAGTATTATTATTATTGTTAGATAGGTACTATAATTAGATATTGGTGTTAGTTATTATTATTTAATTAATAATTTTGTTTGTCTCTTTTTTGTGGGATTTACTATTATAATCTTTGTTATAATGCTTTTTTTTGTGCTTTTTACATCAGGATATATTGAAAACCATCTTCTTTTATCTTGTATGATTGACGATGAATATATCCTTTTCAGTAAGTTCATATTTTGGTAGGTTTCTATTGTATTATTCATTTTCCTTTTTCATTATTATTATATTCTTGATATCCGCTACATTATAATGCTGTTATGTTTTATACCATTGGCTTACTGAATAAACGTTATTATTATTATTATTATTATTATTATTATTATTATTATTATTATTATTATTATTATTATTATTATTATTATTATTATTATTATTATTATTATTATTATTATTATTATTATTATTATTATTATTATTATTATTATTATTATTATTATTATTATTATTATTATTATTATTATTATTATTATTATTATTATTATTATTATTATTATTATTATTATTATTATTATTATTATTATTATTATTATTATTATTATTATTATTATTATTATTATTATTATTATTATTATTATTATTATTATTATTATTATTATTATTATTATTATTATTATTATTATTATTATTATTATTATTATTATTATTATTATTATTATTATTATTATTATTATTATTATTATTATTATTATTATTATTATTATTATTATTATTATTATTATTATTATTATTATTATTATTATTATGTATTAAAATTTTCACCAATCGGCAAACTTTTTTATTTTTTAAATTTTTATATACATGCAGCGAAGAAAACAAAGACTATGTATCATAAAAGTTTTTAAAACCATTACTTTTTTCCTAAAGTTTATCGTTTGGCAACTGCGATTTTTTTTGTAGCGCGCTAAATAAGTCAATGGATTGCAATACGCTCCGCAAGCGTAGTCTAAGTAGAGGCGATTGACGTTATACATTGTTTGCTGTTTGGAATTATTTCATTTTTGGTAGACAATAAAGTGCATTACTTGTAAGAAGATTGTGCAGAATGGTGACAAATCTGTAATACAAAGGCCTAGAATACAAGGTTTGTTATCAGTGCTGAAAAAAGACAAATGCTAAAGAAATTCTGTCCAAAAAAAATGGTATTTTAAAAGGGGAAATTAAAATAAAATATCATATAGACTATCGTAACTCTTACACAATTTCTAATAACATTGATCGTTATTTGCAGATTTAATATTAAAAAGGAGTGCCTTATTTGCAGGGTCGGACTGACTAAATTTGGCCCCATCGGCACCACGAGTAATTGGCTCCCCATCCTACTCTCTTATTCCCATAAAGGTGATTAATCACATTTAAGACAAAAATATTTAGAATTTAAATATTAAAAAGTAGTCTTAAAATAGTAGATATTCCAAAATCATAAAAATTTCAAGTATTTTGCGACCGTTTTAAATAATCTTAAAAACTGTAAAATTATGCATTTAAAACATTTAAATACTGTTTAGGTAATAAATAAAAAATAAGAGTTAATTTTTATATGAAATATTTTTAATTTTTTAAATACACAACGAAACGATAAATTTTAAGATATTAAAACCAAAATAAATAAAAATAAAAAAAAGTAAAAAATCACAAATTAACATTTAAAAAAACTGACTTCCATAAACAACAACAAATAAGAAAATTAATACTGCATAGTCAAAAATCTGACTAAAAATTTATATCACAAATTGTCAACAGACATAAATAATTAAAATTAACAGGTACACGTACAAAATCACAAAAAAAAAAAATAAAACTACCATTCTTAAAGAACAAAAAAAAAATAAAAAATCTAGCCTATTAATGATAGGTATACACAATCAGAAGAAACGAAGCTTAAAAAGTCAAAGCATTATAATAAGTTGAGCTTGTGGAAGCTAACTTATCGATAATTTTTTCTGGGTTAATACTGTTTTAGATGTCTCTTTCCGTATTCATTAATATTAGGGCCTGCAATAATTCTTGGCCTAATAAAGATCTCAGTCTATTTTTAATTATTTTTAATAGAAAAAATAATCGTTCGCATGCCACTTGGGTGCAGTACAATGTAATTAAAAACTTATAAGTCATATACAAATTTAAAAAGTGTATATATGCATATTGTATTCTCTTAAAATTTTAAAAGTGCTGTGTACGCAACATACACATTCATTTGTTTCAGACTTATTTATGCAGAGGTCTGTTTTAAATTTTTTTTTTTTAATATTGGGGTATATTTGTGTGAAACTCAATAATTCATTTTTTATTCGATCCCAATCTTTTCTGCAATATCAGTAAATTTATAGTATATTTAATAAATTCAAGCTTTTAAAATTTCTGTGGTCAAGGCCTGAAAAATCTTCATAAATTTGTTTGTTTGGTTCAAATTTCTGGCTTATACTTTGAATTGCCTGAATAATTACTGATTTAAATACTTCAACTTTAAAATTTTTCATTGTATCTGTAATAACGGAAACTTCAGTTGTTTCGTCTACCATATACGTTTCCTTTTTCTTAACCTTTGTTGTGGCAGCTCATGTTCAATTAGAATATCTTTGTTTCTAATGGTCCTAATTTGATTTATATAATTTAAAAATTCTTTCGTCTTTTTAACAAATCAAATTTGTCATACATTTCATTTAGCATTGCTTTCGCATTTGTTATCAAATGGTATGCTTCGATAAAATCAATACTTTTTGTCTGAAGATAATTTGAGGCGGGAGTTATATATTTAAAAATTTTGATCATGATAAATGATATTGAAAGAGTTTCATATTTGCAGAAATTTTCAAGTAATGACTGCGCCTCGGAGCATGTTTTTTAGTCAAAATATGTAGTTTCAGCAACTTTTAATAAAACAAGTATCAACGTGGAA
This sequence comes from Psylliodes chrysocephalus, assembly GCA_927349885.1. NCBI lineage: Eukaryota > Metazoa > Arthropoda > Insecta > Coleoptera > Chrysomelidae > Psylliodes > Psylliodes chrysocephalus. The sequence goes on along the minus strand of OV651822.1, from coordinate 46,957,506 downwards.
AACATTGAATAGTCGTCAAACGTGCCCACCATCTAGTTTCTGCAATTTTTTGTAATCTTTTAACATGGGTGTGAGTAGATTTTAACGTTTCCCATAAATGGACTCTTTTATATGACTCCGCAATAGAACATGCTACTAGATTTAACAACCCAAAGTAAGATTTAATTTTTTGATTACATTGAGTGCTATCACAAACAATTAAATCAAGTATATGTGCATAGCACCATGTAAACAGATATTTTGGTAAAAATTCCTTAATATGGGCTTGGAGTCCAGTATACTGACCTGACATATTAGCTGCGCCGTCGAAGCTACAATTAGTTTTGTCTCGTCGAGGTCTAAGTTATTTAAAACATTAATTAATTTGGTCTTAAGAGCCAGCCCAGTACTTATCTCTACTGAAACAATATCTAACAACCTTTCTTTTACTCTACCCTTACTACCTATATAGCGAACTATAATTGAACATTGTTCATCCACGCTAATATCCTGGGTTGAATCAATTTGAACACTATAATTTCCAGCTTCTTTACCTTCGTTTGCTACTCTTAATTTAATTTAATTTCTGATTATAGTTATTATTTTGTCTAAACGCACCAATGTTGCAAGATTTCCTAGATTTCGTTGAATTATTGTAAACTACGTTTTTATGATGGTGGCTTGATCGTTGACCGTTGGCCCCCAAAAGGGTTTGGCCCCGTCGGCAAATGCCGACTTGCCGACTGGGCCAGTACGACACTGCTTATTTGCAACAAAAAAGGAACAAAAAAGAAGAAAAGTCTAATATCGGTTCAAACAAGTAATTTAAATTTTATTTAGTTTCTACCTTTGGTACATATATTTTTAGGTAGTCGAAAAGCTAAAAATAGAAATGACATAGATATGATATCAAAAAATAAGCGTCTTTACTTCCAAGTTTTACTCCGCTAGTAGGAATTTCCCTACATCAACATGCCATTTACGCACACAGATGTGGGACTATTAGGTAGTTTACGTGTACTATATGCTCGATTTTCCTAACAGTAACTCATTTTTTTAATTCAAAAACAAAAAAGTTAAGAGGCTGAATTTATTTTGTTCATTCAGTTCCACCTTGCGGCTCCTATAACCGCATTTTGCCGCGTCTGTTTAATAGCGTTAGAAACACTTTGCGAAGTTGACGCAACCTCGTCAAATTTTGCTAGGTGACAGCGGCAGCGTCCGCAGTAGGCGAGTTAGAATTTCGTCAAACCACAGATCTAGAGTGTTAGGAGATAGGCTATACAATAGACCAAAAAAATGTATTATAGTGAGCCGCCATCTTTTTATTTTTGGGATTAGCGAGCATGCGCAGAAAGGAGTAAACAGGTCTGAACGTAGAATATTAGACAAAATAACTATTTTGTTTATATTATATGTGTTCTTTCTTTAACTAATATATTAACCAATTTATAGTGAGAAGAAAAATAAAAAACATCTGTAAACGTGTTTATATTTAGTGAATGTTAACAAAAAATATTTATTTCACTACATCGCATAAAATTTGCTAAAATAATCAGTTATTTAACTTTTACATGTAGCTTTCGATATACATTGATAATAAAGAAATAAAAGAAATAAAACCATTAATATTTTTTTTTATAAATTAACTGTTTATTTTGGGAAAAAGGTAGTTCTAATAAATTTTACAAATATATAGGTACATTTGTGTATGTTACAACAAAAGTTATGTATATTACATTTGTGAATAACATAAATCATATAAATAAAACTAATGTGATCTAATTCTTAAAGAAAGTTAAACTTCTGGAAGACAAAGCTTTATTAGGTAATCTAAAACAGAAATACGAATATGTCAAATAAGTTTATAGAAAAATAAAACTTCCTAACTGTTTAAGTTATTATAGGCTTTATATAAAACAAAATTCTAGTTCTAAAATAAAAAATGTACAGCATGTCTATTAAACAACAACCTTTACAGCATAAAATATATTTATACTTTATAATTAATTTGAGTTTTTATCAATCTTTTGGGAGGGTGGAAACCAATGTCATCTATATTTCTGCTACAACCAGCAATTTTCGTTACATTATCTAAAGATATATTTCCTAAAAGGGTCCAATTTTATTATTTATATCAGATTAGTTTGATTGAAAGTAAATGTTAACGTATTGGAGAACACGGCTTGAGGAGTATCCACCTTCCAATAACATTTAATTTACTTAAATCTATCTGACACATCCAAATATAAAATTTTTAGTAATCTGTCTGTATAATATACTTGCATATAACAAAAAATACTTTATTAAATTACCTCAATTTTTTTTTGGACTATATTTGTTGACAAAATCAGTTTTGAAAGTACTTTGATGATAACTTTTTTATTGCCTGTCCTAATTATATCAGATTCGTAAGTGTTTGAGCAAATTCTATTTGTAGGGCTAATATTTGCGCTGGAACTTCTTTCAATAGCCCTTAATCAGACAGACTACCGTTTCTTTTCGAGACTAGAAAATGCAAGGTAAATTATAAATATACAAATATATGACAATAAATATAATATTCTCAATAAACAATTATTGAGAGAAGGCAAATCAAACATAAATTATTGAAAATATTACAATAGATTAATACAGAGAAGTAAACTGGTGCATCGTTAATGCAATAATATCATAATTCACGACTAAACATGTTTTAATCATATTAAAATGATAAAAATAATACCATAAAACACTCAGTAATACAATTTATTAATAAAAACTGATAAATAAACCAGAAAAACAATAAATAATTACGACAGCTGTTGCAACTGACACATGAAATTGAATTTGTTCTACTGCGCAAACTCCTCAATCCCAAGATTGACCAACATGGCGGCTCCCTATAATAAACGTATTTAAAATATATTGCAGGCAGATGATCATTGCCTATCTCCTAACACTCTAGAACTGTGCGTCAATCGCGTGGAATCTATAGTTGTGTTTCAACAACAATCTTGGGACCATACATAAACCAGTTCACAACTTATTATCGACGACTGATAGTCGGCGACCTGTCCACGACCTGTCGAGGTTTGGGACGCGATTTAGACCTTGGATGTGTTGGAACACATTTTTGTGTTGTTAGACATAATCTGTTAATAACGTCAAATTAAAATCAAATTTAACAAATGTAAAGTTTTGAATTTGGGAAATAAAAAAATTATAAAACTCATGAAAAGATTTATAAATTTTGATTATTCGATTGGTTAGTACATTAAACTTTATTTATTTTAGTTTTTTACCATTAAAGTCAGAATAATAGTCCTTTTTACGTTCTTCACTCCATTACTCATTATTAATAAGTCAACCAGATACACGTATACAATAATATACTATATAAAATAATAATTAATGAAAACCAAATTACAATCGATAATAGTAATATAATCCTTGGATCAAGACTACGATCGATGCTATGAAAACAAGTATAATCAAGAAATTTCCAGAGTTGGTTGTGGTTTATGTACGAGCTCACTTTCGTTTTGCCCATGTCTTGACAATTCGTTCATATTCACACCCAGAAACTGATTTGACAGTACAGAAACTGGTTTGTGATTAAGTTTGGGTGTGTTAAAACACTAGATTTTTGTACAGTTTTGAGTCAGAAGTTTGTTAAAACACCAATTTCTACGGTTATCCAAAAATGCTCAATGCCCTGTACTGGGTTGAAATCACTGATGGTTACTGAAGTTTTTAATGTATCACGGACAAAAAATCCTAAACAAAAAATCCTAAACCCCTTCCTCGTGACCCACGATCATTTCAAAATATCTTGTACCCAGGTATATAAATAGCATGATCTGGAATTCCATGTTATTTATCTTTTTCCTGCCGCTCTTTTGCTGCTGTTTTTTTCCAAGTACTTCCAAGTTAGAGTTAACCGTTTTCCGCCAGTATCAAGAGTTGTATTTTCAACACCGACTGTGAGAAAACCGAAGAGATTATAAAGTATTACCCTATAAGTAAGTGATCGCCTGGAATTACCTACTCCACTGGGGCCACTTTAGTACACTCTAGGTGTACTCGAGGGCCTTTGTGGTTACAATTATGCTACAAAAGCTCATTGATTTAGGCACTAATGCATGAGGCCTCTCTGAGTGCTGAAATCAGTGAGCAAGCGTGTCTGCATCCTATACAGGGTGTTAGTAAATAAGTGCGACAAACTTCAGGGGGTGGTTCTGCATGAAAAAATAATGACAATTTGCTATATAAACGTATGTCTAAAAATGCTTCGTTTTCCGAATACGGGGTGTTAAAGTTTTTCTTAAAAACTGACGATTTGTTTATTGCTCTGAAACCGGTTAAAATATGCAAATGAAATTTGGTGAATTTTAAGAGATAGTTATTCCGCATTTTTTGACATGCAATTAAGAATTTTATGTTCATCATTGGCGTGCATACGGGTAATGATCTCAATTCATTTAAAGAAAAAAATGGTACGCCACTGAGATATTTCAAAGTAAAAATCATTTTTGAATTCCTCATTAAATTGGTCTCAAAAAATATCTCTGGCCTTTTTTTCGTGTGGGGCGCCGTTTTTATGCAAAAAAATAAAATATCTTAACGCGACTTATAAGTCTCTCGTTGAGAGGAATGTTTTTAAAAAGAATTTTTATTGCTATTGCTTGAATAAAAACCCAAAATAAATTATATTTAATATTTAATGGTAATGTTGTCGTTACAAGCTATTATATCAGACTAACTTTATTTTATTAAAATGTTACTATGAAAAAAGGTTAGAGTCAGCAATTCACACACTTCACATAGGTTCAGTAACACTGCCGGCAACCCGATACCGTTTTCCTGTAAAAGGTATATGGGGTCATCGATCATAACTCCTCCACCCTTGGACCTTGGCATATTTTACGGAGTGAAAAATGCCCTTGGAATTGGATTGGGGGCTTCAAGTGGTTGACTTTCTTCTATAGCTTCTTCTTCTTTTTTAACTTGGGATGTCGGTAAATTTGGTTTTTTCTTATCTCTAATAAATTTAATGGTGGCATAAACTATGATAACTCCTAATAATAAATACATTATAATATTTAAAGGATTTACTGAATAATTGTTTTTGAGGTGGTGCAATATTATTGGTTTTATTTGATTCTGTCTCGCTTGAATTAAATGAATTTCATCAAGAGGTTCATCTTTTAAATTAATTTCTGCTATTTCTTCTGTATTTCTGGAGTACAGGATGGTTATCTCTGGTAGCAATAGGGGTTAGCCCATTGACATAAAATTTTCATTGGTAAAAATTTTGTTTTCAATTTTAATTTGGCATTGGTACGGTATAAAAATTAAATAATTTCCTTGAAGTATAGTAAAATCGGTCCTACCACATTTAGTTTCGATTTTAGTTTTATTCACAAAAATACCAATATAGTGTGATTGGTCAATTTGTTGGATAACATTCCTTGATACTTTGATTGGCGTTCTCTGGCATCCCCTGGTATTGGATTGCAATTGGAGCAACTGAAATATGCAATCCTCTGTTTCGATTCCATCGGCTAGGTCATCATCAGTACAGTAGTAGTTGGTTTTCAGGTTGATACATGGTAGCGATGTGTATTGGTAGAGGTTTTCGTTCATAATCAGATAGGTATTACGAGGAATTATAGTTGTGGAATTTAAGGTAGGAATTGAATAAAGGTGATAGTATGAAAAGTTTTCAGGAAAAACTATGGGAAAATGGAGAGCGAAAACGATCTTAGAATCAGAATAATAAGCATATATTTTTAGAATTTCATAGTATTTGTAAGTATCGTTGATTGAATTTGTAAAAAGAAGTTCGTCTATCGAATGGTACTTTAAAACAGTTTTTATAACTGATTTTATCTCTTCTGGTTTTATTATGCTAGGATGTAAAACTCCTAATCGTGCAAAGGTTACAGAATTTTCTATTTCTCCTAAAAGTTGAATAATGATGCCTAAACTTAAATTTAATTGATCTAAAATATTTCGAGTTTGTAAGTAATCATTAAATTGAAAAACAAATTGATTTAAAGCAGTTCGAATTCTTTCTATTCCTGCACATATTACTTCTTGATTACTTTTTATTAAAGATATTGTTTTGTTAAAATTTTGAATAATATCTTTTGTAAGTGAAATTTGTTGATTTACTTTTTGTACAATTTCCAATTCATTGTTTTGAAGATCAGAAATGGCTTGATCATAATGAAATGCATCATTTGCATCTAAATTGCCAGAAATACTTTTAATTATAGAACCTAAACCATCAATAAGACCACGTTTTACTCTACTAGGAGGCATTAGGGAATTTAATTTGTTATCTGCTAATGTTAATTGATAAAGAAGTGCTCGATCAAAATTTTCTAACTCTATATGATAAGGGCTGCTAAGCTTATCTTGAATGGCATCAGTTACATTTTTGTAAGCAAATTTTAAAATTTCAATTTCATCTTTTATAGGTGCTAAATCATAATAATGAAGAAATGTATGTACCGTTGATTTTACTTTAGCTGTGCCTAAAAGATAGGGAAGATTACCAGGATTATTAATTAGGTTCGTCACTTGTATCTCTTGAGGCCTTACTTGTAGAGGGACCAGGATCATTAGGATCAGTGGCGTCCTGTAAAAGTTTTGTCTTGTTAGTTTTTGGTCTTTTAAGTATTTGTTTATGTAATAAAGCCTTTTTATGAGTTTTTACTTTTATACTTTCATTATCTAAAACTTTATCTTTATAGAATTTTGGATTTAACTTGTTTCTGACTTGCGTTGTATTTTTTCTGTAAACGTCAGTGTCAGGTATGTACGTTAGTGGTTCATGTCGATCTTTATTGTGATATCCTATTGTCTTTTCTTTCTGCGAGATTAGTTTCTCATTTAATTTTTTGTAAATTTCGGTTGTGGTTTCCCTATGTTCCTGAATGTAATTGTTAATTAATTTTTGATTAATGTCGATATCGAAAAAATCTTTGTAATCAAAATGACCATTTATAACGTCAATTGGTTTTTGTTTAGTCACCGAGTGAATAGAATTATTATATCCGAAAATAGCATAAGGCATATCATTTAAAATGTCAATTTTACCATTATTTTTTGCTTTAATAATTCTTAAATGTTCAATGATTGTTGAATGTAAACGCTCGATTGTGCCTTTTGACTGAGAACTATTGGGTGAAACATAATGACTTTTGATTTTATGAACGTCTAAAAATTCCTGAAGCATTGAGTTTTTTAATTCACTTCCATTGTCCATTATAATAAGATTAGGTGAACCATGATGTGTCATGAAAATTAAAAGACCTTTAATAATTTCTATCCCTGTCAATGCTGCAAGTGGGTATGCTTGCCCATATTTTGAAAAGGTATCAATTATTGTTAAGTATTTTTGCCCTTGTGCTGAGAATCCATCAATGTAAATAATTTCAAATGGTCTAGAAGGGGTAGGGGTTATCAATAACTTTTGTTTCGGAGGATTCCGATCATATTTCGTAGATTGACAAATTTCACAACGATTAATAAATTCGGCAACGTCATTTTTCTGACTTGGCCAATAGTATGTCTGTCTTATTCTTGTCTCTGTCTCCAGTATTCCACGATGGTTTGTTTTTCCTTCGTGAAAATTTCTAATTAGTTCGTGTTGTTCGTCTTTGTTCGTTACGTCGCTTAATAGAGTCTTACAATGAATTAATTTATAAGCAGAATTTTTGAAAGTTTCTCTCAAAACTTCCAATATTAGGGGTATATAATTTTCGTTTGCATTTTCGTTTTTAAAATATACTGCATGAGTAAATTTTGGATCGATATAATTTTTAAACAAGTTAATTGTGCTTTCTTTTATATTATTTATTGCAATTTGTACATGTAGTCGTTTTTTTGTTGGGAACAATTGTTCTATTTTTGGTTTAGCGGCAGAATGTAAGACAAAATCAATAAATATTTGGTGATCATATGAATTTATACATTTTTCAGAAATTTTCATTCCTAAAATAGGTTCTTCAATACTGGTATGATTAGTTTCGTCGTCATTGTCATTTTCATTGTTGTCATTAATTTCGTCATGCTCGTCAGTGTCTTTTTCGCGCTCTGACTGTTCGTCACCCATATTAGCTATTACCGAATAATTATCTTCGTCTTGTCTTTCATTTAATATTGATTCAATAAAATTTTCTATATAATAATCAGTTAATTCGTTAGTATTTATTTCTACTCGAGAGAGGGCATCGGCGTTAGTATTTGCTTTACCCTTTTTATACTCAATTGCGTAATCGAATTCTTCTAGTTTTAAGCGCCATCTAACTAGCTTCGAATTTGGTTCTTTTAGATTCATCAGCCACTTTAATGCTCGATGATCAGTTTGTATAGTGAACTTTCGACCCCACAGATACGGTCTAAAGATTTTTGTAGCCCAAACAATGGCTAATAATTCTTTCTCGATCGTACTGTAGTTTTGCTCAGACTCATTAAGAGTTCTAGAGGCATACGCAACGGGTTTATCTTTGCCAATAATACCTTGTGACAATATTGCACCGAGAGCAACATTGCTCGCATCAGTAGTTAAAATAAATTCTTTACTAAAATCGGGATATTGTAAAATTGGATCATTTGTCAGCAGATTTTTGCACGTTTCAAAACATTTTATAAATTGGGGTGTATGTTCTATTTTTGCGTCCTTTTTGAGACACATTGTCAAAGGTTTCGTCAGTCTGGCAAAGTCTTTAATAAACCTCCTATAATACCCGAGCAAACCTAAAAACGATTTTATTTCTCTCGTTGTTTTAGGTATCGGATACTTTTTTATCGCGGCTGTTTTGTCCGGATTAGGCTTAACACCGTCTGGGGTAATGATATGTCCTAAATATGCGACTTCTTTCTTTAGAAATTCGCACTTGTCAAGTTGTAATTTAAAGTTGGTAACTTTAAGTCTTTGAAAAACCTTGTCAAGGTTAGTTATATGTTCTTGTAATGAGGTTGAGGGTTGAGAATAATTCTGAAAATGATCTCGAGAACTTTGGGGAAATCGAAATGAATTTGGACGATTATAATTATTATTGATAGGATTTATTGGTTTCCTGGAAATATTACTAGCGGTTTGATTTGAATTAGAATAATTTTGACCTTTTTGATAATATTTAACATTATTTTCCTCTCGTACAAATTGAATTGCCTGTTGCAAGGTTGTCGGTCTCATTGCACGAATTATAGGACCTAATGGGTCTTTTAACCCAGCTAAAAATGATTTTAAACCCTGTTTAGTGAAAAATGATCTTTTTGAATCTCGTTCGGCCCCTTGGCAATGTAAATCAATGTAATTGCAAACTGTATTAAGCAAAGCGATAATTCTTTTATGAAATTCATAAGGAGATTCGTTATTTCCCTGCTTCATATTGACTAAATCTTGATTTAAACAATTTTCATCTCTTTCATCACCAAAATTTTCGATTAATGCATTTTTTATATCGGGCCAAGTATCGGCACCGGTAATTGCTACTACTTCCTCAGCTCTATCTTCTAACTTATTTAAAATACCATTTAATAGTAAAACATTTTGAAAATTATTAGGATTTTCCCTATCATAATAATGATTTAAAATTGATTCCGTTATATTGATAAATCTATGTAATTTATTAACGTTTCCGTCAAAAGTTGGAATAACAGTTAAACTTTTCATATCTTATGCCGGCACGACCATGTTTTCAACAATAATTAAATTATTAAAATTATTTATTAGCTCTGAATCTACGTTAGTTGAATCTAATATATTATTGATATAATCTAACTCTTCAATACTATCGATTTCGCTTAAGGATTCGCTAGGAGAAGAGGAGTCTGACATGAATTAAAACTTACCACATCGGTATATTGCTTCTGCGGCTGGTACTTTTTCTGTTGCCCACTGGTTTCCTCGATGGAGCCCAAAGGAACTGGAATTTCTTAACTGGATTCGGTTTTTCGTTAAAGAGTTAAAACTCACGGATTTTCCACGATGGATTTTTCCGACGAAAATCCTACTGACTGCGCCACTTATAAGTCTCTCGTTGAGAGGATTGTTTTTAAAAAGAATTTTTATTGCTATTGCTTGAATAAAAACCCAAAATAAATTATATTTAATATTTAATGGTAATGTTGTCGTTACAAGCTATTATATCAGACTAACTTTATTTTATTAAAATGTTACTATGAAAAAAGGTTAGAGTCAGCAATTCACACACTTCACATAGGTTCAGTAACACTGCCGGCAACCCGATACCGTTTTCCTGTAAAAGGTATATGGGGTCATCGATCATAACTCGCGTATTTTCCATTTCTTTAATACATTATTATCTAATACGCTAGTACTAGTAGGCTATTGTCAACATTCTGTTAAATACGAAATGTCAAATTAGCGTTTCTTCATTATTAAGCTTTTAGTTTGGTATAACATTGATGTTAATAACTAATTAACTTTTCTTTTATCGAAAACAATATAAAATTATACAAACGTGGAATTGTCAGACATGCATTTTGTCTATGGTCGAAGTAATGGAAATGGTCGGCAAGCTCGACGATTGTATGCTGAGTTGTATCCAGGACGTAGGGTACCCCATCACACATAATTTGCTCGCCTTCACTAACGTTTGCGCGAAAATGGTACATTTAAGAAACAAACGGCTGACTGCGGGCGCCCTCGAGAAGTACGAACTGTGCAACTAGAAGAAGCAGTTCTCGAGTTAATTTCGGAGTCACCGGAAAGGAGAACTCGAAAAATTGCCAACATATTAAATGTAAGCAACTTCACTCTATTTAGAATTCTTAAAGAACAGCAGTTGTATCCGTTTCATATTCAACGTGTGCAAGCTCTACTACCTAGAGACTTTCTTCCGCGCCTATTTTTTTGCCAATGGATTCTTCATCAAATCGCTCAAATTCCTAATTTTTTAAATAGAGTTTTGTTTACTGACGAAGCTAATTTTGGTCAAAAGTCTATACGAAATTTCCATAACAATCACTTATGGGCTGAGGAAGATCCACATGGAATCTTTGAAGCTCATTTTCAGCATCAGTTTTCGGTAAATATATGGATTGGGGTAATTGATGATCATTTAATTGGTCCATATTTCCTCCCATAACGACTTGAAGAAATTCCTCTACAGCTGAGACAACACTTATGGTTCATGCATGATGGTGCACCAGCCCATTTTAGCATTGATGTACGAAATCACTTAGATGCAGTATATGCAAATTGTTGGATAGGTAGGGGAGGTACGGAACATTGGCCTGCTCGATCGCCGGATTTAAACCCTCTGGATTTTTGAATTTGGGGTTTTCTTAAGTCCCTAGTTTATTCCACTCCCGTCGAAAATGTCGGAGACCTGAGGAACCGAATTATAGCCCGCTGTGAGACAATAAGAAATACACCAGGACAATTTGCGCGAATACGACAATCAATGCGGCGAAGAGTTGAATCTTGTCTCACGTCTGAGGGAAATCATTTTCAGCATTTGTTGTAGCTTTGCGCCTATTTAAAATTTTATTAGTGTTATTTTCTGTTATTGTTCTAGTTTAATGTTATTGTATTAGATAGTTCTTGATAATGTATTAAAGAAATGAAAAATACGCGTTGAGATATTTTATTTTTTTGCATAAAAACAGCGGCCCACACGAAAAAAAGGCAAGAAATATTTTTTGTGACAAATTTAATGAGGAATTCAAAAATGATTTTTAATTTAAAATATCTCAGTGGCGTATAATTTTTCTCCTTAAATGAATTGAGATCATTACCCCTATGCACGCCAATGATGAACATAAAATTCTTAATTGCATGTCAAAAATGCGGAATAATTACCTCTTAAAATCCACCAAATTTCATTTGCATTTCTTGACCGGTTTCGGATTCGGAAAACGAAGTATTTTCAGACATATGTTTACATAGCAAACTGTCATTATGTTCCTATGAAGACACACCACACCTTTTGTAGATTCCCTGAAGATGGAAATAAGTTATTAAAATTTCCGAAAGCTTGGATCATCTTTAAAGAGTTTTCTTTATTATATATTGCTGCTGCCCCCAATAAATTAGTTTGAATTTTATATATATATATATATATATATATATATATATATATATATATACAAGAAGAAAACGAAGCAACGACTTCTCGTAGGGTGCCGGCTTCGCCGCCACCAAAAAGTTTTAACCCATATGTGGCTACGCCTACCGGCATAGACTCCAACGGCCTGGACACAGCTAAATTGCAATGAAAAGTTTCAAATAACATACAATTTGTATGGGTGCCCAAATCAATGAGCTTCTGTAGTGCAATTGTGGGCCACAAAGGCTAACACATTTCAGCACCCTGGTGCCGTCGTATAGTAGGATGTGTAAATAAGCGCCCGGGTAACCCTTGTTCTAGATAACCACACGACTTTTACTTTCACGCAAGTGAATTGAGAATACGTGTCAGTTTTACTAGCACAAATAGTTTCTAACAAAAAAAATGCAAATATATTTGAAGCTGTTTTATTTCTTCAACCAAGATAATAAGGAATTATTGCAAATTTCTATAACGTCAGCCACTAATAGGGATAACGTAATTAGAGACAAATAAATTCCATGCTAATATAAGACTTATTGCAGAGTCCTTATCTTTATTCATATTTATAATTCTATTTTAAAAATTTAAATTTTTTTTGTTGTGTTGTGTTTATAATATGGAAGCAGTATTAAAAATTACCATTTTAGAAGGTTAAGATAACAATGACATTAAATATTTAATATTAAAAAATTTCGAAGTGATACGAATGTCGGCGAGGGCACTCGAAAGATATAAAGACGCTACTATCTGCTGCCCTTAAACATCCTCAATTATGGACAGGCACAATCTTTAATAAAGTCAGTTCTAGAAGTTAATAGTGGCTGACCTTAAGTGAACTTGCAATATCTCTCTATTTATTCATATTGTAGACCTAAGACTTGCCAAAATGGCCGAAACTCAGTTTTTATGATTTTGTTATTTTTTTATTAAGTAATTTGACCATATTCAAGCACATAAATGGATAGATCTTCCTATAATAATTAAATTTTAATTCAACGGTAGAGTTGACACAGCCACTACGTTTTCAGTGGCTACAGAAAATGAAGACGACAAACACGGAAATTGACAAGGTCGGTGATTTCCTTGTAAAGAATGTTTTAATACCGTTACGTTGTTGTTTTTGACACGTGCTTAAAAAAAGAAACCACCGTGCGAAAGTTAAATGTGAATACCAGGCATTAGAAGTGAAATATTGGCTCTCATTTTCATTTACAGTTTTAAAAAGGAAGCACTTTAAATGTGTTAGAGGAGTGGTTCAAATTGTATTGGTAATTCCGCATTGAAGAAATACTCTTTGTTCACTGTAAATGTGATAGAAATCTTCTTTTTTTTAACAAACTTATCACCAGAATTAACTTTTTAAAATTAATAGCGACATGGAAACTCTTAGAAGGGATTTAAAATCAGCGGAGTACTGCTTATTAGTAAAGAGGGAAATATATACAGAATGCATATTTGTATATATGGACTGAAAAATAGTTATTTATGCAACAAGTGTGTAAAGTTAATCTTTTTTGACAAATGTGAATATTGTCGCATTTGTCTACGGCTCGTACGACAATCACATGATTTGAAAAATGAACTTTACACACGAGTTGCATACAATATTTTTTCTACTACCGTACACATTATCCACTAATATCCACTTTACGCACTAGTGGAGTGCGTAAAGTATGTTCTTTACGTACAGTAGTAGAAAAAACTGTTTTATTTTCACCTTTTCGACAAAATGTTATTAATAATAAAAATGTTTTCTTATTTCAAAACTAATAATAATCCATACAAAAGTTGAACATCTCTATCCCAGACAGCACACCAAATCCTTTGGATATCTACTAAATATCCCAATATCCACTGAATGTCCAGTACATGGTGCATATCTATTTTATATCCATGAGATGTAATTTATAGACATGTAAATAACCATAAATTGTAGTAATTCCATAATTACGCCATTATTGCTAATAGTACCATTTAGATATTTCAAATATTTTTTTTTTTAAATGTATTCAATATCCCATGGATATCCAATATATCAAAGTTTAGACGTGAACGCAAACCATGGTGGATATCCACTGGATGTAATTTATGGATATAATATGTACATAAAATATACAAATTGATTTAATAATTATTAAATTATTTAAATATTACGCCATGTGATAACTAAGAAAGTATGTAGGTATAGTTTATAGAAATTTAAAATTAGTAAGTTGTATTCAATATCTCACAGATATCCACTAGATAAATAATATTGGCAATGAACGCGAGCGCAGGCGCGGATATTTCCTGCCCTCAAAGGTGCCATCGTCTAGGGATGCGCAAATTTTTTAAAACATCGATGTTGACATCAAATACATCGAATACACACTATCTATATTGTAAAAAAATCTGAAAAGAAAATATCGATTTTTCTAAATATCGATGTTTGTTTTTCCATACGTCGATGTGTCTGTAAACATCGATGTTTTCCAAAAGCGTTCATTGTATAGCAAAACAATAGGAAAAAAGGAATTCAAACCATCAATTGAAACGTGACGCTTAACAAAAAACCAAAAAACATTAAAAAGAAAATATCGATGTTAATTGCAAAATCGATGTTAGCAAATAATATCGAATAAAAAAAACGTCGATGTTAACTAATAACATCGGAATAAAAAACATCGATGTTAAAAAACGATAATCGAAACCTAAAAATCGATGTTTTTTAAATATCGATACATCGTGCGCATCCCTACCATCGGCGGCATCGGCCATTTTACAGTTTGTTTGTGTCCTGTGAATACCGTGAATGAATTTTATAATAATAATAATAATAATAATAATAATAATAATAATAATAATATCAAAGGGGTGGGTGGCTCAGTGGTTAGAGCCTCTGCCTGGGGATCCAAGGGTCCCAGGTTCGAATCCCACCGTTGGCCGGAATTTTTTCATTTAATTTAATTATTTAAAATTAATTCTGATGCCTTGGTAGGATTCCCCACTCGACCATTCACTGTTGGGTTCTAATTAACAGTGCTGTTCCTAAAGTGGCGATGGGAAACAGTAACAAAGCCCACAAAGAACACGAGGCGAAATAACCTTAGCAGTTGAAGCCGATAACACACCAAAAAAAAAAAAAAAAAAAAATAATAATAATAATAATTAATAATAATAATAATAATAATAATAATAATAATAATCATAATAATAATAATAATAATAATAATAATAATAATAATAATAATAATAATAATAATAATAATAATAATAATAATAATAATAATAATAATAATAATAATAATAATAATAATAATAATAATAATAATAATAATAATAATAATAATAATAATAATAATAATAATAATAATAATAATAATAATAATAATAATAATAATAATAATAATAATAATAATAATAATAATAATAATAATAATAATAATAATAATAATAATAATAATAATAATAATAATAATAATAATAATAATAATAATAATAATAATAATAATAATAATAATAATAATAATAATAATAATAATAATAATAATAATAATAATAATAATAATAATAATAATAATAATAATAATAATAATAATAATAATAATAATAATAATAATAATAATAATAATAATAATAATAATAATAATAATAATAATAATAATAATAATAATAATAATAATAATAATAATAATAATAATAATAATAATAATAATAATAATAATAATAATAATAATAATAATAATAATAATAATAATAATAATAATAATAATAATAATAATAATAATAATAATAATAATAATAATAATAATAATAATAATAATAATAATAATAATAATAATAATAATAATAATAATAATAATAATAATAATAATAATAATAATAATAATAATAATAATAATAATAATAATAATATAATAATAATAATAATAATAATAATAATAATAATAATAATAATAATAATAATAATAATAATAATAATAATAATAATAATAATAATAATAATAATAATAATAATAATAATAATAATAATAATAATAATAATAATAATAATAATAATAATAATAATAATAATAATAATAATAATAATAATAATAATAATAATAATAATAATAATAATAATAATAATAATAATAATAATAATAATAATAATAATAATAATAATAATAATAATAATAATAATAATAATAATAATAATAATAATAATAATAATAATAATAATAATAATAATAATAATAATAATAATAATAATAATAATAATAATAATAATAATAATAATAATAATAATAATAATAATAATAATAATAATAATAATAATAATAATAATAATAATAATAATAATAATAATAATAATAATAATAATAATAATAATAATAATAATAATAATAATAATAATAATAATAATAATAATAATAATAATAATAATAATAATAATAATAATAATAATAATAATAATAATAATAATAATAATAATAATAATAATAATAATAATAATAATAATAATAATAATAATAATAATAATAATAATAAATAATAATAATAATAATAATAATA
Organism: Psylliodes chrysocephalus; assembly: GCA_927349885.1. Taxonomy (NCBI): domain Eukaryota; kingdom Metazoa; phylum Arthropoda; class Insecta; order Coleoptera; family Chrysomelidae; genus Psylliodes; species Psylliodes chrysocephalus. The sequence continues at coordinate 46,940,917 of OV651822.1, read as the reverse complement.
ATAATAATAATAATAATAATAATAATAATAATAATAATAATAATAATAATAATAATAATAATAATAATAATAATAATAATAATAATAATAATAATAATAATAATAATAATAATAATAATAATAATAATAATAATAATAATAATAATAATAATAATAATAATAATAATAATAATAATAATAATAATAATAATAATAATAATAATAATAATAATAATAATAATAATAATAATAATAATAATAATAATAATAATAATAATAATAATAATAATAATAATAATAATAATAATAATAATAATAATAATAATAATAATAATAATAATAATAATAATAATAATAATAATAATAATAATAATAATAATAATAATAATAATAATAATAATAATAATAATAATAATAATAATAATAATAATAATAATAATAATAATAATAATAATAATAATAATAATAATAATAATAATAATAATAATAATAATAATAATAATAATAATAATAATAATAATAATAATAATAATAATAATAATAATAATAATAATAATAATAATAATAATAATAATAATAATAATAATAATAATAATAATAATAATAATAATAATAATAATAATAATAATAATAATAATAATAATAATAATAATAATAATAATAATAATAATAATAATAATAATAATAATAATAATAATAATAATAATAATAATAATAATAATAATAATAATAATAATAATAATAATAATAATAATAATAATAATAATAATAATAATAATAATAATAATAATAATAATAATAATAATAATAATAATAATAATAATAATAATAATAATAATAATAATAATAATAATAATAATAATAATAATAATAATAATAATAATAATAATAATAATAATAATAATAATAATAATAATAATAATAATAATAATAATAATAATAATAATAATAATAATAATAATAATAATAATAATAATAATAATAATAATAATAATAATAATAATAATAATAATAATAATAATAATAATAATAATAATAATAATAATAATAATAATAATAATAATAATAATAATAATAATAATAATAATAATAATAATAATAATAATAATAATAATAATAATAATAATAATAATAATAATAATAATAATAATAATAATAATAATAATAATAATAATAATAATAATAATAATAATAATAATAATAATAATAATAATAATAATAATAATAATAATAATAATAATAATAATAATAATAATAATAATAATAATAATAATAATAATAATAATAATAATAATAATAATAATAATAATAATAATAATAATAATAATAATAATAATAATAATAATAATAATAATAATAATAATAATAATAATAATAATAATAATAATAATAATAATAATAATAATAATAATAATAATAATAATAATAATAATAATAATAATAATAATAATAATAATAATAATAATAATAATAATAATAATAATAATAATAATAATAATAATAATAATAATAATAATAATAATAATAATAATAATAATAATAATAATAATAATAATAATAATAATAATAATAATAATAATAATAATAATAATAATAATAATAATAATAATAATAATAATAATAATAATAATAATAATAATAATAATAATAATAATAATAATAATAATAATAATAATAATAATAATAATAATAATAATAATAATAATAATAATAATAATAATAATAATAATAATAATAATAATAATAATAATAATAATAATAATAATAATAATAATAATAATAATACTCTCCCTAATTCACCCCCTTACGAGTGAATTTTAACCCCAAAAGCTGAGCTTGTCCGGGGAAAGGGACGGCTATTATTATTATTTGCCGTGGCGCTCCGGGGCGACTTAAAGATGATTGATGGTGCCATTTGACTTACAGGTGAGGAAAACCCGGAAAACCTCACCCACCATCATTATTTGATAAAAAAAGATGAGTTAGCTCTAAAATCTAAATTTATTAGTGTAAAACTTGCTTTATCTTAAAATTAAAAAGAAATATTAATTTTTATTTTTTTTTTATAACGAAATGAACTTTGTATCTTTATTAGTTAACGAGCTATTTACAATTTTTTAACTGAACTTCTGAAGCAATTCGTCCGTCCTGGACTTAACATATCAACAAAACTAAGAGTTGGTCAGGAGTTATTGTACAAAAAAGCATATAAAAATCAATGTGGTGTGCCTAGGGCTGTGCTTGAACCGCCCCTGCAAAAACTACCTCTTTTATTTATATTTAAAAAAAAATGGTATTTATAATATTGGATTGGCGCCATAAAAATGGCGTGCCACCCATTCTCATGGGTTCACCATGCCACTAATAAGTATAAACTTTAGTTTGGAAATGTATTTATTAAATTTAATAGTAATTAAAAAAAATATTTTTATAATTAAATAACAAAAAATTAACAATTAAAAATAAACACTTGACAATAATTATTATACGTATTTTATAAACTATTTAATTTAGTGACTGTCCAACATGTCCTCCTCATCCTTGAATACAAAAATATAAATAAAAGAGCTAGTTTTTGCAGGGGTAGCTCATGAACAACCCTGGGCACACCACTGATTTTTATATGCGATTTTGTATAATAATTCCTGACCTACTCTTAGTTTTGTTGATATGTTAAGTCCAGGACAGACGAATTGCTCTAGAAATTGAGTTAAAAAATTGTAAAATTGTAATTGTTAACTTTTTTTGAAAGTGGAACAATACTTATAGTCCAGGATCCGTAAGTAAGGTCGACCTTCACACATATGTTTAATGGATAAAAGTATTTTTTTAAAAAATAAAATGTGTTTTTAAATATATCGCATATGGGTTGCCTAAGAAAATACGGTCACGACCATTTTTTACTTTCCTTTCTGTGTACAGATAAGAAAAGTATAGGAATCACGATAAAAGTTGCTTATGATGTCATTCTGTATTATTTTGTTCCTATACATGATTTCCCTAAAATTGACCCAATTCGAGATATTTGAGGAAAAGTGCAAATTTCGAATTTTGAAGATAACTCAAAAACGGATGAAGAGAAAAACACCAAATTTTAAACTTAAACTTTAATCCATTCTGCGGTGAGCAGTTTAAAGTTTGGGCATAGTCGAAGCATCTGGGGAATACTTTACAGGGTGTCGTTTTTTTTTACTTTAACAAAATAAATAGTCTGGACCGTATTTTTTTTTGGCAACCCATTTGCGGTATATTTATAAACATATTTTATTAAATAAAAAGAAACTTTCATCCATTAAACAGATGGGTGATGGTCAACCTTAATTCGGATCTTAGACTATTATCTTTCAAAAAAAAAAAAATTATTGAAGCATTAAATACGACACCCAATAGACATATAATTTTTGTACACTGGATATGTTAAACATCTATAGGATATATCCATTTGTTACTTATGAACCTCTACTAAAGGTACCTATTAGATATTTTCTATATCCTGGACATAGACGGACATTTGGATATCCATATTAAATCCACGGGATATTTATAATATCCTGTGGATATATTGGATATCCACAAAAGATATTTTGTGAATATCTCTGGGATTTGGTGTGTTGTGTGGGATGCTTTAGTGAAAAAATGATAAAACTGTAAAAAAATATTAAAAAAGTTATTTGTGTAACAAGAGTGGATATAATGGTAATGTGGCAAGACGAAGTTTGCGGAGTGCTCAATCTGAGTGCGATACGGAAAATCCACTCGAGTTGTACAGTATATTTTTTCTACGAGCCACTAATAAAAGTTTTTGTCATTATTTCACAAAAGCAAAGAGATATTTAACTTTTGTTTGGATTATTATTAGATTTAGAACAATTAAATTTTTTTTATGATTTTTATTCAAAAGTTGAAAAAAAATCTTCTTTCTCAATCCATCCCGGGAAAAAATATTGCCTAGCATTTACCAAGGGATTAAGTATTTAGCTACTATGATGAGACCATACAGGCCATAAAGGTAGTGGTATGAAGTTTTGTTCGGGTCTCGTGTCTGAATTTGTCGTCAAAGCAGTGATTGTCGGGGATTCTAAAGGTGGCTTAAAGTTTTTTTGTGGGCTGCGACTATGAAGACTAGAGATAAGGAAGCGAATCGGCATGCTCAAAATACGGTCCCAAAAATCACACGTCAATTGAGCTTTTATAATTAACCGCATTGGCGCTGGTACGGTTTACGTAGTTTAAAATACATGGCTTCTTATGGGAATTATTACATAATTTTGTCAAAATAATAAAAATAAACTTGTTTGTAGGTAAATAAAGTACAAAACATACTGTTGTATTTATTTCTAAATAAGTCTTACATATTTTAATTGATACATTATTTACTATTTATTCCTATTTAAGTAAAATACAAATTATTGATGATGAGTGTTGAAATTTGATGGGTAGGGCTAATTATTTTTTAATTTAAGCTAAAAAGGGCTGAGGGCATACTAAGACATGGTTTAAATGAAAATATTTAGTTAGAGATTACTAAATTTTATGAAAATAATAAAAATCAAATTGTTTATTGCTAACTAAAGCATAGAAAATAATGTTGATATTAATTATAAATGAGTCTTTATGTTAAACATTATTTACTATTCATTATTTAATTTTATCTAAATAAAATGAAAATTAGGTATGACCAAATTTGAAAAGGTTTGTTAAATGGTGAAATTTGGTAAGTACAGTTTTGTGGTAATTTTGTATTCGACATCTACAATTTCATCAGCCTGGTGAATAGTTTCTTCAGCAATAGGTTCTAGTATTTTCTTCCTTTTTTTTATTCTAACAAATTCAGTTCGGTTCAATGGTGGTTTTCGTCTTTTCCTAATACTGGACAAGTATGAAGGGAGATTCGGGAATATACATGGTATTGTTTCGTTCTTTAATCTCGGCCTTTCCCTTTTTATTTTGTTAACAGTACCATAAGTTAAAATAGTCTTATCAAATTTTAAAATATCATCTTCTAAAAAGTGTAGCTCGCAAACAGAATCATAACTAGACCGTACTTTATCAGCCCTAGGAATCACATGCTGCCATTGTTCTAAACGTTTAGGATCCTATAAAAGATATTTGCAATGACTAAATTGGAGTTCAATAAAGAAAAATAACAGTAGTAACTTTTCATCTAATATCAAGAAACATAAAAAAGCAAATTTAACGTTTTTTGTTACTCATTGTTACTTGTAGTCAGGTTCTTTATTTCAGCTTGTTTTTATTCTTTTCACTAAATTCTACAAAAATCACTTTAATTCCCATTGACTTGCTACCCGCCAACTACAGTAGTTTTTTTGGAACTCCATAAAAATAGGGACGGAAATTTGAAATTTGACCAAGGCTGATTCGCCTCCTTATCTCTAGTCTTCATAGCTAGGACTTTTTCGTTGGGGATATGTGACTTACACCTTTGATTTCAATGTGGGAGTGACTTTTGGATTTTTGTTCCGTGATAAGTCGGAATTTGTCCCAAACCTTGGAACCATCTCTATGATCCAAATTAGATGTGGTATTGCTTCATTGCTGTTGTTTGTGTAAGTTAGTTTGGAGCCTTATCAGGGCCTTTAGACGGTTCCATTTAGTTTTAATGACAGGATCTTGGGAGCACACATATTGTCTATATAATCGGCTTTTCAGTAAATTTCCTCCAAATAAAAAATATTTCTAAAGAAATTTACTTGCAGGCCAAACTTACATATTTATACACAGATATTATCAAATAATAGAAAGAATTGTGTACGCCCTAGCCTCCTACTAGTAAAAGTGCAAACAAATTAAGAGACAAATAAGCGCTTCTGCGGTCATTAACCAAAGATTTACATGCAACTATTCGAAGAGGGTACTTTATTTAAATTGGCCACAGATAAATGAACAATACCTTGCCCATAAATAGGAAGCTCATTTGAATGTTGAATAGGAATTAACCCCGTAAAAGGACATAAATCTTTTGGTCCGACAATACTGCCTTCGCAGTAATAAATCAATTGATATAGGTACGCACATATGTATTCTTCATAGAGAATTCTTGCTTTAGATGCCTGGCAAATAGAAAATGAAAATATTTTTTGTCGTGTGTTAAATTGTAGATCAATTTAAACATGTGTTTTTATATCGTTATTAAAATTAACAACAAAATTGAATTATACTGGGGTGATGAAGTTTCTAGAAATCAAAATTAAAAGTGAAAATGTGAGAAATTACCGAAGAACTTTTTATTGAATTGATAGATATATATTATTGTGACATGAAAAAGACTGACAAATATAACATTATTTATAAATATATAAAGTGCTTTTTTTAATTAAAGTTCAACAGAAAATCAGAATGCCGGGTTGTTGATTTAAAAAATGTGTCAGATGAGAATTTTAAATTGTCAAATTTGATTTTAAGAAAATTCAGGCGGGAAAAATCATAAATGTTTCATTAAAATGAAGTGAGATAGATTAATAAATTAGAATTGAAGAGTTGTTGCACGAGATAGATGAAATAAAGAACAAATTTTAAACCAAAAGTAAAGACATTTTATTTATATTGGAAGGAAGATAAGGGGCAACTGATAAGTAGAAGGGAAAGCAGAGACAGGTAGAGGCAGGACAAATACACACGGCAGAGAGAGGTAGACATAAGCAGGACAGACAGGTAGAGACAAGCGAACAGGTAGAGACAAGCGGACTGATAGAGACAAGCGGACAGGTAGAGACAAGGGGACAGGTAGAGACGATAGAGAGAACCGGAGACAAGGAGCTAACGGAAAATACAGAAGAGAAGACTGAAGAATTTAAAATATATTTTTTTATTATTAAATTTGGAATAATAGATTTGTAGAGCCGAACCACCACCTTTTGGGAGTCTTAAACTTTTTTGGAGAATTGATATGCGGGGTGTTCTTATATCAATAGATCAGGATTTATTTATAAGCACTAGGTAATATTGGCTTGCATACTAGAGCAATCGTCCAAATGGACTTTGTTTTGGTACAGGGGGGAAAAATAGTGTCCAGCATTCCCATTGGCCTGTTTCGTTTTGCTTGGAATGTCAAATCGTTTAAAATTATTAGAACTGTCATTTTATTTTTGATGTTCTTTAATTTCTAGCTTATTCTTTTAGTTTATAAGTGATTTTTTGTATTTTATTACTTTACTGATACAAATTTTAACAATGGTGAGAGTTTGTGTAAGCTGTAAATAGAAATACGAAAAGGCATCGTCAAGGGCATTTCACAAGTAAGTAACCATTAGCGTCACTACCATATTTTTAAAAGAAACAGTATCTACATTTTATGGAAAAGGCCGTTAAACATAAATTTAAATCAAATGGTAAATTTAGTGAATTAAATTTAAAGAACTAGTATTTATGAGGAATATTGTTTTTGATTTTGGACTCTACTGAAAAGTTAAAAAAATAATCATAATTTTTCAATATAGACAAGCTTTTCGTTTTTAAGTCATTTTTATCATGATAATTTTGAAGATGTTAAATCAATAATTTTTGTTTTTTGTAGGTTTCCAGATAAACCTGCGGAAAAAAACGCATTTGGTGAAACATATTAAAACTTACGACAGAAAACATTTCAAATAGTGATGTTTCATGTTCCAATCATTTTTCTGGATATATATTTATGTCAAAGTCTGGATGCGGAGGAAGAACTGAATTAATTTCAGGTGCATTGCCATTAGCATTTACTGAGGCCCCAGAAGAAGATGCATATAGAAAGTAAAGAACCCTGCACTTTTCTTGTGAGTTAATCGTTAAATATTTTTAATTTTTTAGTAATGATCTGAACCCTAAAGCCTCTGTTGCTGAAAAAGAAAATGCAGAATTAGAAAATATTTAAGTACCATAAGTATTTTTTAATTTAACATAAATTTTATTTTAAAATAATTACCAATTACTACCTATATTTTTTATAAACCACAAAAATTTATAATAATTAATTTTTATTAAATTTACCTATGTTCTTTAATTAAACAGACTACTAGTCATTAAAAAATAAAAAAAACCAAATGTGAGTTTTTCATTAAAAAAGTCATTTTAAGCTTCTTTTATTTGCACTCTTAGTCATTAAGAAATAATCGAAGCTTAAGACAGTTTTCCAATAAAAATTAAGATTCACATATTTGTTAACGACTAGTAGTGCAAATGTACCTAAGTACCTAAGTATTAGCTTGATTTCTATTTGTATAGTATATCGTTGAACATTGGTTACGAACAATATTTTTATATTTAATAAACTATTGGAAAAGCTCTATATTATTTATTTATATTTTTGATTTTTAAATATAATATTTTTATCTTCTTTATTGCCAATTATTTCAACCTTCATTTTTCCGTTATACACTTTCTGATATTTGAATTAAAAAAAAGCTGATGTTTCCAAAACAAATAATAATAATAATAATAATAATAATAATAATAATAATAATAATAATAATAATAATAATAATAATAATAATAATAATAATAATAATAATAATAATAATAATAATAATAATAATAATAATAATAATAATAATAATTAATAATAATAATAATAATAATAATAATAATAATAATAATAATAATAATAATAATAATAATAATAATAATAATAATAATAATAATAAATTATTATTATTATTATTATTATTTACTATTACTAGATATGTACCTACTTAATTAATGCAAGTTTATAAAATATGTGCATAATTTAAAGAATTTTGAAGGTATGTTTCAAATGTATTATTTATATTAATTGCAAACCGCGTAAAAATGATACGACACTAGTGATATTGTCCAGGCATTTCCCCTTATAACGTAAACAAACTATTAAATGCAAACTCTATGTAATATATATGCTCGAAGATAGAAAGTAACGCTTTTTTGCAATATTTGTGTTCTTGGCTTCTCTTTCCCAAATGATTTTTTTTATCTAATTTATAAAGTGAAAACAATTTGTTATTATTTACCAAAATATCATTATTTTGCATTTATTGCTAAAATTTGTATGAAAAATTCATCGAATAATTTTTGTATATGGATGTTATATAAAAATTCACACTATATATTCTATAATAGTAAATTCTCTAGAGTTAAATAATGCTTAGTTGCAATTCCTAGAATGGTTATCATTGACCTCTAGGATTATATTCAGCCAAGTTGCATCTCATATAAATGCAACACTTTCGTCACATTACACATTTTAGATATTTCTTTTGTTTTACCTATGTTATAAATAAGGGTGACACAAACTTAAAAGTTAGTTATAACAACTCACCTACTACAAACACATTATACGTTTTAAGTAATAAAATATTTTTTAAAAAACTAATAGTGTTATTCAAGATATAACATGGATTTTTCAAAATATAGTCTCATTTTTTCTTCTGATTCCTTTTATATTTTGTTTTCCTCCACCATCTCATCCCGTTGTACTCATCCGTTTGCTTTCCAATGTTATTAGTTTTACTGTATTTTCATTTATTTTTATTATTTATTATTTTATGGCTGATTTAAATTTTTTTTCTATTGTCTCAAAATTTCTAATCTATCTTTCTGCAATTTCTAAACTTCTATTATTTTTTCAATCATTTCTAGTCCTAAATTTTCTTTTGTTACTTACATTTTTTTTTTCTTTGAATTCTTCTGTTTTACCATTTCTTCCTTATTATGTTTATATTCCTGAATTCTTTGTTTTTTGTATATTAGTCTATTATGCTCTATTTTCTAAATTACATTTTGCTCCGTTTTATTCATGCTGTCTTGTTTTCTACTTTTCTCCATTATTCTGTTATTTTCATTCAGTTGTTCTTTATATTCTTTTCGGTTTTCATGCATTTTCTTTATTATTAGATTATTACATTAAACATATCTTATATACCTTATTTATCCATAATAACAAAAAATATCATAAACACTAATATTTCACATTTTCTGTTCTTTTATTATACATAAAAAGCTATATTTTTAACTAATTACACTCTATTTTTAAATTTGAATAAGAATAATTTCTTGACCGTTGCAGAATTTTATATAAATAAAAATTTCCTTGGTTTATTCGGTCGTTTTTATTTTCTATTGTTTAGCTTTTTTCTACTTTTTATTGCACAAGTTTTACTTTTTGAGTTTATTTGTGTACCTTACTTGTTTTTTTTAGATAACGTTATTATTTTCTAAAACAACAAGTAACGTAAAGTATTCACGGTCAGCAATAATTTTTCTACTCTATATTTGATGAACGAATGAAATATTCTCCTAACTGTTCTGATACCATCAATAATTTGGTGAATTTTCGTTTAGAATTCACTAATGGAAAAATTCCAAACCCCCTAGAACTCCTTCATTTGATATGCATTACCATAAACAGTTCGTGAGGCAATTTCATCCTATGTAACGTGTTCCAAATTCAACAAGATTAAAATATCGCAAGCCCATTTCATATCTTATATTTCATATCTCATAACCTCGTATTTCCGTCATGTTCTTCACACACTTATGAAAATAATATCATAACCGTTTATTCAAATTATGTAGAGGGCAGATATAAATAGGCTTCCCAGAATTTAAAATTAATTTTCGGATGGCCCCGAGGGATTACCGAATACTCGTGAGCCATGACAAGGCTTCATGCTTAAGACAACCGTTTTTGGTATGATAATAGGATTGAAGAAAAAAAGCAAACTAAATTCGGGGAGTCAAAATTGGCAGTAGAAAATTGTTTTTGATCGAACGATGAGATACTAAAAATATTGACGTGAGAATAAATAATAAAATAATATCCGTATATTTTAAGGCAGTTGAATTTCTAATAAGAAATTTTTTCGACATCTCATTACTACAGAAAATCACATAGTCAGAGAGAGCATTACTTACCCTCTGTCCCGTGCTTTGTTTTGCGCTTAACCTTAGTATAACCAAAAATCTCTGGGCGGGAAAACGAGGCGGCACTTTAGTGCTGACGTTTATCTATCAACTGCCAATTTAACAAAAAAATTTAAGGACGTCTGATAATGGTATGATAACCCTTTATGAAGACTAGAGAGAAGGAGGCGAATCGGCAATGTTAAATTTCAAATATCAGGTCTTCTTTTTATAAAGTTCGCCAAATTGACTGCAGTTGGCGGGTCGTACGTGAGTAACGATAATTTTTTATGTGTCATTGTGAAATAATGTGTTTTTTTTAAATTGGTAAAAAGAGTCAAAACAACGTGAGTGACAAAAATCATCAAAGTAAGATTTACTTCGTTCCAGGTTGTAAAATGGAATACAAATCAAATAAAAAACTAAAGAAAACACAAGGAGATTAAGAAATCAATTCAAAGTCTTTTTAAAGCTCAAACTGTAAGTAAAATAATGTGTTCATTTTTAAATATAATATTTATTGTAAACTAGTCACAATCCATATCTTACGAAGTGTAGTATATTATATTACAAATTTCTATACTATATAATTTTAGAAATAAGCACGGGTAGTGAAATGTAAGTGGAATGAGTACTTGAGTGTGTAAAAATTGAATTTTTTTAATTAAATTAGGCTGAGCGCTTTTGATTTTCAAAGCCATAAAGCCATAAAAGGCTGTAACAACCGGTTAAATCCTAAAGACCAACGCTCGTCACCAAATGTAACAACCAGTTAGCCTAAAGACCATTTGCAACTACTGTTAGGTCTTTAGCTACTGTTACTATACTATTAAGGGATAAAGGCAGCGCCTGTCACCAGCCAAAGGGTCCTGGAGTCCTGAAGGAACATCCATTCGCCAGTGGCAAAAAAAAATAATAAAGAAAAAATAATAAAATACAAAAAACATCCCTTAATAGCATATGTCGAGCGGTTCTTGGCAACTAGTTTTAGACTCTTTTAGTCCTAAGGGAATAGAAACGCCGAGGCTTCTCAAATGCTCGGAGTATTTTGCTGGTTTGGGAAGGGAGGAGAAATTAATAATAAGTATTAAAACCTTAACAAATGTATATTAACAATAAATATAAAACTTGACAAATAGTCTTCAGAAAAAATGAGTAAAATTCCATTTAGGGAATAAAGTACTATAACTAATAGTAATAAAGATATGCATAAAATATAATTAGGGACGAAAATGTAAAATTGGCATTTATATGTAAATCAATTATTATTAAACAAAATTAAGTTAAAATATTTACCCATAATTCTCATCGTACACAAAAAAAACTTTACACATTGCTTTACAATACAAAACGAGAACTTTCGCCCAAGGGGGGCGAAAGTTCTGGACCTTAGTCCGAACCCGACTGAGCCTTTCCCCCAAGTGATCCTTTCTATATAAACCAAAATTTATGTGACTGTTGATTGTATTTTACAATGTCACGTTCAATGTAAATTAATAAAATGAAGGTTTGTTTCATTGTCATAAGTGTCTTTTTAATTATTTAAGTTAAACATTAAATACTTGTTTAGAATTTTTGGTAAATTCTTTAGATTTTTTCAATTAATAATAATGCCAATTATTACATTATTCCCCCGATAGAAAAAAAATTGAACTACTTGTTCAATTCTTTTTAAAACCCTTAATGTAAATAATTTACAAAAATTTTTAAAACAATCTACAATAATATGATAACCTCACGCTTGCTTCACTGCACAAGTTGTATCTTCTTTGGTCTTCTTAATTGGCTGACCGTAACTACCCTTTCCTCTCTGGCTGTCACCTCTCATCATCCCCTGATCCTTGACCTTCCTGGAATGGTCCCTTCCCGATCTGGTTTTGTCCTTGGGCTGCTAAACCTGGTAACCCTTTTGGCTGAGGTTACGGGTTCTTTCTGCTGCGGTAGTCTATCAATTTTCCAATAAACTCTGGCTTTGGGCTCTCTGGTTGACTATTTGCTCTGGACTGCTTCTCTCGTTTGTTACTCTGAGACTGCTACTATACATGGCTGCTGTACACGGCTGCTACTGGTGGGTCCGTATTGACTCATTACTGGCAATGGCCTCTTTCATTGAACCTTAGTCCATTCCATATGAATTCTTTGGTCCCTTTGTTTGCATTTTACTCCATCTTCTTCCTGCTGTGGATTTGACTCCCACAGACTCAAAATGGACCCGACATCATGTCAAGCTCCCTTGGCGGTATAACTCATGCCCTCTGAGAGCTTGGTGGTACTGGTTGGCCCCTTGATTTTGGATTTAGATGTAGCAGTCTCTTTGTAGCCTTCTGGATTCTGGAGTCCTGGAATTCGGCCCATTCTATGCTGTCGATCGTGGAATCGTGGAACTCTGGGGTACGGTCCTGGATTTGGGTAACTATCACGATTTGGACTTCGTGATCGTCCTGGAAACGGTGCTGATGGTGACTCTGGCAAAGGTAGTACGGTGTTGACCTCTTCTTCTTTCTTCTTTTCCTTCTTCTTTTTTCTTTTTTTCTTCTTGTGCAGTGGCTACGTCTTTTGATTACCCCTATGACAAAATTATTATTTACATTTCAGGTTTACAAAAAAAATTTATAATAATTTCCTTAATTACCCAAATTAAAAGCACATTTATAGTTACGAAAACAAATATGTTTTTATTATCTCGAAATAATTTGTTATTAATGAACTAGAAAAAATATTCTTTATTTATTTTTAAATTGTAATTTACTATGAGTATTAAATTCCATAAATTGTAACTAGAATAATTATGTGTGGATTGTTTAATCCGAGAATAACCAATTTATGCACTTTTTATTTTGTCATCAAATTTCCAAAATTCTTGTGGAATCATGCATTTTAATAATCTACTAAGATCTTATAATTAGTACTTCTCACCATTTTTGTTTTCGAACGAATTAATAAGCAAAGCTAGTATGTTTTATTACAGAAACAATATTATTATTTATTTCCTGGCCATTAAAAATAAACAACATATATCTTTAAGAATAAAACATACTTTTGTTAAATGCACATAAGCGTAGATTAAATAATTGTCTACGCCTAATAAAACCCAATAAAATACCCTTTTTAAATAATTCTTATCCAATAAATCCAATAAATTACCCTTTTAATATAATTTTTATGTCATTAATTCTATAATACTTCTTTTGAAATTTCCTATATTGTAATATTTACTACTTCTAATCTGTTGAATTTAAACTTTAAAATATATGATTAATACCCTACTTTACCTATTTACTTCATATATATTTTTACCACCTGTTGATATTATATTTCCTTTTCTTCTTACTCTTCTTTCGATTTCGCTTGAAATTCTGCATCTCCATACTTTGAAACTTTCCTGTTTCTATCGCAATTTTCTCATCTGGTGGCGCGTCGTGGCGCCTGGTATAGCGGCGTAGCTCTTTGGTAGAGTGGCGTTGCTTCTTGGTAGAGCGATCTGGCTCCTAAAAAATCGTTATTGCTCCCTGGTAGAGCGGCATTCTCCTATAAAATCGACGTTGCAGCCTTGCAAAGCGGCGTTGCTCCCTGGCAAAGCGGCGTTGCTTCCTGGCAAATCGGCGTTGCTTCTTGGCAAAGCGGCGTTGCTTCCTGGCAAAGCGGCGTTGCTTCTTAGTAGAGCGGAATGGCTCCTAAAATCGATATTGCTCCCTGGTAGAGCGGCGTTCTCCTAATGTACGTCGTTGCACCCTGGCAGAGCGACGTTCTCCTATAAATATCGGCGTTGCTGCATTGCAAAGTGGCGTTGCTCCCTGGCAAAGCGGCGTTGCTTCCTGGCAAAGCGGCGTTTCTTCCTGGCAAAGCGGCGTTACTCCCTGGCAAAGCGGCGTTGCTTCCTGACAAAGCGGCGTTCTTCTAATGTATTTACTTAAATTTGTAACCATCACAGTCTGGGGAAAAGGTCCTTAGAGCTTATCCCTTCACACCGTGATGTGACAACCTCTCCTCTAGTTTTGTCCTGTCGTGGACACTGCTTGGGGGTTGATCGGCATTGTACCTCGATCGAATGTCCCCAAACTTTCTTCTTTTCTTCCTGTTTTTCGCCTGGAGCTCCTGGAATTCCTGGTCGCATATCTGTAATACAATATTCACATATTACTACATAATCACTATACATATTAATTTTTGCTCTGCCTCTTTTGGGCAGTCCAAACCTCTATAAATCATCTTAAGATGTGCTCATTCGCACATCTCGCACTTGTGCGCCTTTTCTTCTTTTTCGTGCGTATACAACACGTCCTCTTCCTCCTCAAACTCTATTGCTGATGGCCTGGTAAACATCTTTAATCTAAAACACTATATCTATATTATTATTTTTAATTCACAAAATTTAAACCTTAAAATTCCATATACTTCTGAAAAAAAAACAATTATTTAAAAAAATGCCAATTTTTCATTAACGCTGTACGTCGCTGAACTAACTTTACCTATATAACTGACCTACGACAACTGATAGCAATGCACATTGAAATAAATACTTTGCGAAAATGTAATATCATATTTATAGTTCATTATAGTTCAATGTCAATTTTTTATGTAAATAGTGACAATATTTACCTTTAAATTCTTTATCATCTAAACTAGATATACTTATACATCATCAACCTATTTAAATATTTTCCCTTCGCAATTCTTATTTAACATCATAGTTATTTTAAAATAAATTAAAATTCTCCTTTTGAATAATTTTCTCTTTATTGAAATGATGACTTTTTGTACACAAAGAAATATAATATTATAAATAAAATTGTATACTATTTTCGACTTGACCCTAATGTTTATTGTTACAATTATTTTCAATGTCAATGTTTTGTTTAAACAACTACTTAGTTAAAACATTATATTAAATTATCATCTATTTATTTATCTTTGTTTTTTATCAATTCAGGTTCGCTAATTTATTTAATAAAATGAAATTTGCATTTATCGCTTGATTTCTGTATCTACTCAATTTAGTTTATTAAAAGGCACTTGTCCTCTCTAAAAAAATTACAAAATTTAAAAAAAATGTCTGTAAAAAAATGATATATCTCCTTATCCTTATCTTTAATAACAAATTTTCCCTTTTCCTTCCAACCAGTCAAATACTATCAAAAAACACCGCTGTCACCAAATGTAACAACCGGTTAAATCCTAAAGACCAACGCTCGTCACCAAATGTAACAACCAGTTAGCCTAAAGACCATTTGCAACTACTGTTAGGTCTTTAGCTACTGTTACTATACTATTAAGGGATAAAGGCAGCGCCTGTCACCAGCCAAAGGGTCCTGGAGTCCTGAAGGAACATCCATTCGCCAGTGGCAAAAAAAAATAATAAAGAAAAAATAATAAAATACAAAAAACATCCCTTAATAGCATATGTCGAGCGGTTCTTGGCAACTAGTTTTAGACTCTTTTAGTCCTAAGGGAATAGAAACGCCGAGGCTTCTCAAATGCTCGGAGTATTTTGCTGGTTTGGGAAGGGAGGAGAAATTAATAATAAGTATTAAAACCTTAACAAATGTATATTAACAATAAATATAAAACTTGACAAATAGTCTTCAGAAAAAATGAGTAAAATTCCATTTAGGGAATAAAGTACTATAACTAATAGTAATAAAGATATGCATAAAATATAATTAGGGACGAAAATGTAAAATTGGCATTTATATGTAAATCAATTATTATTAAACAAAATTAAGTTAAAATATTTACCCATAATTCTCATCGTACACAAAAAAAACTTTACACATTGCTTTACAATACAAAACGAGAACTTTCGCCCAAGGGGGGCGAAAGTTCTGGACCTTAGTCCGAACCCGACTGAGCCTTTCCCCCAAGTGATCCTTTCTATATAAACCAAAATTTATGTGACTGTTGATTGTATTTTACAATGTCACGTTCAATGTAAATTAATAAAATGAAGGTTTGTTTCATTGTCATAAGTGTCTTTTTAATTATTTAAGTTAAACATTAAATACTTGTTTAGAATTTTTGGTAAATTCTTTAGATTTTTTCAATTAATAATAATGCCAATTATTACAAGGCGTTACAAATTAAGAATGCTTAATATTAATAAGTGATAACTTACGTCTAAGATATCTTTTACATGAAATTAATTAGAAATACAACAAGTGACAAGCATACAAACACAGGACAATGACTAGTAGAAGGACAAGTAAAATTCGAGAGTGGTCCTGAGGTTAATCTGGGTTGGACTAAACTTATAACCAAGACAAGAAACCTAAAATATATAATAATGGTATTGATCTAGATAGTAATTTATCTTTACTATATTTTTCTCGCTTTTCTTAAACTCTTTCTTTTCAGCTTCCTTTCTACTTTAGCCTTATTCTTCGACTAGGTGCCATGTATGGGTCATGGTCTAGTCACGTCTAATAACCTTCAAGTTATTTGGCCTAGTATGGATCTAGAGCAGCCATATTCAACTTGCGGCCCGCGGGCCGCAAGCGGCCCTTCAAGCTTTTTTTGCGGCCCGAAACACTGTTATTAAGAAGATGCGTTTTATAACTATAGGTTTCTGTTTTTAAAATTTTAAGCCAGATGCACGACAACACACATCGGTCCCTGCGGAACATAGAGTTGCTACAAAAATAAGTTCCACTTTTGGCATTTTCGAGTTAAGTACACTTTGGTCTCCAAAATAGTTCTAATGCATAAACAAAAATGTGAACAAAGTCTATATTCATGATAAACAAATGGTCAAAAAATTAACTCCATATTGATACATTCATAATATGCACAAATAAGATGAATTCCATTTTTACCGAAATACAATCACAAATTTGTATTTAGTTGCTAATAATAATAATAATAATAATATATAATAATAAAGTGCTTTATTAATAAAAAAACATGGAAAAAAAAATATATGTAAACAAATATTAAAATAAAGCCAAAAATGCCGATAAGTGCCTAGACACTTGTTTCGGTTAAAAATACAAACTATATAAATAAAATGATATAAATCTTACAATTTACAACTACATAAAATTTACAACAGAATGTACACACATATAAAAAATAGTAAAATTTACAAATACATATTAAAATATAATAATTATTTAAAAAAAGAAGAAAAAAGACAACGTAACACTAAATTATTATCAATATTTTTAATAATTATTTAGTTTTCAAAAAAAATTATTAATATTAGACCTATTAGTATCAATAATAAAATGTTTTAGACTTGTTTTGAAGCCACAAATGCTTTTAATAGTTTTTAAAGTTTCTGGTATAGCGTTGTAGAGTTTTGGTGCTATAAACAGATAAGAACGCTGGACAATAGATTTGTTCATAAATGGAAGAACAAAGTGATGGGTGAGATGGAAGTGGAGCTTGTTGTTTATGAAGGTGATATCTAACACATGAACACAAATAATATAATTGCCTTATGTCCATTATTTTTATTTCAGCATATAACGCATCTGATGGATACCTCGAGTTTTTGGATAAAATTAATTTTAAAAACCTTCTTTGGATTACTTCTAAACCAGAAAGGTGAGTTTTAAGAGCTGTACCCCACGCAAGGAGCCCATAACGAAGATGACTTTCTACCAATGCAAAGTATAACATTTTTAAAAAACTATCAGGTAAATAATCTTTTAATTTTCTAAATTTAAATAATATACTTCGTAATTTACTTGTTACGTAAGATATGTGCATGTCCCATTTCATATTGCTATCAATAATTACACCTAAATATTTTATTTTTTTTTTTTTCAGGTAATATGGAAAGCGAGTTGGTGATATTGAGACAATTGAAAGGAGGACCACCAGAGGAATAACAGCTAAAAGGCAAGTAATTAGTTTTGCTTATATTAACAGTTAGCAGTTTGTAGTCTAACCATTTTTTTATTTCTAAAAAGTCTATTTACGCTTTCTCTTTTAGTTCTTTCCAATTATCTGCTCTATAGAATATAGCAGTATCATCTGCGAAGCCAATAACGGTTCCACTAGATTTTAAAGAAAACAAGTCATTAATATATATGTTAAACAAAAAGGGTCCAAGTACGGATCCTTGCGGTACCCCATATTCAACAACTCTTGCACTGCTGAGTACATCATCGATTCTCACAGTCTGTTGTCTATTGGTAAGGTAACTTTTAAAAAGATTTAAATTATTATTTCGTATACCAATATCTTCAAGCACTGCAGGAGAAGATGATGACTAACCGTGTCAAACGCTTTTGAAAGATCCAGAAATATACACAAACAAGGCTTGCTTTCATTAAGTGATTTACTTACTTCTGAAGTTAGGGCAATAATGGCGTCTTGTGTGGATGTTTTTTCTCTAAAACCAAACTGTTGTTTTGAGAGTATTTCATATTTGTTTAGGTACGTATCTAATCTATTTTTAATTAATTTTTCAAAAACTTTTGAAAAGTGGGTAATTAACGATATGGGTCGGTAATTGCTGATGTTTGTTACATCTCCCTTTTTATGTAATGGAGTAACAATTGATTGTTTAAAAGCTGATGGGTATATCGAGTCTTTTATACATTTAGATAGAATATGTGTTAATGGTTTTGAAATATAATTACAGATTAATTTAATTGTTTCAGCCTTTATGTTATCAATCCCAACGGCTTTCCCATTTTTTAAATCAAATATAATATTTTTTACCTCATCCTGTTCTATTGGCGCAAACACAAATGAATTAGGAATAGATTTTCTAGTAACTTTGAAACTTTCATCGCTTTTTATTTGGTTTGCTAATTTTTTGCCAATTTCGCTAAAACTTTTATTAAATTCATTAGCAATGTTAATTTTTTCGTTTAACAGTTCATTTGTATCTACACTCTTTATTTGGTCAATGTTATGTTTCTTTTTATTAGTATTACTAATTTGATTTACAACCTTCCATAAATTTTGCGAGTCATTTTTGTTATGTTCAATTTGTTTTCCATAATATGTACATTTAGCTTTTTTTATTAAAGACGTAAGTTTGTTTCTGTATTTATTATAATTAAGTTTTAAAGTGAGGTTATTGGGATATTTTTGTAGGTCACTATGCATTTTATTTTTTTGATTAATAGAATTTAGAAGAGCATTAGTTATCCAAGGACATATTTTATCGTTTTTTCTATGTAGTAATTTTTTCTCTGTGCATTTGTTGTAATTATTTTAATAAATTCATTTGTTGCATCTTCTGGATTATGAATAGTATATATCGAGTCCCAACATATGTTATGAAATGTGTTATGTATTTTTTTTTGTATTAATAAAGTTTTTATATCTGCGTAAATTTTGTTTTTTAGTGGGTTGATTTAGTACTATTTGCATTATTGTCGTGTAATGATCTGTTATTGTTGATTTTAAAACTATCGGTATAATATTATCAATGTTGCTAATCTTAGTTTTGAGAAAAATATGATCTAAACATGACGTGCTACAATTAGTAACTCTTGTTGGTTCATTGATTGTAGCAATGTAACCATATTCGCTAAGTATGTTTAGATAGTCAGCAGTATGTTTTTCATTTGGTTGTAAAAGGTCAATGTTAATGTCTCCTGCAAATATACTATATTCTTCCTCTTCTTTATCGTATTTTTTTAAAAATTCATACAAACTGTTATTAAATTCTTTTATGTCTGAATTTGGCGACCTGTAAAGTGATGTAACCTTAAATGAATTTCCATTATTTAATATAATTTTAATTTGTAGTACATTTATGTTATTATAAATAGGTAGTATTTTATATTTATATTTTAGTGAGGACCGTACATAAACAACAGCTCCATCATTCTGGTTAAAATTGCTTTCGTTATGTCATATCCAGGAATATTAAAAACATTTTTATCATGTATTTCTCTGGTTTCAGTCAATATTATACACTGTATATCAGAATTAAGGTTTTGTAATATAATCAAGAACTCATCCAAATTCTTATTTATGCTGCGAATATTCATTTGCAAAAGTTGAAATGTTTTATTACTTTCATTTACTTTAAGTATTTGTGAACATTCGTAAGTGTTATCTATACTATAACTCACTACTGTTGGAGCTTCAAAATCACGAATATATTGATCCATTTTAAAATAATTATTAGTAAAAATATCTTATTAGGTATACTAAAATATTAAAGAATTACACAGTTATTAATAACCCTACAATAAGAAAAGTGTGTATGCATAAAAGTTAGTCAAATAAACCAAATAATAATCTACACTAAAACCAACAGTTAATAAGCTTAAAAAAAACAAGATGAATATACAATAATAAAAATAGATATTAGAAGAAACAAGTTATTATTTAGAATTAATTCTTGATCTAGCGCCCTGCAGGCGGGTAGTAGGCTTTTTTGTGACTTTGTTGATTGGGGTTTCTATTTTGGATATTTCTTCTTCAAAAACGTCAGCTACTTGTTTGACACTCGGAGTAGAAGGAGCACTGTTTGCTTGTTGTGTATTTGAGTTTTCGATTTGGTCTTCTATTTCCAAGATTTGTTCAGCTGTATAGCTATCGCCGTCTACATATAATTTATCTCCTTTGATATAACACTTGCTACTGGTTGTTTTTACTCTTTTTAAATGTCTTCTTAAAATCGCAGTAGTTTCACGTTGTTCAAGTGTCAAGTCGTGAGATATAATTATGTCGGTCCCTTTCAACTTCTTACAGTTCTTTAAGATTTTGAGTTTGTTAAGATATGAAACAAACTCAATTTTTATGGGCGCGTTTATAGATTTTCCCAACGAATAAATATTGTTAACTTGGTTTTCTACTACTGTGACTCCAAGTAAGTCATATAGTGCTGTACAAACAGCTTCAGTTGTGTGTCTACCAAAATCAGATAAGAGATATATAACTTATTTTTGCTTAATGTAGTCCGATTCCTAATAGTGTTTCGGCCAAAACAAGATAAAGGCCAGAACACTTATTTTTGTTGAATGAATTTGTTGAAATACTTCAGCATTTTGTCCAAGTTATTTGTTTTGCCTAGAGCCGTCTCTGGTCTTTCTCGGTTGGCCGACAAGTTGATTACGTCACCATTTCTTTCCACAATACAGCTAACTTTTAAAGACCAATACATAATAACACGTGATGCCGGAATCGCTGCAGTAAATGATTGATAAGCCATAACAAGTACTTGGTCAAGCTGTAACGAACAGGGATGCTGACGCTTTTCTCCATATTATTTTAGCATTAAAACGACCAGAAGCACTTCTTAGATGACCGAAACACCAGCTTATCACATTGCTTGAAAACTCCAAGCCATACCGGTAGAGGGATGCCTAAAAGGGTGAAAAAAAAGCTCTGAAAATACAAAAAAGAGCAAGACATTAGTAATGCCAAGAAGAAAGATTTACTAAAACTTTGCAAATCAGGTACTAAGGTACTACACACAATCTACCTGTATCCAATAATGTTAAAGACACGATACCTTAACCTTCCATTGAAGATAGTGACACAGACATTGAATATTATGACCTGCATGTAGACAGCTAAAATAAGCAAAGTGACGTTTTTATCCCCTTTCTTCCTCTCTTTTTTTGTTAAAAATCGTTTATACTTTGTAAAGACTAATTATGTTTTAGAATACCATTTTTTCATTGGAGTTATTGCTTTTTTAACAATTTGAAGCTTTTATTAGTTTTTTTTTTAAATTTTAAACATTTGTACAGCATTTTCTCGAGTGAGTTATCTTGTTTTTGCAGTACCTAACTCGATGGGACATATTTATGTTTTCTTTTTTAGTTTATTTATTAGAAATTCCTACTAACTAATTTTAAATGGATGATCTAAAAAAAGAGTCATCATTCAATATATTGCGGCTCGTGTAACATAGCAAACATATGTATGTGGCCCGAAGGAAAAAAAAGTTGAGTATGGCTGATCTAGAGTCATTTCCATTCATTCTTTTCTCCAAAATTCCGATGCACAATAATTTTCTAAAACCAAATGTACTTCAGTTTCTTAGATATCTTTATGGTTCATGTCCTTAATATCCTAGTATATCCCTCCAAAACTTCTTTCATTATTATATATTTTTGATTTCTTGATGATAAGTTTAAGTTTGTCATTCTCCTTGTTATTCTACTTGTCATTGTCATTGTCGTGTATCAGTTTGCCTATGTCATATGTATGCTGTCAAGTGTCAATTGAGTTAAACTTGTCGCTTGTTGAATCAACGTTATGGTCGATTTATAAAATATTTAATTTATAAAATTAATTAAGTGGGTTTGGTACCCTTACCGACCCTAACTGTTTAAATTGTATTTGTTGTTAATAACTTATTGTATTTTCGATTGTTTCCAGGTGAAAGGTAACTTAGACGTAAGTTATCACTTGTAGATATTAATTTTTCTTAATTTGTTACGCCTGTTAGGGCGGCTATGATGATTGCTTTGTAACCAGAAAGCGCTCAGCCTAATTTTGATAAAAAAAAATTATATTTTTACACACTTACATTTTTAAAATTTTACAGTCATAAATCCTGACTCACAAACAACAATAATTACACATTAAATTTAACTTGCTGGACATTTTTTATTTTTTTTTTTTAGAGTTTTATTTTTAGATGAAGAGTTACTCTTGTTATTTTTTGTTAAACCCCAATTTTTTCATTGTAAATGTTTTTAATTCTAAACGTTTAGAATATTGGCTGCATATCATTCGTAGGGCTGATATAGGCATCTACTCGAGATGATGCTGTTTGTGAACTATACTTTTTAGAAGATATTATTTCCAAATATTATGTGAATATTTTTACTGATGGTACTGATGGCAAAATAAAAAGGGGAAGGCCAAAATTAAAAATGAGGCAATACCATGTACATACCAGAATTTCCCTTTATACTTGTATTATAACAATAAAAAAAATTGTTAACCATATTTTAGAAATAATTTGAAAATTCGGAAACAAATTTTAAAAATCCTCCTTCAAATTATTATGACCATCCCCGAACCCCAAACTATATTTTATATCACCTTTAGCACTATATTTAGGTATAATTTAAAAAAATTTGCCGCAAAATTGTATTTACCAAATTTCATCATTTATCAAACCTTTTCGAATTTGGTTATATCTAGTTTGCATTTTCAATATATAAAATTAAATAATTTATCAATTAATATGTATATGCAAGACTTTATTAGAAGTAAATATAACAGTATTTTGTGCTTTGTTTAGCAACAAACAAATTTATTTTTATTATTTTTACTAAATTATGTAAAATTCCTATAGGGAGCCATAATCTTTCAACATCCCTAGCAACACAAGCGCCCTTGCGGTTATCTCCTCTGTAAAGAAGTATTGGCTCGGAGCATTCTGAGCTAAATTCCATATTTTTTTCTATGATCATTTTCCAAAGTAGGCTTTTGTGCTTCGAAATTAAACCGGGAACTGACAGCTCTGTCGCTCGTTGAGCGGAAAACTAGACAGATTTGTTGCTCCCTTAATTTAAATTAGATATAATAGTTTTTCTTTTTAATAAATGGTTTTTAAGTTATTTGTACCTAGTTTGATGTTTTCTGTTTTAATATCCAAGTTAACATTAACTCCATTTTTCATGATTAACCCTAGAACCACAACGTGGAAGACCTAACTCACAGATCACAACATGGTGTCACGTATAACCCCATTTAAATTTAGGCATTAAATAACGAAATACGTCTGGTTTTTATTAATTTAATTTACAAAATACATTAACAAATTCTTGGAGACTACAATTTTTTACAGAAAATCAAAAAACCTTAAAATTGTATGGCGTGCAGTCCTCACAAATACATAAACTATGTTCAGCACATATATTTCTTCTGCAAGTTACACATATATGGCTGCCCTTTCGGTCTCGTTTGCGTGGACAGATAGTACATCTTCCTTTTTCTCTACGAGTATCTGTGGGTTGCTGAGCCTCATCAGGCATTCCAAGAAATTCACGGAAACTACAACGTAGGTTTCGGAATAAATGTTCGTTTTGCACCCTTATTTTGATTTGGTCTTTCACTAGGGCCAACGCTAAATTTTTTAAAACTGTTCATCTACTCTCTTTGATTTCATTTTTTTTGCAGTTTTGAAGAACAAAAGTATTTACACCACTGCCATCCAATATGCCGTAAAACAACCTAAGAGGCCAGCGCCTTGTTTTTCTTGCTATAGTTTTTGAATGGCAGGGTTGGTCAAACGTGTCATCTCCACCTTTTGTTTCATTGTAAAAAATATTTATTTCGGATTTTTGTGTGCCCTTTTTTTTTTCGGTACAACAGAAACCAGAATCTTATTAGCATCAAAAGCAAATGCAGATGAAGGAATTTGCTGACGCTTGGTTTCTACATATGCTGCTTATTTTGCGTAAGGAACCGACCATTGTTAGTTTCTTTGTAAGTAATTTATCTGCCAGTTCAATACAGGAAAACCAGTTATCCATAGTTATGTTTCTGTTGGTATTTGCAATATCTTTTGATAGCCTCATAACATATTGTGTAGGAATAGATCCTTGACTCGAATTTCTAGTGTCTTTTCCAATGTACGGTATCGCAGAACACATAAAAAGTTTTTGCATCGCACATCATAACGACCATTAGGTCATATTTATTTGGTTTGCTCGGTATATACATCATGAATGGGCATCGGCCTCTAAAACTCAAAAGTTGCTCCTCGACTATAACATATTCAGAAGGCGTGTAGCTGTCTTGACAATTTTTTACATATATATCTCAAACTTCTCTTAGCGCCGCAAGTTTGTCCAAAGCCTTTTTATCTGTTCTTGTATTTTTATCATCAAATCGCAAACAGTTTAAAAAAAATTCAAATCGATTTAGACTCATCGTTAATCGAAATATTGGGATCTCAAATTTTGTTGACCACAGTTCTTCTAATGATAGTTTACTGGCTTTTAAGACACCAGCATAATACAGCAATCCAAACAAAGTCAGTAATTCTGCTTTATTTGTATCTTGCAAATATCGTTGTTCTGTTTTATAAGAGGCTCTTCGCAGCTCTATTTCTTGATTAGTATGTTCTACTTTTATGAATAAAATGTCAGAAAAAAATAACTTCCAAATTTGGTTTAGATTCAGATGTTGTCTAGCTTTACCTTTTGGTCCGGGTAAGTCGATTACAATATTTTTTCTTGATATTTTTAAAAACTTTGACTGACAAGAATTTGCATACCACTTATATCCATTACGTCCATATATAGTTGGATATTTTTTATTTGGAGAAGGTGATGGTGTGTTTTCTTTTAATATGTTTTATATTCAATATTTTCTAATATCTGAATCTCACCTTCTTCTTTATCATATTCCAAAACGCCATCTTCGTCTTCACTTTCGTTTTTACGTTCCATCTTTTCTTCAACTTAGCTTCCTTCTTCATAAAGAATTTTCCAGAGTTCCGCATCATTTATTTCACATTATGAATATATATATATATATATATATATATATATATATATATATATATATATATATATATATATATATATATATATATATATATATATAAAAAAAAGTAATAAAAGTTGTACCTACCGGAACAAAAAACTTCATACACAAACCAAAACGTGGGGTCAAAACCGCAATAGATATCAAATACTAGGTATAGTTCGTTGCAAATTATAAGAAATGGAATTCCCAAATCACACTATAGACAGGGTCGGAATGAGAAATGTATGTAATGAAAATGAACAAAAATGTTTTTTTACATTATTACGTAAGAAATTATAAGAGAAGGAATATCCAGCGTTGATGTAAATAGAAGCAAATAATTATAGACAATTTTACAAGTACCAAAAGAGACTGAGACTTTTAATTTTTTAGCTACAAAATTAAATAAAATAATTCATACAAAATCTCTGATTTAAGGATTATCATTTTCACTAAAATCTCCGTCACTACTTTCAGCTACGTTAATGATGAATCTTTGTGGAATCCTTATTGAATATTTATTATCAATAGCAATAACGTGTTTAATCACGTTTGCTCAATGTACATTAGTAATTTTATTAAATGCATATTTTATTAAATTAATAATATTCTCACTTGATTTACGAGTAATATTATTATCATAAAAATATTTTTTTAATTGAGTTCATAATAATTCTATGGGGTTAAAATTGCAATATTAAGAAGGCAACCGCAGAATGTTGTGTACATGACTTTTTATAACATTATCTACTACGTACTCATTTGTTAAATGTCCAACTTCTAAAACTTCTAGTAGGTTGGAACTAATCTGGAATGATATTATTTAACACAATAACACTCTTATTCTGAAGTTTTGGAATCGAATCATATTCTAGCTATTTTTCAAATAAATCTTCTTCAATATCTTGATAATAATCTAGACTACATTTTTTTATATGCTTAGCCGATAATAACAGAGCATCCTCCACCCAACCATATACTCCTCCACAATGTAAAATACTTATTATTTTACCCCCAGTAAATACATCAGCTACGCATTTTTTACCATCAGACCAAATAATACAGTGTTCGTTCTTCACTACGAAATTGCCGATTTTTTTCCACTTTAAATCTAAAACCATGTGAAAAATCTCCACAAATTAAGTAGTTTTGTGGCAATTTTCAACTATCATTTTGTTTTTTAGTTTTCATTCGTTTGCTTAAATTTGAGAAGTTATTTGCATCATACATGTCATATAATGTTTGTTTGAATAGTTCTAATAAATGCTTTGGTATACAACGAGAAGAACCGGAATCGTTTCTCGAATGTTGAGGTTCTGCTCCATTTTTTATAATTTTAGCTACTAATGAAGTAGAAATATTAGTTAAAAATATTATCCACTCCATAGCGGCAGACTGTGGTAACTCCAATTTAAGTTCTACAAACAAATAAAATTGTATTTATCAACAAATCCTGCCAAAAAACTATTTATAACATATGCATACAGTTTAATAAGAAAATAGATAAATCACTATTGTATACGTTCAGAACAACTTGTTTAGCATTCACCAATGTATGAACGCGCTTTTCTTTACTAAAGCCGGCACATTCACATTAATTTCAGAAATAAATTCATCACTTTCTAACTCCATTATTTTAACGACAAACTACAAAACAGAAATAAATCAGGTTTGTTAACGATGGTCGATGGTCAGTTCAACCCTGTCCTTTCCACAGCGCAGACCATTACAACAGTACCTCTATACAAACAAGAGCATTTAACTGTGACACTTATTGACTACCCACTTATTCAATACCTAAGGGTCACAATTGTTTGTTAAAATTAGGACCGCTGTTAATAACTACAGTTATCAGCGCGGGTAAAACAACTGGGTTTTTCCAAATCTTATAATTTGCAACGAACTATAGATGTCAAAGTAAACAGATCCGAACTTACACTAACCGAGACAGGTTATCGTCACTTGAGGATAGCTGAACCCCCACCCGTCTCTCCGAAATACAAACATGCGTACAGGCTTAAATGTAGGCGCAAGGGTCACCGGCGACCCCACGTTGTGGTTCTAGGGTTAACTTAGATATCGGCAACACATTATATACACTACTTACGACACACTTTCAGTTTTTATATCTATTTCATAAAATAATTTGATCGTAGAAAAAATCTTGTGTGTATTTTGAGCGAAAAGTTTCACTTTTCGCTCTTAATACAGAAATAGCTATTTTGACATCAAAACTTGACAGATTCATAAAAATTTACCAAAATATTAAAAAACTAATCAGTTTGCCAAATTATTAAGGTAGATAAATTGCACGTTGAGGTTTAAAAAGTATTAGAATACGCTGTTATATTTCTATTTACGTATCTATACGTCTGTTGAAATTCCTTACCAACTCTTCCTTTTATTCTTTCTAGCGAATTATGTATACGTAATGTAATTTCTATGTTTTGTTGCTCTTGCCTTTTGCGGCATCTTTGTTTTACCTTTATATGGAATTCTACACACTTTAAAGACACTTCATTCATACGGTTCCCAGAATTCTTGTCTTAACACTTAGTGGTGAAAATGTTTCTATTGTTTCAATAATCATTTCTTTTGGTTATTGAGAAAATGTAATGGGTAGCTTTCAGCTTAAATCATTGACGTATCTCGTGGATTATTTTTCTAGTAAATAATAAAAAATTATATAAAGGGAGTCACAGTACCAGGAAAACTTCAAAATCAGTTAGACCAGTGGAAAATACAAGTCAACACTAATAAGGCTACCTAAGTTACATTTACCACGAAAAGAAATATATGACCTTAAATTACCATCAATAACGCTCCAATTCTAATCACAACCACAGTTCGGATTCCATCTAGACCAAAACCTGACATGAAAATAACAAATCTCTGCTAAGAAAAGTCAGAGTTGTCACTAAAAATCCACTTTTAAAGTATAAATCCATATTGGTACCTCTTTGGTACGTTGTGTACATGGGTATTAGGCAATTGTATTACTTCCTTTAAACTAAAGTGGTAAGTAGGGTTATCCATAATTATCAGTGACAGAGGCGGCTCGTGGCCTAGTCTACTTTTGAAAGTATACCTAATACAAATATATTGATATGTGGTTAAATTCTATAAATTTGCCAAAAAAATATCAATAAAGTAATATTTTACTTATACGTTTATTAAACAACATAATTATCAAATATTTTCTTTTTATTTTAATCTTGATGTTAAGTCAAATCACAAATAATTTTTTAAAATAAGGGAAAATAACCATCTGCATGTCCTAAAACATTTCTAATTATCAGTGAATACTCGACAAACACGTTTTTTATAGTCTATCTCTCTCAGCGCTATTAACTCAAGTCTCACCCACTTTCACTCACTTTCTTTTAAGCAGTTCTTGAAAAAGGGACCTTATGAGTGTCCGCCGCATAGCTAACGCACCTTAAGTGACGTATTTCTTATGTCATGAAGCACCTTATTCGCCAGAACCACCTCCCACTACGGTACAAAAGATTTATTGCGTCAACTATGCCCCGGACACTTAATTCGGCTCCATGTAGTATAAAACGGGATGGTCTATGACAACGAGTGAGAAAAAATACAAGCTTTTTGAATGAGACAGTCGAGACACACTATACACGCTTCGTAATCAAGCAAATTGATTAAAATTGGCAACGAACAACTTGATTGTACATATTAGTTAGGAAATTCTATGTTCTATCTACAAAATCAACATTCTTTGTACCTCATGTGTGATTAATAAAAACACTTCGTTTTCTACTCAAACTATAAAGTTATTTTCAACAAGAAGAACCCATTATTCCTTACACCAGCAACTTATACATATAGAAAAAATATATAAAAAAAATATTGGAAATAAAATAGTCCAAGCGGTGGATACAGAATAAAGGGGGCTATTCGCGAAAGGTCGGAAAGAAATGAAATTTGGTAGGATGGTAAACATGGGTTTTTATTATTATTTACAAGTATGTAATATATTAATTATTTTCCGTGCTATATAGTAAATTGTGGATAAAATTTGCAATTTTTTCAATATGTAACGGCTAAAAAAGGCAGATACCGCCTATTATGTTAGCTATATCAAAATAAAAGGTGGTACCCGCCTCTTGTAGGCGTTCGATATTGACAAAATTTTAAATTTTACTCAAACTCTTATTATGTAGTATTGAAAAGAATTTTTGCCTAAACCGTATATTATTACTATTTATTATTTCGATAGGTACACATAGCATACGTCTAAACATAAATCGAACATTGGCTAGGGACAGGAAGGTAAAGAGGACGGAGATACATAAAAACGGTCACCGCTTGCGCCTTTCAACTAGTTCAGTGCGTTCCCATCTTTCGTCCCTTTCAATCAAGGCAAAATTCGATTCCTCAAAACTTTGGAAAAAAAACCAACATTAACAGACGCGATTTAGGTATTTGACGTCCCCAAAGCCGAATTAACCAAAGTCGTTGCCACTGGCGAACTGTTTATGTTGAGGCAGTATGGTGTAAGAAGTGAACATCGCAAGTTGGACTCTCTGCGGTATACGAACTTTGTATTGGTTGTCTAAAAAAATTCATTCAATGTGGTGACGCTGCCACCAACATCAGATGCGTAACATTATCATTCAATATGTACTTATTGTCAAGTACAGAGCTGGTGGGGAGTTTAGAAACCTCCAGAAGATCATGGATGGTGAAGAAAAACCACAGGACTGGACGCAGTACGAATAGCAAAAGAACCAGCTCCAGATGTTTTATTTAAGAGCATCTTGTGCACATGCAAGAAAGGTTGTGGATCTGCTTGTGGTTGCCGTAAAGTAGGATTGAAATGTTCGATTCTGTGTTTAAACTTAACTGCGAAAACATTCCAGACCAGATTGCGTTAGACGACGACAATGCAGAAGATGCCAAAAACGTTCACGATTAGTTACAGGATGATGAGGACCAAACATACAACGACGAGTTTGACGAATATACCCAAATATCGACTGTGGATTAGGCCTCTTTGTGATACCAGGTTAAAAAAACGCGCCGATCAGCTCTACCTCAAGGGTGGTATGGAAACGAGTTGAAAATTATACTTTCTTGTATCATGTATGCACAAAAAAAATAACTTTGGCGCCTAGGTCAACAATAATAAGGAAATATTAACCGTAGATACTGATTATTACAAAATGTTTATATCGGAATATGTAAGGGCGCGCTTCAAAACATCATATCATTTATTATATACGACCAAATGTATTAAATCGGGCATCTGCAGACTCAGAAATCATTACTATTCTAGAAAAAGAATATTTAATAATTGTTTCATAGCGATTTTCGTCTTAATCCGCGCTGAAATTCTCATTTTGTTAAACATTGCAAATCAACCCCCCCTATTTTGGCGCGTCTTAGAGCGGGAACTATTAGTCGCAGACAAAAAAATGTAAAGGTCAAAATTTAAAAGAATCATGATTCCTATACTTTTCTTACATCTGTATACAGATAGGAAAGTAAAAATGTAGAGATCAAAATTTTGCACTATTTTGTCTTGTACATATTTTATTTAAACTTTCTTTCGATAACACTTACCACCACAGCGCTATTTCCCTAAAAGCGTCGCGACGCAGAGTTTTCATCCCTACACTCCTCGAGCGGCTACCCCCGAGGTTCATGGGCGAAGTTATGTCATCAGATCTGGGGGGACTAAAGCCCTAGCCCAAGTCATATAATATATAATAGTTCTAGAGGTATACTGAAGTTAAGTAAAAAAATTCTGGCAAATCTATGAAAATGGATAAAATATCATATAATATATAGTTGTATTAAGTGAAAAATTTTCATCACAAAAATTTTCCTCCTTTTCGCAGTCATGAAATAATAGTTTGTGCAACAAGAGTAGATATGGACAATCCACTCGAGTTATACAGTATATTTTTTCTACGAACCACTAACGAAAATTTACAAATTTAAAAAAATAGTTTAGGTTTAGACAAAATAACTAATTTTAAAATAATTTATGAATTTTATTAATTCATAAAACAAAATAAACATAAAAAAAATTAGCCCCTAGTCCAGATTCGAATCCAGGCTATTCGCGTGGAAGGCAGATGCTCTGTCCTCAGCTCCACCGTCATTTTTAGGTTTTTAGTTTTAATACTCCTAATTAAATTAGTTTCATACAATTTGATTAAAATTGATTTTTTTTTAATGTGGCCCAAATAAAAATAAAAATGCTATTTTTTATCGATTCTAAACAAAAATATCTAATTTTAACGTATATGTAATCTTAATGATTAAAAATTAAAAAATATGAACTGTAATTGATGGATTTCATTTTTTTGCAGTGTTCTATGTTATGTTATTTTGGGAATGGGGTGTTAATACATTGCGACCTAAAAGATTTATTGTACCCCCTTCTGTCGCTAATGCAGCAAGGAAATGTCTCAATGCCTATTCGCGATTCAAATTAATTTTCGCGCGCCTGTCATTTGTCACCTATAAGTAGGATGTTTGTTTATTTACATGTGTTTGTTTTGGACGGATTTTGTATTTGTGATTTTTTTAAACTGTTTTTAGATAATATTCTCATTGTAATAGTGTTTTTGAGTTTCATTTAATGTTAATTTTTATCATGTGTATGACTTAATTTGTTGGAAATATTCACCTATTGGTTGCTACAAGAATATTTAGAAATACGTATTTACTAAACCCAGGACATGTTTTATTATGTGGTTTAAAGGACATTTCAGGTACCAAACGTTTATTATTGTTGAAATTATATCTTACTAGACTTATTCTTATATTATGAAGTGAATTATGTAGTACTTTGTATACATGTAAATGGTATTAAAACCGTCACAAATCAGATTACAGTTTTCTAAACAAAGTTTTGCAAAATTTTAATATTGTGAATTTGTAGATATCCATTTATGGTAAAAAACAAAACTTTACGACTTGCATTTGGAAAATAATGAATACTTCAGTTTTGATTTTGACATTAACACAATATAGATTGCAATTTGCTGGGGACTTTTTCGCAGATTTCATTTTTAATATAAACACTATCACATACTATAAGAAATAAACAAATTTAAAGCTAAAAAGTAAAAAAAAAACTCGAATTGTAATTGATACAAATTAAAATGTAGGTAAACAATAAACGCCAATATTGCCAAATGATAAACTGATTTTAATACAAAATTAATAAATGAACTGAAATTTAAAAAATCAATATAATAAATCGGATTTAATAAAAAAATCCTTAAATAAATATACAGTATGATTACATATTATTATACACAAATTTTGATTCTTAAATAAAAGATCTCGTCCACTTCTTCAAGAGCTAAAATCCGACGACGTAGCGAAATTTTGCTAGTTTTTGCAACACTGAACGATATCCTACTTATAGGGACCTTCTACAAATTTCCTCCAGAGGGCGTATCACTTAGCTTGAATCGCGAATAACGACCCTTCCAGTTATATCTTCTCAAGGAAATGTAGGATTTGGAGTGGCTTCAAGTTAGGTATAGTGCCTTTGGATTCTGGAGTGCTACACATTCAGTTAGAATGTGAATGAATGTTTATTCCTCCTCCTTACAGAATCTGCAGTCACTAGCTTCTACTACTCTCAGTTTACTAAGGTGTCCTTTTAGTTGGCAATGCCCAAGTGTTATCACTACTAGAAAAATGTATGTTATGATAACAGCTTAAAATACAATCTGGCTTATGTGGAACATCCCGAAATACGGTTTCATAACCGAAACAGGAACCAAATTTCGGCTCCTTTCTTAGTTTCGACCGAAACCGAAAAAAAAACAAGAACTTTCTTTTAAGGCAATCTCTTATTGAAATTTGCAATATCTTATTGTAATCCTTGTTTTAGACTAATTAACTCGTATTATAAATTTTAGCTACATTTACTTATTACCTATTTATTTATGTGATCAAAAGAAGCCATTAATAAATTTATGTTCACTTGAAACAAAGCAGATAAGTTTGTGTGTACGTGCACTGTGTAGGAATGGCACCCGGCACAGTCGCCATTGTACCGGACACAACCAATTATAAAATGAAAACTTTTAAAAGTAGTTTCGTTGTCGGCTGCAATTTCGGCCAGTTTTCCGCCGAAACCGAAACTGTAGTCGAAACTCTTATTTAAAGCCAAAGTTGGCCGAAACCGTAACCACTCCTTCGGTCATACAAAAGTGGGCAAAAAATTTCTGATAATAATTTAGGCACGTGTGGTATTGGGTAAGAAAGTTTTACACCAAAAAATACAAATTTAAAAACTTTACAGATATGCATTAAAACGACTAAAATCAAATAAAAAAACATATGTTTTATATGCTGTGGCCATACCATGACCATTTGCCATATTTAAAGTCTTTTAGTTGACGCGAAAAACCTAATTATTATTAAAATAAATGTACTGTATTTCTATCTAGTTATAATTTGTATTAAATAAAATATTAACCACTGAAATGGCTAATTTTTTAATCACACTATTGCGTTGCGTCGTAATATTATATGCATGAAAGAGCTGCTCAACTGTCAAAAAAATTTTAAGTATAATTTCGTTCAGGGTACCCACCAAAAGAAACATTTCCGGAAATTTTTCTGGTTGTCATAGAAGCGTTTTAAAATAACAGCATTTGATTGGCTATAAAATAGAGGTGTAAAATTATAATTTAATCTATCACGTGACAAATTTTCAAACCCGGTAAAATAAAAGCAAAAATATTATATTTTTTCGATTTAGAAGATGTTACCAGACTCATTAGCCTATTTCGTAAATCAGCCAGACTTATTATTATTCATAATTGTATCAATTTTATATGCTTAATTTTCTGCCACACTCACTTTCCACTATCTAAGATAATCCAAACTGCTATTTTTATAAGCTTTATGTTCTAGTTTAGTAAATGTAAAATAATTATGACTTAGAAAATAAGTGTCAGACTCAAAAATTTTGTTTTTGTCCCTAAGAGAATAATTTATTTTTTATTTTTATTTTCACTGGAAAAATGAATACGAAAAAAATTCACTGCCTCCTAAACTAAATGTAAAATTGCAGAATCAATTTATTTTATTTTTTAATTTCTGTTCTGAAATCTGAAATGTATGAATGGATGTGCGATAAATGTTCAAACTATTTTTGGGGGGGCTAATTTGGTTTTTGGGGGGGCTTAGCCCCCCCAAGCCCCCCCTTAACTTCGCCCATGCCGAGGTTGCAAATTTAAGTGTAGTATCAGGGGACCCGTGTCTACCACCCCACTAAATTTCATTTCTTTTCGACCTTTTGCGAATAGAAACAAACCACCGCTTGGACTACAGTATTTTTCAATATGGAAACACCAAGTATCCAAAAATAAAAAATTTGCCCCATACTCTTACAAGGGTGGTTCGTTCTCTAAAAATTTTACAAAAACAAATTTAAAGCGAAATTAAAGTTAAAAACAAAAAATATCTAATTTCTAAATTTTTTTTCTCTGGTCGTTTTGGTAACTTTTATTTTCCCCTGTTATCATTATCTTCTTCCTGCTTTTTTTTACTACTCTTATCTCCGCTAAATATACCTTTTTTACTATTATTACCTCGTTCTGTTTACCTCTCTCGTTGCATTTTTAATATAATTTTTAATAAAATTTTTCTACCTTTTTATCATTATTCTTCTTCTAAATTAATTCATATATTATCATTAACAATATTTTTAATCACTTATAAAATTTTCTGACAATCTGAATTCCCTGTGACCGTTTCTTCCAAAAAAGTATGACAATTTTCTAAATATTGTTACACTGGTTTTTGGTATTGCAATTTATTTCAACTTAACTTTAACAACAATTATACACATGATAAGGAATGATATTTCGAGACATTTCTGGACTATTTTATTTTCCTCATTTACTCGTACCTTTACTTATAAGGACCGCAGAACGCTGCAGGGTGCTGCGTAACAATATCTTTATATCAATAATATTCCTTTTTAAACAAAATCCTCTTTTAAAATTTTCCATCTGACATCGTAAAAAATTCTCATGATTTTTTTAACATAAATTTTGATTTTTAGCAACTTCACCACCTCAGGATAGTTAATAAATTTTGATGACGTTACATTTTTCCACATCAATATATTTCTATTAGAATACAAAAAGCAGAAATATTACATTGTATTGTTATAGAAATATATTTGTATTAAGTATATTGGGTGTGCCAGCCTCCTCATAGACTAGGTCACGAGCCGCCACTGACAGTGATAGGTCTTCCAAATATGGAAAAATTTGTGTTTTAAACCACCTGAAATATAGTCGTATTCAATATAAATTATCACGAATAAAATATGATAGCTCAATAATTTACGGTTTCAGTACAAAAACAATGACAAAACATAACAAGCTTGCCTACTAGATTTTACAGCATTTAATGTACCAAGCTTGATCAGTTTTTAGTCAACCACGGTGTATGATTGTCATTATTAATCAACTAAAACCATATGAAATTATTTCATTGAGAGTTATATTTTTAATAGTAATATCCCAAGGATAGCTCGAAATAATTTTTTTCTACACCCTCATGAATATTAGCTTATCTACGCATAGATTACAAAAATAAAAAGTATGGTATTGCCTTTAACTGAACGAATATATTTCATATCCCTTCTAGGTAGTGAACACTGCAAAAAAATTAAATCCACCAATCACAGTTCATATTTTGATCAAACGACTGCTATTATTTTTAAAATTTTAAATAAGTGACAATTCTGTCAAACTAATTGTCAGTATATTTTTTAGTTATTCAGATTAAACATACATGAAAATGAGTTATTCTTGTGTAGAATCGATAAATAATAGAATTTCTATTTTTATTTCGTCCAAAATTTTAAATAATTTATTAATTTAAATAAAACTGTATGAAGTCAATTTAATTATGAGTTTTAAAGCAAAAAAAGTAATGCGTAGATAGTTCTGTGCTCAACGTTCTTGCCTTCCATAAGACTCGAGTTCAAATCTCAGATAGGGTAAAATTAAACGATTTTTTTCTTATTTTTTCTCGTTTATTTTATAAATTAGTAAAAGTCGTAAATTATATTTAAATTAATTATTTTATTTAAATAATCTAAAATAATTTTTAATATTTGTAGATATTCATTAGTGGGTCTTAGAAAAAATATTGTGGACAACTCAAGTAGATTGTTCATTTTGCACTTAGATGATTAAGCTTGCGGCGTCGTGCGATATGGCCATCATATCCATTCTTGTTGCACAAACTACTATTTTTGGCATATTTTAAAACATTTATTCCATAAAGTCATGACTGTGCATTCCATAAAGAGTGGACTGTACATTCTTTAAAGTCGGTACCATCTTTTTTTCTCATATTTACTGCCCAATTCTTTAGTATATTAATATTTTGATAATTAT
The DNA here is from genome assembly GCA_927349885.1 of Psylliodes chrysocephalus. Taxonomy (NCBI): domain Eukaryota; kingdom Metazoa; phylum Arthropoda; class Insecta; order Coleoptera; family Chrysomelidae; genus Psylliodes; species Psylliodes chrysocephalus. The sequence continues at coordinate 46,903,241 of OV651822.1, read as the reverse complement.
TTTAACAAATCTAGACACTAAAAAATAAATTTGGAAGTGTCAAAGTTAGAAATATCATATTATTAAACCTGATTTATATTACGGGGTACACCAGCTTAACGTTCGTATTAAATACTGATTGATAAGAAATGGGAAAAAGAATAAAAAATAATGAATTACTGTCTCTACTGTGAACCTTTTTAATAAATAATTATTAAAATAGTTATTAGATATAACGTCCAATTTTGAGTTTTATCATTTTGCGGAACAAAAAATAGTTCCTTCGTATTGGTTTGTTTAGTGCAATCTTGACTTATCCCCTAGGAAACTTATCAGTGTAAGTCAGAGCTGATTGGATATGCTGATGCACGTGACTGAAAATGAACGGTTTTAATTGGTTTTCTATCATAATCCACTTTCAGAAATTAAACTAGTATTTTGAACAAATCATTTGTCGTTTTCTGCATCTAATGAAATAAACCTAAAATATTTAAAAAATTAAAAAATATATAGTAAAAATGACTATAAAAATGTTACCGTACATCCCTTTTCTTGCTTGTTGTTACTATATCGCTATCTTGCCACGTGTTTCTTTTGGATGATATAAAAACACAAGTTGCCTCTAAATGAAAGGGTCTATTCTATCCCGGGGTTTTTTGTTTCTTATATCCCCTCAAAAAATAAGGTATTGTTAGTGTCCGACTGAATGTTAATTTTCGGTCAGTTTCGGCTTAAAATAAGAGTTTGGGTGAAAGTGGATAAAATTGAAGCCGAAACCACGCAATATAATTCATAATGTTAGCACAACATTTAATACTCCAAATTCGGACCACTAAAAAAAAAAGCTTTGTATCCATAACATTTTGACATCTCAAACAGCTCAAGGCAAACATGTGCGTATATTTTTGGTACATTCGCAGAAAGCGAAATAACATCTGCAAAGAACTGATTCGTAATAAAAAAAAGGGCTTTCTAAGCCAATTTCAGGCCCTTAATGTACATGTAGGAAGTAAAATTTTGCTTCCGGGACTACTACGTCGCTTCCCACCAAAGCGCCGCGAACGAAATGAACAGAAGAGAACGAAGACAAGCAGGAAGTTGCGGACGAGGCGATGGCAATGGCTAAAGATGGAGGATCCGCTGACGCCCATGCAGCGCGTTTTCAACGGTCTTTCGTGGTGTCGTAGGTCATGCACGAACTCACCGACATAGTGGTGCCAATTTTGCGACGCTCAAGAATTTCTGCGATTATACAGGGTGGTTCTGTATTGTCAGATAAAATAGGAGCAGTATTTTTTACCGAATTTTGTCTAAAAATTGTCAAACGTAACAAGGTCTTGGCCAAAAAAGTATCTACCTCAGAAGCTAATATCAATGGACAATGTATGAACCAAATTTTTATGCTTTCGACCAAGGCTGCCATGTTATAGTGCTGTTTTCACCCTTAAACCGACAAATCGATCTATAAGAGGTTCGGTACTATTATTCGGCAAATATTTACTAGATACACTGCACAATTTGGCGATGCCCCTACTATATTTTAATGGTTTACACATTTTGAGAGTGTTTAGATTATTTTTTAGAGCTTATCATTGTTTTAAAACCTTTCTGTCCTCATGCAAAATTTTTTGGTGAGGTAGTGAAAAGTAAGGCGAACCGGCGGATCTCAATAGAGAAGATACTATTACGTCACAAAGCTAACTGGTCTGCTGTTATCGATCGCCTCAGTAACATCCAACGATAACAGGTAACATCATTTTTTAAAAGTCTTAGTAGGGCCACCTTGGTGAATTGGCTTGTTGTGATTACTAATCGTGTCAACTAATTGTACACGACTTTTGTTCGAAATCTAGCTGTTTTAAAATAAAGTCGATGCGCAAATTGTGACCTAATAGTATCATCTTTATTCGGGTTTGCTTCAGTGTATTATTTATTTTATGATGTTGTTGATAAACTGCAATAATTTTTTTCTTTTATTTCAGAAAAATTTAACGTATGATGTATTCCACAACAATAGCTGTAAGTATAAATTCTTTCTTAATATATTTATTGTTCGCAAAATAAAATATGCATTAGGCTTGAATTTATTATAAGATTGGCCAAACTTCTTACAGTGCTGGCAAATTTGAAGCTTTAGTCCTGCTTTGCTTGTATTGGAGTGAAGTGACTAGTAACTGATGTTCGCATGTGCAGGAGAGGAAAGAATGTGGTATCGACTATCGACGTTGCTAGTTATCGGTCTCAACTTATGATTTGTAGCATTGATACTGTCTCGTTTTTCTTCTTGCATGAATAAACCATATTTGCTATTCAATCTAACACAAGGAAAGCAGGACCGATGGTTTTATCTTGTCAGCACTTTAAAAATATCTTAATAATAATATAATAGTACTCTCCACAATTCACCCCCTTACGAGTGAATTTCAACATCTGAAGTTGACTGAACGACTTGTGTAGTGGAAGGGACGACGGCTATTATTATTATTATTATTATTATTATTATTATTATTATTATTATTATTATTATTATTATTATTATTATTATTTGCCGTAGTACTCCGGGGTGACTTAAAGATGATTGATGGTGCCATTTGACTTACAGGTGACGCAAACTCGGAAAACCTCTCTCACCATCATCGAGACAGTAACGCATGGCGATTTTAAATATGATAATCAAATATTCTTCGAATGCAGCAGAAAATTATTATGTGTCATTCTTCTTTCAGTAATAAAAAATATATATTTTATAAATTACTAACTTGTTTTTATTCTTAAAAATATTTACAGATTCACGTTAATTTAATAAAATTATTAATAACGTAATTTCAAATTTCATGATAATATAACGTCAACTTTGCATTAACCTTGTTATCTGAACATTGATATAGGTATCTTTAATGTCAAAAGTTCCAAGAGGGAATTAGACTCACTTCACTTTCGCTTTTCGCTTCCGTCAGAATTTTGGTTTGATTTTATTTTATGAAATAAATTATTATATTATGTGAATAGTCTTTGAGATCATATGTTTCGTAATATTGTAACATTGCTAACGTTTCTGATTGAGAATTAAAGTCAAACATAACTACAAAATAAGTTTCGAGGACTAAAAATTGTGAAAGGTCTTATGTTACATAGTTAACATTACAATGTTAACAAATTTCTTTTACCAGTTTACCAATTAATTATTTATCCACAATAGATCTGAAGAGATCGAGGTGGGGGAGGCAACGTGGCCTACATTACTAATTAAATTTACCAATTAATTAGACTATAGGATTAACATAAAAAATTATAAGTACAGTTATGTGAGCCGTTTCATTGTTCAGTCATGCTCTAATCATCGAAGTCCCTTTCTGTCTTATTTGGCCTTTGAGGCTCAACTTGTCCGATTATTATACATAATTAAACACCTAAGACCAAACCTATGTTTTCGATTAGTGTTCGAGAAAAGACGGGATAATGTTTCTAGAGTATTTGGTGAACTTTCTAGCTCATTCGCCAAACTTTTAAATTTGTATATAAATATTGGTGGAGAACCAAGCGAGAGTTAGTTATTATATCGACAGTGAAGATAAATAGTAATTAGTAGATAGTCAGTGGTGAATATAAATAGTGAACGATTCAAAGACATTCGAAATATATATAAATTAGAATAGTAGTGTTGTAAAATAAATAAGTATTAAAATAAATTATTATTAAATAAACTGTTGTTTAAAATAAACAAACATCACAGTAATGCTTGATTTGTAATTTTTTCTTAAAAACAGTTCTCTAGGATTGCGTAACTTCTAAATTATCCCCAAATATTCTTTCAGCATAAATTTGGTTTTGTGAAGCTCAACGCTATGATTTTCAATGATTTTTGACAAAACTGAAATGCGAACGACAAAATTTACTAGTGTGATTTGGTCGCATGCAAATTTAACAGCTCTTAAAAATTATTGTCAAGTCGGTATACAAAAATGCCGAAACATTTAACTGAGGCTAAAAAATTGGAAGAAAATTGGTCTTTAAGTAAAGTGGTTGCTGAATAAAATTTCAGTAGAAGTTTCATGTTTTACATTAACAAACTCTGGGAAGAAGAATAAAGATTGCGAAGACCTTTTAGACAAGGTGTAGGGAAGGTCTCCAATGAAAATGATCCCTCAGAACAGCTTAATTGCATTTAAAACAATTTTTAACTGTAGAAACTAAATGCATGAGATTCGAGTTTTGCAAGAGAGACAAAGTTTTGTAACATTATTTAATTAGAAATGAACTAGCTCCTGTGAATAAAATATTGGATAATATTTTCTTTCTTGGTATTGGCAGTATTATCAATATGTCCCCTTTAAATAAATTTATGTTCTTGTTAACTTCAACTCTGTTCATAAATGTGGACCAAATGGACGTACATAAGATTCGCGGAAAGTCGATCTTCACATAAAAATTACAATAAAATGTATATCTTTTAATATAATTATTACAAATAAAGTTTGAAAACATAAATTGAGTACAACATTCTAGTTACCACTCTAGACTACTTGAACTTTTCCAACTACCAAATGGAAAAAAGATGCAATAAAACTAAACTTTATTTACAGCATTATAAATTTAAAATAGAACAACCCGTTTAAAAATTTAAAAAATAAAGAGGAAATGTACTTCTTGTACATGTACTATAAATATTCCTCAAATAACATTTATTTCAAAAATTATTATATTAATACTATTTTTAATTTACTTACTTACGAATGAATGTTAATCACTGAAGCCGACTGAACTTGTGTGGGGAACGGACTGCTATTATTATTAATGATTCCATTTCATTTGCAGGTGAAGAAAACCCGGAAAACCTCGTTCACCATCATCGAAACGAAAACGCACTGCGATTTGGAATCTGGCTGCAATATCAAGAGAAATTAAATTACTGCTAATACGGCAACCATCAAATCCTACAACAAATAAAGTAAATTAATTAAAAAGTGACGTGGTCTATTCTAGGATTTAACGTTGTGTTTCTTAGCAAAATTACATGATTTTTTAATAATTCCATCTGCTACCACAAACCATTATAACTTTCAATATGTCTCAAAGTTAGGTAGCATCCCGATACTTCTGTAACCGGATACTTTGTATGTATCTAAAACCTGTATCCGGCTATTTGTCAAATTTAGTATCCGATATCTCTATCCGTGAACAAATTATTAAGTATCTTCATGCCGGACACTTTGTCCGTATTCGGATACTTTAAAATTATTATTCATTGAATAAGTCCATATAGTACTTTATCATACTGCACAGTGGTCGGAAATTAAGTCATAGTTATAGGTAAATTTTTTGTACTAGAGTGTTTAAGGTCGCTAATTACGAATTTTTAATTATTGTAAGGTTTGTTTAATTTATTTATAGTTTATTTATTTAAAACTATTTATAATTTATTTACAACGTACTAATTAATTTATATAATACTTAGGTTGTGACGAAGTCACTAAATTTTATTTTTAATTCATCTTAAAAATGTATGTTTCAATTAGTTCCCGCCTGAGAACATTTAGAAGTTCCCCCGTATTTCTGTTTCCCAAGAATTACCGTTTTTCAACAATTGCGAGTACCCTCGTAGATTAAAATATTCTTATATTTGCCGAAATCCGAATGGGCATTTTTAGAGTTGATTTCGTATGGATTATCTACTTTCAATTGTCAAGGTACTAGAGGGACATTTTTATATTTCTAAATTATCAGCTGTAGTGGTGGTATCCCCACTCGGGCCTACTGGTCTTCCATCTTGCTTTACCAAAAAAGCATAAATTAAATCCCATCTGGGAATTACGCCCTCTTTTCGCTTGCCAGCCGCCGTAAGCTCTTCTCTCTTGATTGCCGACAGCCGAAAACTATTTACCCTTAGGTACCTTTGGTACCTAGTGCCGTGAGTACCGTGATTTAGTTCATCGATTAACCCCGTTTATCTGCTAAGGTAGGAACCGTATTTTATTATTTTTTTATATTGGCTTTTATATAATTAGTTGGGACACCCATGTGACAAGTGAAGAATTTTGATTCACGTGTATTAATTTATTTTCATACATTTTCCGTATACTGGGCGTTTCACAATTCCCAGTCCGATTAGCCTCCTGTGCTAATAAACCATAAATATTTCAATATTTAAATAATTTTCAACTTTAATAATTTATTTTTAACAAATTTTCCGAATACGGGGATCCGTCAATATTTAAATAATTTTCAACTTTAATAATTTATTTTTAACAAATTTTCCGAATACGGGGATCCGTCAATATTTAAATAATTTTCAACTTTAATAATTTATTTTTATTCAATTTTCCGAATACGGAGATCCGTCAATATTTAAATAATTTTTAACATTAGTAATTTATATTTAATAAATTTTCCAAATACGGGGATCCGTCAATATTTAAATAGTTTTCAACTTTAATAGTTTATTTTCATTAATTTTTTTGTATACCAGGAGTTTCAAAATTTCTGAACCGCCTAACATCCTGTGCTAGCGAACCGTAACTGTTTCGCATTATTTAAATTATTTTCAAGTTTATTAATTTATTTTGAGTAAATCTTATGACTACCGGAGACCGTGGTATTTAACTAACCGCAATTGTATCAATTTACTTTTAATATTTATTTTCTTTTCCGCTGTATTTAAGGTCTGCTATTATTTTCTTGCAGGCTCGTATAATTTTAATTGTTTCTTTATATAATTTTCTGTTTTACCGCCGTGCCAGACCCATGCACCAACACTGTTTTATTTTTATTATCTATTTCTGTGTTTCTATTATTGCTGGTTCTTGACCGTTCTCTTTCAGGGTACTGTAATGTACGAGGTAGAAAGAAGATAAGTGTTTTAGTTTTATTTAGTGATTACCTAGCAGTGACCGCCTGGAATTATTTTACCTCCACTGAGTTTACCTTAAGTGCACTCTGGTGTACTACATGGTCGCAGAGCAAACTGCGCTATCAAAACTGGCGCCTGAGCAACCCCTATTAGGGAATCACCATTACAGCGCCATACAGACTCGCTGATTCACTGTAGGTGAACCAGAAGCCTGTAACAAGGTACTATTATAACTCACAATTCTAATTTATTTATTATAATTTATCTTTTCTGTCCAACACTTAAATTGAATCTTATCTTTCGACAAACTCGCGGTTATTTATATAAAGCCAGCTCTATACCAGAACACTCCAGGTGACCTAGAAGCTTCGGGAAGTCCCTCTTCATGACTATACTCTGTTTTTAAACTAGGAGGAGCGAATTGAAAAGACGCATTTACACAGGGAAAAGTAACTAGATTTGTTACTAAGAACGAGTTTCGAAATATAGTCGTGTTCAAAATTTATGAAATAATTATCTTTATCGGCCTTAGTCGGCGAACGGCCAATGAGCGGTTAAGAAACGAATTAATGTCATAGAAGTAATTTTTTAATTGGTCCCAGACAACGGTCGCAAATTTCACATTATTGTGATCTGAAATGTGTGTCTAAAACGAAATGTCACTGTCAAATTAAAGTCAATATGGTTGTTGATTGATGTCAGAAATACTTTTTTCTTGCTTTTGAAATCGACTTTTTGAGAATAACTATGATCTTTTTAAAATGGATATTAAATATTTAAGAAAATTGTTAATGGAATATCCAGATGTAGCCAGGTTAGTATAAAATATATATTGCATTTTTAAGAATAATTTGTTATAGGTATAAAAAGTAAAAGTTAATCAGTGAATGACAAGTGGATCACACAGTAACTGGTATCTCTTCTATGAGTAATGTGGATATTATGGCTTATTTAGTGTTAACCCATGGTTAATGCGCTAGAGGGCAAATAAAGGCATTCAAAAGTTTACAGGCCTATAAGTCAGAATTTGTTTTGAAAACAGGAACCAACATTTTCATAACACTACATGTCAACATATATTTTTTAAAGTGAACTATTCATACATACCTATGTATAAATTTTAAGTATTTTTAAAATATTTTTTGTGAAAGTAATGTTAACTCATTGTGCCAAATTAAGATTATCCCTAAAGTAGTAGATGGTGTTTTAAATGTTATAACAATTTTGTAAATAGTTTTATTCTATTCAAATAAATAAAATTTGCTTAAATATTTAGTTATATTTTAATCATTTTGGTTAGAAATTCATCAATTTTTAGTTTTAAAAAATCAGTAATAAAACTATTTGTTTCTAAAATACTTCGGAATTCATCTCTTCATGGTAATCTCCCATCTTTTTACCTTTAAAAACCAATAATGCATTTTCTACAAAACCTTCAGAATCAGCATGTAAAATAATAAGGTGTCTTCCCTTTCTTGTAAGGCTTTTCAAGAATTGCTACCTTTAATAGTACTCAGTGTAGAAGGATCCATAATTGTAGATTTTTAATACAATTACTTACTGAAGAACTATTATTTACGAAATAAAGTAAAAAACTAAGTAATGGATTAGATATCAAATTATAAAATGTCAGAAATGTCAACAATATCAATTATTAGCTGATGTTCATGCTAAAAAGTAATGTGTGAAATTGACTGTAATCTGACCAATCAGAAGGCTACAGAATTGCCAACTTAAATTCAAATCGCTCCTCTTAGTTTAAAAACAGAGTATAGTACGCCGCACCGCGATCATTCCGAGAGTTTTGAGAAGCGGTGCAATTTTCTTTATTTGGCCAGCGCGGACAACGAGTATACGAAGTACAGAGACAGCTCCGCGTCACACTATTTAATCAAACTACGAAAAAGGCGAATCCAATATGGCGCACAACTACTGCAAAACTCGCTAATTTTTAATGCAAATTAGTATGAAGAGGTTTTGTGTGTTGATGATTACAAATTTGTAGTAAGGATACAAAATGGCGGATTAAATAAGGCGGACAGCTTCTGAAAAAACTTGCCCCTAAAACACTCTTGCACTGATTGTTGTCGTGAAAATTGATGAAATTTTACAGAATTTGTTCGCCATTTTGCATCTGACCTTGAATTCGTGATCACAGATACAAAATAACTCTGTATACTATATTTATTTTAAATTTATCACATTGTTTAAATTGGTGCCGCTATACTAAATCCGCCATTTTGTATTTCTCAACATCAACTCTAAATTCGCATTCAACGACCTAAGAAATACCTTTATACCGATTTCTGGTGAAGTTAAGCAAAGTTTCTTAAAAGTTGTCCGCCATATTTAATTCGCCATTTTTTATTCGGACAAACTAAGACGAATTCGTAATGAACGACCTAACAAAATCTCAAATGCCGAATTTTAAATCATTTGACTCACATCTTTGCTTTCACCTAGCTTTATTAAATTTAATTATAATTACTAGACTAATGGATTCATTCATAATAAAATCCCTTTTTTATTTCAGTTATTCAGACTGTGTTTATTATTACGCAGACAGGCAGCTAGGGTTGTCGCATCTGCTGCCGTATTAGAAAGAAGGAGACAGCTGCTAATTTAAGAGAAGATTGTTTGTGCGAGCATTGTATAAAGAACTATAGTAGGATAATCGCCATGTAAAAGTTATTGGAGGCAATCGCGCCCGACATCTATTGGTACAATCATTGAACTAACGATTTTATTTACTAGTTAGATACGCCCTCTACGTCAGATGTTAGAACTTTATAAGTGACAATTCCGTCAAATTAATTGTCAATATATATTTTTTTAGTTATTGAGATTAAATATAATTAAAAATTAGTGATTCTTGTAAAGCATCAATAAATAATAGCATTCCACAAGATATTCGTTTATATTTAGAAATAAACTGAGATTTTAATGAAACTAAAAGCAATCTGATTATCAGCGTTAAAAAGTAAAACTTTCTCATAAGTCTTCATAACGAAAATTTAGAGTACTCGTCTATGAATCGAAGGGTTCCGAGTTCAAACCCACGAGTAGAAGCTTTTTTTTTAATTAATTTTATTTTCTAAATTGGTAAAACTTAAATTAATTTCAAAACATTATTTTACGTTAATGACATCTAAATCTTCATTCTCAAATTTCGTCTTTTTGCTATGGCCACCCGGGATCATCAAATTATAATAGAATATTATAAGGTCCGGTAATTTTATTTAAATCTTTTGACAATGAAACTAAAAATATGTGTGTCTAAAGGAGAAATATACCGAAAATAACACGTATTTAAATTTTGAAAATAAATTTGTATTAGATGTGTTAAAAGAAAATACATCATTTTGGATTCGAATATACAGTGTGTCGCAAAATGTCTGCACCAAGAAAACACGAAATTACATTTTTATTTAATCTACGTAAAAAAGTGCGAATTAAAATTTTTTTACTGAAAATTATTAGGTACCTAACAGGGTTATTCATTATAAATTACCCTCCCTTTATGCCATAATTATTATTGTATAATGTTTACATTGACCGAATTTTGTAAAAATGTCATCGAATGACCATATCAGTGGCGTGCATATTTCACAGGATTTAACATGAATATTTTTTAATAGGGATAGCATAGATATATATTTTATTCAATTTTCGGAATGATCTTTATTCTTTCCTGATTAATTAAACGTCGAATATCTTATAAATATTTACACTTTTTCTTCGTCACTGTAAACTACCTATTTGGATTATTTTATTATCAAACATAATAGTTGTGATTTTCATAGCTTTTACTTTAATAATGTTAACTTTTTCATACATTACCAACGTTAAATTACTCGAGAACAGACAATATAAGATAGGGTTATCAATAATATACATTTGTGAAATTAGAAAAAAATATATCCCAGAAATTTAATAACAGGGGGTATCCCATTTAAAAAAGTTTGTGTTTTGTGTTATATCTGAATACGTGTTTTTATGGTATATTTAAAAAAAGTCAGTCCTATCCACAAACTTTTATTTAAAACTTTTTCTGAATATGCACTAGTGGTTATAAAAGGTGTCTTTAATAATGAATAATCTTGTACATGATCTCAAACAAATTTATTGAAATTAATTTCATTTGTAAAAATGTCACTTCTGCTTCTCTCGTATTGCTAAAAAAAATTGTGTCCAGGTCTGGGATTTGATGATGGTAACTATTAATTCTAAAAACATTTTTTAAGTAACAATGTCCTGTTTTTAGAAATAAAGGTTACTGTTTAGCCAAATTCATATACCTATTTTTTTGGACACACAGTATGTTTATATAATATTAAAAACTTCCCCTACTAAATATTTTGCCTCAATCAAAGTAGCTATCTTAAATTGATTATTGTTACAAAAAGTAGAAATAATATAAATATAATAAAGATATTAAAAAAATAATTTAAAATTAGTTTAAGTTATATTATTTAAAGAAACAAATTTTTAGCTTGGACTTAAATAAAACAGTAAAGAACCACCTGAGAATAATCACGTCAATCTACCTATACCAAGAATTATTCATAAAAATTATTTATATTTTCCAAACCTAATCAACAGAATTTTTGGAAATACCAACAAAAATAATTCGGTTGGGGTTCGGCTCTGGGGGCTAGGGCATTTAAGGTCGAGATATTAAGACAAAACCTGGTATATGGATGTAATATCCCATAAAAATAAAAATTGCATTAAAAAAAAACACCCCTCACCACCCCTATCTGATATGATGGGGGTGGCACCCTCAAAAAAATCAATTTAGAACTTTTTAACAAAACAGTTGTTAAAATCTACGATTTTTTATTTATACAAACCCAAAATTTCAATTTTTTTTTTCAAATTTTCCAGAAAGTCCAAAAAAAATTTTGGAAAAGTTTTATAAAAAAAAATTGAAATTTTGGGTTTATAGTATAAAAAATCGTAGATTTTAATTGTTTTTTAAAACAGTTCTAAATTGATTTTTTGGGGATGCCACCCCTCTATTTCCCTCTAGGGGATGGTGGTGGTAATATTTTTATACAAAAATGTTGCAAATCATTTATATTATAAATATGTCAAAAATAAGATTTTTATGTCGTCTGTAACTATTTTTAAATGCCAGCCCCCACATCCGAACTATAAAGATTAAAGTCGAAATTTTTTCGTTCAAAACAAAATTTGGAATTTTTTTTCAAAAAAATTGTTATTTTGGGTTTTTATGATTAAAGAATCGTAGACTTCAACTGTTTTATTTAAAAAGTTCTAACTTAATTTTTTTGGGGATGCCACCCTCACCATATCATATAGGGGTGGGGAGGGGTGAATTTTTTAAAGCGATTTTTATTTTTATGGGATAATACATCCATATAAGTTAAGTTTCAATATTTCGACCCTAAATGCCCTATCCCCCAGAGCCGAACCCAACCAATAATCCTTATAGAACCCATTGTGTTTACTTCAATATTAAAAATTCATTTATATTATTTACCAACCATCTTAAGGGTTTTTTTTTTATTAGATTTTTACGCACCAGATTAAAGAAATAACCTGTTGTTTATAATTACTTATGCTAAGTTCTTAGGTAGGTACCTTACCTACCTACCTACCTACCTACAGGTATATGTATTTGAATTAAAAATATAATTTTATTCAACACTTAAGAAATGTATTATTATTGCTATTATTAATATTATATAATTTATTTTAAATTGATTCGGATAAAACCTGTAAAGAAAAAGAAAAACAAAAGCATATTTTCTATTTTATTAATTTCAAAACAGTTATTAATATACAAATTTTTAATTCTAATTTTAAAACAATAATTAATAGTTAACTAATTTATATCATAATTTATATCATTAAGAATGGGACATAGTACAACTGAAGATTATCAGATTAAAAATAAAACTATTAAACGAAATATGTTTAGAAAAAAAAAAATACCCGTTTTCGAAATGCTGCGTGTTAAAGTAGAAAATTCAAAAATTATTAATGGCTATAATATTTTTATTTTTCAGTATCATTTTACTGAATTCGGTAAACATTTTTGATACTTTACAAAAACTAATTTAAACTATAATTTAATTTTTTTTATATAAATCATGTAGGTACTCTTGTTGGGAACTCGTCCTTTATTAACAGTAAAATAATTCAGTACTAAAACATAAACACACCTCATTCACAATAACTACTACCCATAAACGCACTTACAAACATTAGATAGAAAATAGTCCAAACAATAAATCACGAGTGAATAAAATTTTATCCAAAAGCTAAAAATAGAAATCCATGGATCTCAGTCATTCACAAAAATTTCAACTGGACTCTCAACTCCGCCCACTACAAACGAATATCGACTTATCCATATTCACTAACGCCATCTATTGGTAGTATCCATTTCGCTCCAATGAAACTTCCATAAGATGAGACTACTATTAGTTCTGTATACAATGGTGCGAGTACGTTTATTTGAGGAGTAAGAACAGCACAGTGAATGGTCGAGTGGCTTTCCCGATAAACACTAGACGACTATAATAGTTGCAACTAGAAAAATATATTATACTGATAATAACTAGCATTGTGCGTTTTAGAGCCTTACGTTTAGTCAATACCAAATTTAACCATAAAAAATCCTTGTAAAAATACTCTGACATACTCTCTCATAATAATTTGACAACTACGTGGATGAGACCGTGAATGTTTGAAATGCGATTTTTGTTAGTCTAGTAGTTTTTCATCGTTGTGTGCAATCGATAAATATAAGCAATTCTATTTTTATTTATAACTATAAATAATTCGTTAATATTAATAAAACTATAATATGAAGTCAATTTAATAACGAGTGTTAAAGCAAAGCTTTGATGATGGTGAAGTCAGAGCACTTGCCTTTCATGAAATCTAGGATAGGGACAAATTAAATAATTTTTTTTTCTTTCTCTTCTTGATTTTTTTTTTGTTTTATAAACTAGTAAAAGTCATAAATTATTTTTAAATTAGTTATTTTATCTTAGTAACCTAAAATAATTTTTAATATTTGTAGATTTTCGTTAGTGGGTGGTAGAAAAAATATACTATACAGCTCAAGTCGATTTTCCATATCCACTCTTATTGCACAATCTACTATTATGAATTTTTTAATAAAAACAATGTTGAGACCTAAATCGCAAAGAACAAATAATTCACTCAGTATACAGACGGTCGGGATTCAGATTCAAATGCTTATTAAAAACAATCCTGCAAAATCTTATCTACTGGGCGGCTATCCTCGACAATCGCTAAAAAACGAACCGTTTTCGAAAGCGAGTGGTTGAAAAGCGAGTAGTTTTTGAAATCTATATTCTTACTGGCGTTCGATAAGCATTCGTTTTTTAAAACGTGAACGTTTTTAACAAGCAACTAATGTGTCTTACATCACTGTAAACTGTCTATATCGCTGAATTCAAGTAATGTGCAGGCCATAAAAAAATAAGGATTATGTAATGATGATTTTTTCTAATCGCATAAACTAAATCGTTAACCATTGGCGGAAAATAGATATACGGGTGCTGTCAATGTAACCTATAATTCTAGGAAAATCCTACGTCATAAAACCTAGTTTTTATGCTACAAAATTAACTTAAAAACTTTGCTAATCTCATTCAGTTCTTTAATCTTGTGGCAATTTTACAAAATTGTTAAAATTTCTAGACACAACGTGTGATATAGAAGAGTTTTGAACTACCACTTTCAAGAAACCGCAAGCAAATTAATATCTATAAATAAAACATACATGAATTAATAATTAAATTCTTACACGGTAAAATATAAACAATATTCATTTAATATCCATTAAATTATAAAAATGGATCCTGCCTCTGCATGTCTGAATCTTTATGTTATGTTGAGAATGGGGTGTTAATACACTGCGACCTAAAAGATCTATTGTGCCCCCTGCTGTCGCCAATGCATTAAGGAAATATCTCAATGCCTATAACGACCCTTCCAATCCTATTTTCTCAAGGAAGTGTAGGATTTGAAGTAGCTTCAAGTTAAGTAAATCTCTGCTTTTAGCATTGTTATCTTCCAAGTTTTCTAATTGTACTAATTATTGTATTAATTGAAAGAAATTCTCAGCTATTAGACTTTTTTAGTACTGCAAACCATATTTATAAAAAATTAGATACTTTTGTAGGTATTAATAAAAAGTCAAATTTAATAAAATCAATCAATATTATTAATAATCCTAAAAGTGACATATAAGTGACATTGACTAAATTCTTGAAAACATGCACGTTTTATCACAAACGCGTGAAAAATTCCGCTCGCTGTAAAACACCCGTTTTAAAAACGTACACGCTTTTAAAACAAATGTCGAGAATAGCGAATAGCTCGCATGTTGCTAAAGCGTATACGTTTTTTAGAAAACGATTGCCGAGGATAGGGCCCTGCTAGGACCACGAACTTGTGGACGTTCTTATCTTATGTATGTTTGACATTTTGGCTAAAAAAAGGACTTTTTTTGTTTTCTGTTCTTGATAAGATCCAAATTTCGGTCCAGTTTTTCTTGTGTATGGAATGAATCGCAAATTGGGTTAGCATGAGCAGGAGAGGAAAGGATGTGGTATCGACGTTAATAGTTACCGGTCGTTAGCATGTTCCCAAAACGTTACTTTAACTGTGAAAGGAACCATTCCTAATGTGTCATTTCTATTCTTGCAAGTGTGAACGCCATTTAATATTAACTCCAACACAAACAAAGGAGGATCGAACGTTTGATATTGCCAGCACTGTTCGTACGTACCTAATATTGTTACTCGCATTTAATTACATTCTATTCATAATGTATCTCACCAAGATATATCTTCCATAAGCCATATAAAGTTATAATAGAACAAATAGAAGAGCCGGAAGTGGCAGGTACGATTCATATCTACACCGACGGTTCTAAAACAAAACTAGGCTCAGGATGTGGAATATACCCAGATTCTTAAACCTAAACATAAAATGGGCTGTGAGCAATAGTGCCAGTGTAGTTCAAACAGCGCTAACGGGTAATCTCATAGCAGCAAAAGAAATAACCAGAAACAATATCACTGGAAGGAACATGCTCATCTATACAGATAGCAGACAAGCACTACTCACCCTGAACAGTATACGAATTTACTCAGGGTTAGTACTGGAATGTCACGAAGCTTTGGCCGAAGTAACCATCAACAATGTGGTCACCTTAAGATGGATCAAAGGTCACGCGACATCGAAAGGTAACCGTCTTGCTGATTCACTAGCCAAGAAAGCAGCCAACCAAATACTTTTTGGACCTGGCCCTTCTATTGGCCTGAGAAAATCGGTATTGACAGACCTAATCAAAGAACATTCCATTGTGAAATTCAAGGAAAGATGGGATGAAACAAGAAACTGCAGAGTTGCCAGCGAGCTCTTAAGTTATCCTGACAACACTGCAGCAAACAAATACTTGACTATGACTAGACAGAATATGCGCCTAGTCATAGGTATTCTGACTGGTTATTGCCAAGTACGAAAGCATCTTCATATCATGGGGCTGTCAGAATCCGCACTGTGCAGAGGGTGCGAACAAAAAGATGAGATCATCAAGCATCTACTTTACGATTGCACGACCTCTCATTTATTAGAAGATTTGTGTTCGGCGAGTATCGGCTAACAGCGGCCGATATAAGAGAAGCACCTCTTGGCGATGTTGTCAACTACATAAAATCTGTAGGCTGGTTCACGAACTAGGAGGTGCCTATCATCTCAGGAGGATGCATAATGGGCCTAATGAAGCCTAAGTGCCGTGGGTGTAACCCACCCTCCACACGTTACAGATACAGACAGATACATTCTATTCATAATGTATGACTTTTGGCATAAAAATATTTTAACTCACTTTAAACGTACCTTAAAAAGTACTTTTTAAAGTATTCGAAAAGAGGACCCGGATGTATTCGATTACATTTTTAGGTGAATGTATTTGTAATTTTTGAAAAAGTATCCGGATACATTGTAGGTATGCGTATAATGATGAGGTAGGGTTTTCTGGGTTTTCCTCACCTTTCCTTATCTTTTAGTCGCCCTAGAGCGACACGGTAAATAATAATAGCTGTCCTTTTCCCGGGATAGTATTATTAATATTATTATTAATAATAATATTAATTACTCGTAAACTTTTTCCTGTATCCGACCCAACTCGAATATATACATTATTTTAGTTGCCTAATTACACAAAACTAAAAACTTGTCTTAGACCATGTGGTAGTTTCTTCCTGCCGGGTAGTTTAATAATAGAACCTCAAAGGTTTAAATACAATTCTCAATCACGTGATCAAAAATGTTGTCGTATTCATCAGATGTGGATAAAGAAACGTAATATCTGATTAATCTCAAGATAAACTGAAACGCGTTTATACGATTTAAATTGTAATATTGGTTTTTAGAAACGTAAAAAATAATTATGAACGTGCTGGAACAACGTACCTACCTTACTTACAATTAATTTGTACACTCAATGATTTATTTTTATTGCGTCCATTCTTAATAACATCTTCCTCAAGCTTTTTCCGTTCGTAAATTCTGCTACGGCTCATTATTATTTTCTTGCAATCTTGCCTTATCTTCGATTTTTAATTTCCTGCGTTTGTCTCGACGTTTTACGCTTTTCAAAAACTAATTAAAATAAGTCCGTTTTTTTGCGTACGAAAACAAAAAATTCCAAGTTCTGACGATCGAAAACATTCATACAAATTTAATCGGTCCGAAACCAATTAACAGGCCGTATAAGCAAAGTAATTAGTATTTTAATTAACCGACAATTTTAACGAGTCCGATTTGCTAGTTAACATATCTAGTAGGTGCCTACTTTTTGTCTCTATTGTGATTATTTTTGAGTTAAACTATTTTTTATTCATATTTTTTCCTCTTTGTTATTTATGCTGATATCATTGTGTGTGTGTGTGTGTGTGTGTGTGTGTGTGTGTGTGTGTGTGAGAGAGAGAATGGCATTAGACTAAGTCTGTTTGCCACAAAATGAGGAATATATATACAAAAACCTTATTAAAATGATTTTTAAAAACAAATTAAATTAGTAGGTTAATTGATGATAGGAACTTTGTGAGATATATATAAATTGATTTATTTTCAAGAGCAAGTAGGTACGTAATATTATAGGGCGGGAATATATTTATATTAATGAGCATTTTATACAATTGGATAATTGAATTATAATTGTTTGAACAATTGAAAAATTTATGATTAAGATCTGCAGTGGAGGAACTATTACATGTACATATAGGGGAATCCAGTAGGCCAATTTTAAAAAGATGGGCAGGGAAGCGCCCATGGTTAAATTTCAACCTTGTAATGTTCCCAGACTGGAATTTATTTAATCCAAATATATCAATATGAGGAATTACCCTAGACAATTCTTTATGGATAGTAAAATAGTGATTATTAGAGTTGAAGCTGTATTTTTTGTAATTTGCTTCCCAGTTTTTTCTTATTTTTTTTTTATATGTATTTACTAAATCTAGATAAACTGGCACCTCCGTCAACGATTCCTTATCGCATGCCTTTTTCGCTTCTAAATCTACACATTCATTGCCGACTATACCAGCATGGCCTTTTGCCCATATAAAAGTTATATCTTTATTTGAAGCTTTCAGGGTGTAAAGTCTGTTTTTTATGAGATTTAAGAGCGAATTTTGGTAATATTTATATGCAATAGTAGAAATTACCTGTAAACAGGATTTAGAGTCAGTGATAATCGCTACTTTCGTTACTGGATTTAATTCGCACCAGTATAATGCTCGTTCTATTGCAAAACATTCTGCTGTAAATATAGAGCAAAAATCCGGAAGACGATGATGTTCGACGTAATTCGACGAAGGAACGAAAAAAGCACATCCTGTACTTCCTTGCCTCCTTGATCCATCTGTAAATATTTTAGTTAACCTACCACCTAATCTATTAAAAATTGAATTTAATATAGTATTGTTTAAGGATGGTAGTTCAACAAATAACGGATAGGTGATGGCGGGTTTTAAAATGACACTTTGGTAGTTATATTGATAAACGAGGTATTTCGGACAAACAGACATAAAGTTATTGAATTGACTTGTGTCGGCAAAAGCATCTGCTAATGGAGGAGTGTTTTTTTCCTCCAATAGGTGTTTTTTAAATTTTCTATGTATACTATTGATACTTTATTAGTTAAAAATGTATTAAATGATCTGTATTTCAGGATCTGTTTACTAGACAGATATTTTCTACGTAAACTTAAAGGAGGTTCCTGTGATTCTGCCAAAACTGCATGGTTTGGTGAGGACTGCATGGCTCCAAGACATATTTTAAGAGCTTTATATTGAATACGATCAATAACTAGTAAGTTACTATTAGAAGAAGAAGCGTATAAGGTACATCCATATTCTAAGATCGATCGAATGTAGGACCTGTAAAAAATCAGAGATATGCTAGGATCTGCACCATATTTACGCTTAGATACATATTTAAGAATATTAATTCCTTTTTCACATCTCTGCTTTACGTATTTAATATGTTGAGTCCATAAAAGTTTTTTCTCAACTATGACCCCTAAATATTTATAATGTTCGACAACAGGAAAAACATGATCACCTATGGTTAATGAATCGTCTAGCCTCAGTCTGTGTCTTGTGAAACACATCAGTGCTGACTTTTCAGGAGACATGTTAAATCCTAATTCAAACAACCACTTTTTAAAATTTAGTACAACTTTTTTCATGTCTTTTAGGCAACGATCAAAAGTATTATGGGTAACATATATACAAATATCATCCGCGTATTGTATGACATTTACAGAATCCTCAAATAAACGATGCACTTCTGCGGAGTGTATGTTAAATAATAATGGACTTAAAATTGATCCTTGTGGAATGCCTTCAGAAACAGATCTAGGACCATGCAATACATTTTCCTGGTCTTTAATGTAAATTTTTCTGTTCCAAAATAAATTAATTATATTAGCAGATATTTTTGATCCTATACCCAAGTCACGCATCTTATTGTACAAAATATTTAAATTGACCACCTCGTAAGCCCCCTGTAAATCAACAAAGAGACAAAGCATGTATCCGTTATTTGAAAAGCAAATTTGAATATCTGAAACTAAATGCGTAATGGCATCTACTGTTCCAAGTCCTCGGCGAAAACCATACTGGGATTTGGGCAGTAGAGATTTGTTTTCTATAAAGAATTCTAGCCTGAGTTTCATTAGTCTTTCAAAGGTTTTTGTTACACATGATAAAAGTGAAATGGGACGATAAGAAGAAGGAAGTTTAAGCCACCAATTGTTAAATATTTTTAGTAAAAATTGCTTAGCTATAAGCGGTAGATTAAATAAGATTTTGTATGTAAAGCTGTCTAAACCTGGTGCAGTACTTTTGGAGTTTTTTAAAACTAAGTTCAGTTCCGAAAGGGAGAAACTCTCAGAAAACTGATCTTTTTTAGAATTAAATATATAACGATTAATAGGATTAAAATCCGATGCTGTCGGAGGAGCCAATTTATCTAAAATTTTTTCTATTATTTCTTTGGAAATTGGATTTATTTTTGGTTGATAATATTTATTATTAATTTTTTTTAACGAACACCAAATGTCTTTTAAAGGAGTGTTTTTATTTAAACTATTTAAAAAAATTATCCAACTAGATCGTTGTTTCTGTCTAAATATTTGTTTCGTGCTGGCTGCAATATTTTGATAAGATAAATAATTCTGAAAATTGGATAAATTTTTATAGGTTAGTAAAGCCGTTTTCCGTTTATTCACCCAATCAGTGCATTCCTGATCCCACCAACATGCTTTAGGAGTTGACGGAACAAAGTGTTTTTTAATTGGCATAGACATAGAGGCAGCTGACGAAATAGAGTTAAATAGAAAATCAATTTGATCGGCTGTATTAGAATAATTATTGTTATTATTTGCAAAAATTTCCTCTATTTTGGTTTCAAATAAATTCCAGTCTGCGCGCAAGTCGTTCCATTTAGTTGAGGGAGAGATATGGAAAGATGAAAGATTAACTTGCAATTCTAACTTAATTGGAAAATGATCTGATCCCGTAGAATCGGTTAGTACTTGCCAGTTGACTGAGTCGGCCATATGAGGAGATGTTATTGTAAGGTCAACTGCAGAATTACAGCGATTGGGAGAAATTCTGGTAGGAGAACCATCGTTAAGGGAAATTAGGTCCAAATTATCTAAAGCCTCTATTAAAGTTTTTCTATTAGAGTCTTCTGGAATCTGGCTCCAAGAGCCGTGATGAGCATTATAGTCACCACAAAAAAGACAAGAAGTGGGGAACTGTTCGAAGAGATTTATATAATCGTTTCTATTAATTTTAACATCTGGAGGCCTATATATTGATACCAGAGAAATGTTTAATGAATCAATGACAAATGCACATACTTCCAATTTATTATTAAAATTCTGTGTTAAAACAATTTCACGGAATGCTATACCTTTTGCAACGAATATGCCTACTCCCCCGTATCCGTCTGCTCTAGGTTTAAGAATTGAATTAAAACCTTTTAAGTAAAATTTATTTTGTGGTTTAAGCCACAACTCTGAAATAACTACTATATCATATTAGTTTGTATTGAGAAAATTTAACAAACTACCTTTTTTGTTTACAATTGAGCGACTATTCCATTGTAAGATGTTAAGCTTCTTTTTAATCGTACTCATCATCCACGGGAATTTTGTTAAATATAGGATCAAAACAATTATTTAATTGGTCTAAAATTTTTCTATCATCTAAAGACTGAGGATTATTAGCAACCTGTTTAACCAAATTAAAAAAAATCATTGATGATTTTTTCCTTATGAGCCAAAAAATCTTCTCTGTAGGGATTTGGTAATATCGAGGAACGACGCGGTTCTGAATGCTCTTTTGGAAAGACTGGAGGTTTATCTAAAATTTGAGTGGGTGGGGAGGCACACTTACGCTTTTTTGATTGAGTTGGTTTTTGCGAAGAAGACTGAGGCATTCTAACTGATTTTGGTTTTGTCAAAGTAACAATATTTACATTTCTGGGAGTAGGAAGGGTGGGAAAATTTATCTCATTGTTCAGAATGGAAAAACGGTTATTTGTAACCACTTTCGAATATGAGGGGTTATTGTGCAACATTTCCGCTTCTTTAAAAGAAACATTTTCTTGTGACATAATTTTTTTTATGTAATGTTGCTTACTGTAAATAGGACATTTTTTAGAAATAGAAGGTGATCTTCACTGCCGCAATGAACGCAATACATTTGTGATGTCTCACATTCCCAATCAGATGGATGCTCGAGACTGCATTTCGGGCATCTAGGTTTTCCCTTGCATTGACGATTAGTGTGACCGTAACGCAGGCATTTAAAACACTGTACTACTGGAAATATGTAAGGTTCGACGAGATAACTTGTTAGGTTAATGTTTACCTTATCCGGTAGTCTGTTTCCTAAGAAAGTTAGAGAAACTATTTGTCTGTTAATATATTTTATTTCTTTCGTTTCTGGATCTACAATTTTACGTTTAAAACGTCTTACTTCAGTGACGGGAATGGAAGATTCTATAGAGTTTAACAACAGATCATCGCCAAAAAAAGTATCAACATTCCTAATAATACCCTTTTTATGGTTAAAAAAATTCGGAATAAAAGCGATTAAATCGTTTTTTATCACTACTTCATGATTTACTAAACTATTGGCAGTTTTATAGGAAATTAATATCACTTTAACTCGTTTTAAACCAACCGATTTTATATCTAAAATGTCTTTTTTAAATTCTGATTCTTGTTGTAGAAAAAAACCCACCTTTATTGGAAATAATCTACCTATATTTTTGTCCTTATGCTCTAAGAATACAAAGTATGGGCCTATGTCCCCAGCTTGGTACTTGTTATTGAAATCGTAATTGACTTCCTGGTTATCCGGTGGGAAAATGGACTGGGGCGGTGTTTCACCGCCCCCGCTTTCAGCCATATTAAATTTAAAGACCTTACCTTATAATTAAATCAATAATTTTAAAATACAAAACTAATCTGAATACACACTATCTATAAAATGATAAGCAGAACTGGTTTCGCACAAATTAAACAAATCTTCTCTTGTCACAGACAAGGCGATACTGTGCTGATATCATTATGATTATGATGTTGAGTGTCATGGTAATATAAACCCTTTGTTTTATGTAATGTATATAATAGTTATTTACGCAACGAGTATAGTGAGGTCCTGCAAAATAAACGAGCACATTCCACTCGAGTTGTAGACTATATTCTTTCTACGACCCACCAACGGAAATCTACAAATAATAAAAATTATTTTAGTATTAAGACAAAATAACTAATTATAAAATAAATTATGAATTTTACTTATTTATAAAATAAACATAAAAAAAAGAAAACAAGAATAATTTGTCCCTATCCTAGATTCGAACCCGGACTTTTCGTGTAGAAGGCAGACGGTCTGTACTAGCCTCCAGTATCACTTAGGATTTTAATTTTAATATTTGTAATTAAATTAGTTTTATATAGTTTGATTAAAATTTATATTTTTTAGATATATACCAAATAAAAATAAAATTGCTATTATTTACCGATTCTACGTAAAAATGACTTATTTTAATGTATATTTAATCGAAATAACTACTAAATATATTAACAATTAGTTGGGTGTCCAAAATATGAACTGTGATTGGTGGATTTTATTTTTCAGTACCTAGAATTGATATGAAATATATTCGTTCAGTTGAAGGCGTTTTGTCATCTGTGCGTAGATAAGCTAATATCCATACAGGTGTATAAAAACGGTATTTCTTAACATGTTACATAATAGAATAATCTCTAACAAGGTTGAACCACCAGTATCGAATATTCATTCCAACAGAGTAACAGAATGTACTTTCTCCACGGCCATATACACAGTAGCAGTTGAAAATAGTCAAATTAAATATGAAGAGGTTTCCTGCACATTTTCAATTGATACGCCTATGAAGCGGTTTTCTTTGATATTTTTGAATGAAGGGGTTTTCTGCACATTTTCAATTGATACGACTATGAAGCAGTATTCTTTTATATTTTTGATTTAATTATTTTGTAATAGTTACTGTAATTTTTGAAAAAAACGTCAAGATTAATTTTTATGATATCTTTGTCAAAGTTAAATATATTTTGTAATATATCTTCAATAAAACTTTTTGAAGCAGTTTCTCGACCATAAGATCTTTACTTTAGTAGGTTATACTAAAGAAAGCAACATTTGGAGGCCCCGACGAGATACTGCTGAAGAATTTACAAAAGGCTGACGTCACATGAGACCTTGGTTCTAAAACTCCTTAAAAGCTCTTTCGATACGTACAAAGTGATGATTTAGAAGCTTCTCTTAAGCACACTAAACCAGATATAGCAAAGCTGCAAGGTACTTTTAAGCTGTTGGAAAAATTAAATGATGAATTCGAGGAAGAATTTAATAAAATGATATGTAAGATGCTAAATGATGGAAAACACAAAGAAGATATCGCAAAGGTGATGAGAAAGTCCTATGAAGCAACGATAAGGTTCAGCGCGCTAGTTTTTGATATTAATAAGATTTTAAGTGAACCTACACTTGGAAAAGCTTCTTTAAGTCGACCAAAACTAAATCTCCCAAAAATAGATTTAAAAAAAATTGGTGGCGATATTAAAGATTGGATACAATTCTGGAGTTTATTTAAGCGTATCCACGAAGATGATGAGATGGAAGACGACGACAAATTTCAATATTTGTTGCAGGCTACCAATTCCAAAGCCAGACAGCTTATAGAGAGTTATCCACCAACTGGCGAAAAGTACAAAAAGGCAATCGATAGTTTAAAATCCAGATTCGGTAGAGACGGTTTGTTGATTGAATTTTATGTTAGAGAGCTTCTTAAACTTGTTTTGAATAATTTGACCAATAAAACCAATTTGGCTTCAATCTATGATAAAATGGAAACTCAATTAAGGGCACTGGACACACTTGGGGTAACAACAGATATGTGTTTAGCGATGATCTATCCTTTACTAGAATCAAGTTTGCCAGATGATGTTTTAAGAACTTGGCAACGAAGCTCAACATTTTTAACTGCTGACCCGTTAAAGAAAAGGTTAGACAACCCAATGATATTTTTGAAGCGCGAAGTCGAAAATGAAGAGAGAATCTCATGAGCTGCAAGCTTCGAGACAAAACAAAGAAAGAAAGAAAGAAAAAAAGAGGAAAAAAGGCCTAGCATTCCTTTCGCTATAGGTTCATTTAATCAGAATCCGAGATTCAGTTTTTGCAAACAACAACACATTAGTGCCAGATGTAAAGAAGCTTTAAAATTGACATTTCCAGAAAAGAAATAAAAATTACTTAAAAATGGCTGTTGCTATCGGACATTTGGCAAGGAAATGCACCATGTACTCAAGACTCAAGTGTGAGAAGTGCGGTGGTAAACATGTACCTTAAATGTGCACAAGTGAAGAAGGCAAGAATTTTAATTCTAGTCAAATAACACAAATTAAAAATCCATCTTCAAAAGCAGAATTCAAGCCAGCACCCACAACTGGATTGACAAACCAGACCTATACCCAGGTATTTTTGCAAGTTTTAGCTGTTAACATAGTACACCAATATCAATCTAAAAGAGTTCGAGCACTTATAGACACTGGGTCTCAGAAATCCAATATTAAAAAAAAAACAGCAGTTTATATGCGGTTGAAAGTTTTAAGACAAGAAGAGATGATACATGCTCTCTTTGGTGGTTACCATACTGAAACTATCAACCATACTTGCTCTGAGATACATTTATCCAGTTTAGACAATCAGTATTCTTGCTCATTTGAAACTTTCGATCAACCTTTCATTTGCGGAAACATTATTTGAGTTTACGATGGTCCCTGGTTACAAGAAATGCAAAACTTAGGTTAAACTATAAATGATACTGAAGATGGTCCAATAGAGCTCTTACTTGGGGCAGATATAGCTGCAGAACTATATACTGGAAAACAATATGTTTTATCCTGTGGACTAATTCTTATGGAAACAAAACTGGGATGGGTCATTATAGGCAAAGCACCGAGTCATGCTACTACTCTAAAATCAAGTTGTATACTTATCACCACTATGTTAGTAAATGACCTAAAGATGACTGGTTTTTGGAATCTTGAACTTCTTGGTATAAATGATCCAGTGAAAGAATTTACCAGAGTTGAAGCCGAGAAGGCAGCAATGGAACATTTTATTAATACTGTGAAAAGATCAACTGATTCCAGATATGAAGTAAGTCTCCCGTGAAAAGAAAACCACCCTTCCCTACCCACCAATCTTCACTGCCAAAAAAAGATTAGATTCATTAATAAAAAAGTTGGACAAAGATGGTTATCGTAAAGATATTAGTCTTCCTAGAATAGCTAGAGAAAGAGATTATAGAAGAGGTTTCTAAGAAAGACTGCCAACTTAGAGGACACTACCTACCCCATCGTCATGTTCTAAAACTAAGTAGTGCCACTACAAAATTGAGGCCAGTTTTCGATGCTTCAGCTAGAGAAAATGCCCACAGTTCATCTTTAAATCATTGTCTGGAGAAAGGAATGAACTTTATCAAATTGATACCATCCATTTTAATTCGTTTTAGACAACATAGATATGGAGTAATCTCATACATTAAAAAAGCATTTCTTCAAATTAATTTAAGGCAGCGTGATAGAGACTTTCTAAGATTCCTATGGTATACTATTGATGATGAATTGAAAATTTACAGACACACCAGGGTTGTTTTTGGCCTGACTTGTAACCCATTTTTACTTGGTGCAGTCAGTCAACATCATCTTAAAAACATACTAATCGAAAATCCAGGGTACACACATCCCTTTCTCACCAATCTTAGTAAGAGTTTTTATGTTGACAATAGTATAGCTTTGATCATCGAGAAAAAATAGTAAAATTCAAAACGGACGCTGAAAATGCTTTTATGGAAGCACAGATGGATTTAAGATGTTGGGAATTTACTCAAGAAGCAAACTCCACAGAAAAAGCAGCCTTGACATCAGTACTCGGTTTGAAATGAAACAAGTTCGAAGATACTCTTGAAGTTTCATTAGAAGGTTTCAAACCAGCTTAGTTACAGAAAAACTTACGAAGAAAATGATACTTTCAACAGTAAGCAGAATTTTTGATATAATCGTATTTGTTTGCTCAGCTTTATTGATTCCGAAAGTACTGTTGCAAAAATCATGTAAGCTTAAGTTATCATGGAATTCTGAAGTCTCAGATGATATTGAAAATAGATTTTTCAATTGGCTTAAAGATGTCCAACTTTTACCCAATATAAAAATACCCCGATGGATTCGTCCAAAGGTCAAAGAAGAGTGCGAACAAGAAAGTTTGCATTTATTTTGTGATTCAAGCCAAGAAGCCTATGCTGCGGTAATTTTTTTTTCGAACTGAATCCATGAATTCACACATCAAGCTCATCCAGGCTAAAAATAGAGTATCCCCAATTAAGACGAT
This sequence comes from Psylliodes chrysocephalus, assembly GCA_927349885.1. Taxonomy (NCBI): domain Eukaryota; kingdom Metazoa; phylum Arthropoda; class Insecta; order Coleoptera; family Chrysomelidae; genus Psylliodes; species Psylliodes chrysocephalus. The sequence goes on along the minus strand of OV651822.1, from coordinate 46,875,878 downwards.
ATCAATCCCACGTTTAGAACTCTTAGCTGCCACAATAGGAGCCAGAATGTTGATGTCTGTAAGGAAAGAATTCGATGATGATGTCCCTGTTTATTGCTAGACCAACTCTTCTACAGTTTTAAGTTGGATTAAACGAAATGAAACTTGGAAGCCTTCTGTAAGAAATCGTATATCAGAAATACACAAACTAACCAAAGAAGAATTCTGGTATTCCGTTCCAGGATCTATGATTCCGGCAGATCTACCTTCCAGAGGTTGCTTACCCAAGAAACTACTGAAAAGTAAATGATGGAATGACCCCATATGGTTACCAGAACCCACAGAGAAATGGCTCAATCAAACTTACGTTATAGACAAACAAACAATTTTAGAAGAGAAACAAGAAGGAGTTACATCATTAATTATTCATAATAAAATTGACAATGGTTGGTTGACTCATTATTTTACGCATTATGAAGATATTTTAAGAATGGTTGCTTGGATAAGAAGATTTATTTTAAATTGTAAATTTCAACGAGAATTGCGGAATTTACACAGCTTTCTATCATTAGAAGAATTGTTGGAATCAGAAAAAGTAGTGATTAAGTTGATCCAGCAAGAAACTTTTGGAAATAATGAAGAATACTTGAAGAATTTGATACACTTTAAAGATGAATTTGGAATTCTCACAATAAAAACGATGATAAGCGAAAGAAAAGATAGACACTCTTTAAGATATCTAGCTGTACTGCCAAATAATCATATTGTTATGGCACGCCTCATTGCTGATCGACATGTTAGACTATTACAAGCTGGAGTTCCAACCTTTTTGTAAGTCTAAAAGAAGATTACTGGATTCTTGGAGGGAAGAAAACCATCCGCTTTGCACTTTCTAAATGTTTGATTTGTAAAAAACAACTTTCTATTTCCATCCTGATTGCTACTAGGTCTCTAAAACAGATATCTTGTAAGTTGAGGATGTCTAGCCATATCGTATAACCATGCCCTTTGTAGATCCAGGGTTCTTGTATTAGGGCTACGTATATGTCCTCCCTGATAATAGTACGTGCAAGGGTTGCGGAGGCGGTCTTTCAGTGTCTCAAATTAGCTTGCACTATTCTGAGCATCTGAAGGTTTTTCCTTATTCTCCCTTTGCTCTCTGAAGTTTGCCTGAGTTAGGCCCAGATAGGGTTTTAACTGCAGGTTTTCTAAAGCCTTCAGTGAGTCATCGTCAATCAACAGTAAAATGGTTTGACCGTTGTCTTCCACTTGCCTGTGAATGACTTGCCACTGTTCCGTTTAGAGCCCTTGGTTGTGGGTTTTGAGGAACGCAAGTACTTTTGATGTTTCCATGTTCTGCATGGGTTTGGGTATTCAGGCCACAACTTTGTTGATTCGGACGATCTTGCTAGAGGGTCCCACCATAAGTTGTGCTCCCTGCCATGGTTGGAGGTAAAAGATTATTTCGGAGAGCCAGGTTTTAGCGGTCACATTGGCACAGATCAAGAAGAGAGCTCCGTTATGGAAATATCCCTTCTTTAACTGTGGTCCTGATCCCTCCTCACTCTTTAAAATTTCTCCCATCAGTTTTTCCTGAGTCTGATTCGCTTGCTCCTCAGTCAGTTTTTTCTTGGAAAATTCTTTAGGCACTAACGTCATTTACATGGGTGTTAGTGCCTCTTTATAGGTCAAGCCACCTTCTACCGCTTGCGCTGCAGATGTGGTTGCCCTTGCTCTATCAGACCAAATTTTAGGCTTCTTGGAGCGACCCCTTACCGTGACCTCCGTTGGGCGCCTGAGAGTCGCTCATGCGGCTCCAGATAAGTCCTGTTAAGTTTTGAGGCAACCCGTTTTAGGCTAGTTTCTTTCTTGGGGTTTGTAGAACTGCGCCCTGCCTCCGAAAGTTGTTAAGCCTTAGGGCGTTGTCCAGAAGTTAATTCTTCTGGAATAGCTTCGGTTTCCATTACCTCTGTTGTTATTTTGTATAGAAGGTTTTCTTCTTCTGGGAGTTCCCTGTCCGCGGTTGTTGTTGTTGTTGTTGTTGTTGTTGTTGTTGTTGTTGTTGTTGTTGTTGTTGTTGTTGTTGTTGTTGTTGTTGTTGTTGTTGTTGTTGTTGTTGTTGTTGTTGTTGTTGTTGTTGTTGTTGTTGTTGTTTGATCCATATTGGTCCCACGAGTAGCTAGGGAAATAAATGTCCACCCGATCAGAGCCCCGTATGACCAGCTGCTTTTAACTATTGTTTTTTTAAATAAACAATCTATATATGTATATTTGATATGCAAAAATTACAAAATATCGCCCTAAAATGCACGAATTATATGCAGCTAACGCTATTATCGCTTTTGCTTTCCCTAACATGATTTCGCACTGATGGAATATAGATTGTTCAAAGCGAGTCGGATAACGATCGGCCATATTGTCTCGCAAGTGCTCATTAATCGGAATTAGTTGTTCAGCAAAAATGTATTTTAAAACCAACTTTCATCCTTTAAATATAGTAAAAAATAATTACCTACCTTTTTACTTCAAGGCACAAGCTTATGTTTATGGATGATCAATCCATCAAACTATCATTGATCCTGTAAAATCCGCCAGGCCTTTAAGGTTGCCATATAAATGCCCACAGGCCATCATTTTGTTCGAAATGCCAAAGTATGTGGAAATGCCTGATTGTTCCACGAAATTTTTACCTAGCAACATTGTAGTGGCGTAGTATTTAAGTGCCTGAAAGTGAATGTGAGCATTGTAAGTAAGAACACAGCGTTTAATCGATTTTCCTTTAAATCCTTATTATCCTATTGTTTTGGCATATAGTGTGTAGTACTTATTAGGGACCATAAGTTAAAAAGGCATTCTTCCGTACCTACAGTTAAAAAATTTTGAATTCATTATCTAATTGACTTGAATTAAAAGCAGCGGTCTCAAAAATTTTATTTTTGATTTATTCGTTTTACAGTTCTCGAGTGTTAATACTATTTCACGCTTGTTAAAAAATCAAGGAAACAATATTTTTAACGAACGTTTTGCTTCAAGAGCCGTAAAAATCCTTGAGCCGACCCTGTATAGGTGAATTATTTTAGATATGTAACGTTTTACAGTGCTGCCCTACCGACTTTTTAACCCATACTCGTATTTGGTGCAGTTCAACCGATAAAGAATCCGCGTCTCTCTTTGGTCATAATTAACACTAAGACAAGCAAAAAAAACGAAAAACATTCCTGTGTCAACTATACTTAGCACCTTTACTGTACTCTCCACTTTAATTAACGTTTAACGTTTTTAAAGTAGTTGCAATTTCAAATTATACAGCTGTAATAGCATCGCAGTAGCATTTTTATAGTCGATTTATCTTGTATGAATAAGCGTGTGGTCAAGTTTCGCAACGGCCATCTCAGCTTCCCTTTTAACAAAGGACCGAGCCCCACCTAGATGGTTACCTATGCTGTTCAACGTTCGGTCGGTATTGATAGATTGAGGCAGCATCGCCTTCGATACGAAGTCCGTTCAAAATGTTATAAAACACTTTTATGGTGGTTTGTTAAAAACACATTACGTATAGGTATTAAAAAATTACCTTAAGGCGGTTATCAAAATGAAGTCAAAAAAAAAATACATCCACTTCGAAGACAGTGTTATTTAACACTTTGGATGCGGTATCCGAATATGGTGTTTTGTATTTCTGTGAGTTTCAGTGTTTGATCATGCCACTTTCGTATTGACACCTACACTGAGAGAAACGTTTGTTTAATGTTAATAAACCTTATTAATATTTAACATATGGTAGATTTGGATATGGCCAAACTTACGTAAGTTCACTATAACCACGTCATAAGTTAAAAGCTCATCAGTTAAAAATAAACACCGATATATTAATATTAAACTTATTTACTGGTTTAAAATTAAAATACATTTATTAACATAAATCAAATATGTTAAATGTTAACAAATATATATTTTAACGTTATATTTTAATTGTTCAATACAACATTTGTATCATAGTTATCAAATGTGAACTTTTACTATTAAACGTTATTTGTAAATGTTAAAATGTGATTGTTAACAGTTAATAAACCTGTCTTGTATTATATGTCATTATTTAATAAAGCAGTATTCTATATTTCCAAGACATCTTTGTATCTTAGTTATCAAATATTACATTTTATTATTAAAAATATTAATTGTAAATGTTAAAATTTGTTTGTTAACAGTTAAGAACAGTATAGTTTAAGAAACCTTGTGTATGTTCAATATTATACTTTAATTGTTTTATAAAATACTATTGGATTTCCAAGACATCTTTTTATTTTAGTTATCAAATGTTTATCTGTTAATTGATGATTTTGAATCTAGTAATTTATATTTGTTAGTATTTAGCCTAAATATATTAGGGATATGAAATCAAAGGTATACATACAGAAAATATATTTTATTAAATTGAAAAGTTAACAATACATGCTTATAAATTTCAACAAACATGAACAAATTAAAAAAACTAATATTAAATGTAGCAGCCGATAGGTGGTACAATGGTACCTACGGCTTAAATTTTATAAGGTGAGTGGCAGGCCCATCAGGAAATGTTATCTACAAGGATTTCGTTTATAACCCCTGCAAACGGGACGTGTTTCGTGACGCACGATCGAATTTCGGTCAAACTCAATACATTTTTTTCTTGGAAAAACTATGAAAATTAAAAAAAAATACTTTTCAGGAGACTGTCATGAAAAATAACATCTTTGAAGTGTCTCTTTTTTGGCCGCATTTATTTTACAGCAGCTTTTTATAAGCATAGGTTTAATATACTTATCGTTAGTAATGTTATACAAATTTAATTAGTTAACGATGAAATTTTATTCGATTAATAAAAATTTAAAACAATTCTTGCATTTAAGTCTCTTTTTAAAAACAAGAATGTGAAAAAAATATTGGCTCAACTTGATGAGTCGCATAAAAAATGTTGTTGTACACAACATTGTACCCTCAACCGTATAATCTTTTTTGACCTAACCAGAAGTTGCTTGGTCTCGGCAGCAAACTTCTGATTCGGCCAGAAAATATTAACTTTATGGCCTTGGTACACAAATAACTATTCTATTGTTTGATTAAGGATAATTTTCTTACCGTAGTAGAATTTTATATAAGGTAAAGTTTATTCGGTGGTGTTTATTGTTTTTATAAAGTTTAAGTACCTACGGGTATTACATATGTTTCGAAAATACTGTTCCATTTTCTGGTGCCAGTTATTAAATATTGACTGGCACCAAAAGATGGAACAGTGTTTCCGAAACATATAGTGACTGTAGTTACTTAAATTTTATAAAAACAATATCTAAGCTTTCGAAAAAGACGCTTTACTTAGTTGAGTTGAAACATGGCAAATATTCCACGAATAGAATGTTTTTCATTATTTGACTTTAATTAATTACAATATTCACGAAAATAATACGTATCTATTATTAGAATTTATTAAATAAATATGATTACTTACTAGGATAAAAAATCACTGTAAAGTTTTAATAAACTTAGCTGCTAATGTCGGTCGGCGTCACTCACAAAGAGAACGATTCTGCACTGCGAATTGTAACCAGACAAGAACGTGCTTAACAAAATGGCAATTAGAAACCACGTGGTGTTCCATGTTGCCAATTTGTGAAACTCAAATTACCTACCCACTGGGACTGTATACTGCACAAAAAAAATGTAAATTTATAATACAATAATTAGTTATACAGCAAACAACTTTTAAATTAATTTACGCTAGTTTTATGTTAACGATAAATAGAAAAAATATTGCAAAATGGTACCTAATAGGTAATTTGAATTGTTTACATTTCCTGTGATAGCGCAATAACAAAACGTGAATGGCAACGTTTAGATCGGCGCATTAAGGGGACGTTGAGTCTGGGTATTATTAAAAATATATTCGCTAATAGTTAACTTATCATAGTTGTATTTTAATATTAAGAAATTTGTAAAGTTTAGATAAACATAATAGTTATTTTTAAATATACGTATATTGCCGAGTAAAATATTTGTTAATATCTACTATACCTTACTGTAACAAATGTTTTGTTAAAGAAAAACTCGTATTTGTGAGATATTTATTAATAATTATAATATTATGGTATTAATAAATTTCCTCAGTTAATATTTAAAGAATTTTTTCCTAATTTATATTTTAAATATAAACTAATTTTTTCTCTCAGTGTACCGAATTTGTTTGATATTATAAGCCAACCGTGACTACTGGTATCTGTTTGTCTTATTTGTATCTATAACTGACGCTTTAAAATGATCACTTCCGCTCTAAAGGAAATAATGATATTATTAAGAATAATATACCCCTTAATTTAAAAAGAAATACAAAACTAAAGGGTTGCTGTTATACCAAATAAAAACCTTAGACATTTAAACTAGTGATATCCCTCAACAACGATGTGTGAAAATAGCAACATTTGCGGATGATACTGCAATATTGGCAGTTTGCCGTAAAATTACAGATATCCCAGAAAAAACAGACTTTTTCGATGGCCACAGTATGTTAGTAACGTTAGGATTAGCCAGAGACTGGAACGGGATAAAAGCGGAGTTTTTTAGGGTCACTAATAGGACTTAACCGAACGCTAAAAGGGTCGTTTGGAGTTAAAGGAGTGAATTCAACTTGTCTGTCCGAACTTACCTAGTAAAGTAAGGTATAAAACGATAACTGCCAGACTTATTGATTTATTTCATTCAATATATATGTTGAGCAATGATGTGTTGAGCTGTTGAGGTCGAGGTTTGAAATTTAAGATTTTGATATTTTGTAATGAAGTCAATTTTCATTATCATTATTATTAATTAATTCCGGGTATTAATTTCGATTTTGAATTAATTTCAACTTCGTGGATAGGCCCTGTATATCATCCGTATTACCACTGTTTGAAAGCATCGAGATACTCTACCTGCGCGCGCGTCCATGGTGGCATTGAATTAAAAATTTGACTTGCTTTTACACCGTGAAATCGAATAGTCGAGTAATTAATACGATAGATAGATACATCTCCGAAATTTATTTCAAGCCGCGATTTTACCGATAGGTAAAGTTTGTTGTCATTTTTTTAAATTTTTCTTCTTGCCCGAGACTTTAAGTCGTGCTATTTGAAACCGATTTAATTTGGTTTATTTTTAAATAACAATATTTCGTGTTGAGTAAGGAATTGGAATTTGTTTTGATTGAGAAGTACTTTAATTTATTCTTGTTAGAATACACAGTTCTTTTTAAATTTCATTTTAGCTTATTTAAAGTCTTAACCGTTAAACAATTTATTTTTTATTTAATCGTAGATAAAGTCGTATAGTTAATTTTTCCTACTACTGGAAATTTATGTAAATAAATTATAAATTTCATTTTAGTTTATTTAAAGTCTTAACCGTTAAATAATTTATTTTTCATTTAATCGTAAATATAGTCTTATAGTTAATTTTTCCTACTGCGGGAAATTTCCGTAAACAAATAATTCAGTTTATTAAAAACATTATCCAATAAATAATTGATTTGAACTGTTTGGGAATTGTCTAATATTTTGATTGGTTATATTTGTAGAATTCCGACGAGACATTTTTTTTTGTTTTATCCTCCGAACTGCAAATTTAAAGGGAATTTAAATAGCATCATTCCCTGTCTAAAGCGGCTCGTAATTACGATCACTTCATCCAGAGATAAGGCGTTATCCCGGTTATTAGTTTATTTTATATCTAAGAATTCATTTGCGTAAGTCTCCGTTATTTCAAGAGAACTAAAATAGTATCATTCCCTTGTATGAAGCGGCTCGTGATTACGATCACCTCATTCAGAAATAATGTGCTATCCCGGTTATTAGTTTATTTTCCGTCTGAAACCCTCATTTGCGTTAGTCTCCGTTATTGTAAGTGAACTTAAATAGTATCATTCCCCTGTCTGAAGCGGCTCGTGATTACGATCACTTCATTCAGAGGTAACGTGCTATCCCGGTTATTAAATTTATTTTATGTAAAACTCCGTTATTTAATTGACATTAAATAGTATCATTCTCCAATTTGAAGCAGCTCGTGATTACGATCGCTTCACTCAGAGATAATGTACTATCTCGGTTGTTAGTTGGTTTTACTTTCCAACCACTAGTGAGTAACCTCTTATAGAGTCCCGGTTTCAGCCCTGGAATTAGTATTGTCCCGAACCTGTCTCCTCGCATTCTCTGCAACCGCATATGATATTTTATTTAACAGTTAATTTTTGCTACGACCGAAATAATACTTCCGAACGAAATAGCAAGTTACATTTTTAACTCAACAACCGAATAAACAATTCAATAGTAAACTTTTACTGCGACCGTGATAATTACAAGTATTGATTTCATTTTTTTTTCTTTGCGTCTGATTGAGACTATTTGAAAGTCATTTCTGTTCGTTCTGTTTGTTTATTTTTGTTCAGGGTTTGTACATATTACCGTGCGGGTGGGCGTTGAAATACATGAATTTATTCCTTTTCTTTTGTAAATACTTTAAAATAATATGTGTCAATGTTAACTGGCCGTATTACTGGTTGTTCATTCCTAAATTTATTTCCCCCTTATATTTCAGCTAGTGATTAATTCTGTACCAGCCCAAGCAGCGATTAAATCCTGTAACTTGTGGCTCACTATTACCTGTGTCTAAGTGACCTTTGACCCCTGGAATTTTTCATCTCCATCTTCTGTAGCTATCCGAGTACTTTCGACGCCGTTTCAAAAGTTCGTAGAGTAAACCATCATCAAAAATCTGGCGCTCGAGAACCGCCCGTAACCAGCTTTATTCGGAAGGAATCGTGTTCTGTGTGACGAGAAAACCCCTAACAATTTCTTAAAAAAAACAAGCTTATATTTAAAACATAATCATAATATGTATTTGTACTCCATGATTGAATGACTAATTTGGAAATGATTATTCTTTTAATTAGTTTTTAACTATTCTAAAAAATATATAGTAATCAAGATATTACTAGAAAGAAGATATATAGGGCTTGTCTTTCTATATTATACTCTTTACAGTTTAAACAGACCCCTCTCAACCCCCGTTTTTTGTTTTGGGGTTACGATTTTTTCAATCTTTCAACTCTCCTTATCCCCCATTTTTTTTTTTTCAGATTTTTTTTCAGAACCAATATACTTCATTTTCACATAGAGATTGATTTTTCTAAAAATTTCATGCTGATATCGCTTTTGGTGTTTGATTTTTTTTTATTCCAACCCCCCAATTTGATCACAATTTTTTTTTAATTAACAGGCTTTGTCTCCTTATGGAGTTTGATTTTTACTAAAAACTTAAAGTTGATATTATTTTTCTTTTTTGAGTCAGGATTTTGTTAAATATTACAATCCCCATTAACCCCCCCATGTATATTCTGTTTTTTTATTTTAGAATCAATAGGCTTTATCACATTTTAAAGTTTTAGTTTTCCTAATGATTTCAATTTGATTTAATTTTTTGTTTCCGACTTTTTTAATATTTCAACCCCTCATTTTAGTTCACATTTTTTTCAGAAATAGTAGGTTTTAAATTCTTATAGGGCTTGATTTTAACTTTTTAATTTATGCTTTCTTTTATTTCAACCTCCCTTAGCCCCCCATTTTTAATTAGATTTTTTTCAAAATCAACAGACTTTATCACCCTATAGAGTTGTTTTTGCTAAAAATTACCAGTTTTCGTTTTTGAGTTAATATTTCAAGCGTTCTTAACCTTCCAAAGAAGAAGTCCCGGTATAATTTAAATTTTATTCACTTTTATACGAGGCATTTAAAGTTGTAGAATTAATTCTGAAATGTAAATAAAATGTGGATAATTCGAGACACGTGCTTAACAGTCAAGGTACAAGGAAATTCTGGTTATCGATAGACAGCTGTGGGTGGTCCGAGGAGGGAGGACATCTTGACTTTACCAGTTTCGGTTAGATTGGGTAAGCAAGCGATGTAGACAATGTTTGTTGGGTGAAAATGTCTCGAAAGAATTTGTTTTGAACTTAGGTTTACGGTTTGTTTAAACTCCGAGTGGCATATATTATTTAAATAGTCATATTACAAACTAAACTTTTATATTATTTACTTATACAGGGTTAATTTCACTGACACTGGCATCAGTCACTGACTTTGGCATGGAATCTTGTTACCTGAAGTGAGACACTTCCTGTAGATCTTTGGTTGGCTGTTTGAAGATTCGTTTCTGCTTGATATTGTTAAATAAATGATAACATCGAAGATAGTAGTTTCAAATAGCACTTTATTATATCACAAAACAATGGGGTAGCGCATAGATATATAACCAAGACAGATAGGATTATTTACAAAATTTTTGAAGAATGAACGGTGGTGTCCGCGGTAGAAACTCAATAATCGGATTGAACATTCATGCCAAGTTTACGTGCTTTTAACTATAGATATATATAACCAATACAAATTACACAATTTCTGAAGTCAACGCGGATGATCCTCGACAGAAATGCAATATTTGGATAAAATTAAAATATTAATGCCAAGTTTGCGATGTTTTTAACTGTAGTAATGTTATTGCGTTTGCTTGAATTACTGTTAGGTCTTTAAATTGTCCAAAAAAAAATAATGTCTGACAACACCGGAAGTTGAGTAGACCGCAATTGTGGACGGTCGTATATTGTTTCATTCATAAAAATTCCTTCGATACAGTACTAGTCCAGGAGCCAGTGAATTGTTTCGTACTTGTTTTCCCGGTCCGTGTATATTTAAATAATATATTCCCGGTGAACTGTATATTTAAAATGGAACGCCAATCTATTAACAAAAGTAAGCCAGATTGAATTCGCGCATTACGTCACATCGATACAAGTGAGATTGTTTACAAAGTGCTTTTGCAGGCCTATTTTGCCCATTTCATGTATTTGTTTTTAAATCATGTTAAATTACTATTTTTGAAACTCAACAAGGAGAAAATCCAATTAACTCTTCCGTTGTGTATATATGTATATAAGATAAATTAACTGAAGTTTTATTAGTAAAGTATTAAAACTAAAATTTTAATGTAATTTACAGAAAATAGCTAGGTATGTATTTGTTTTTAAATAATTTGATAATTTATGAAAAAAGTGAGTAAAAGTGGAATGACCAGTGGCCAGTAGGTCAGTCAATACAAAGTATCATATATTTCTATTATAACATAACTAAAATACCTACATCTTTTAATCATAAGGAATAAGTTAAAAACCATTTTAATATATGCATTAGAATGAAGTAATAATAACTTAAAGAGACGAGGTCTTAAAGTAATAGCTGGTACAGCATGTTTTTTAAACGTTTCCTCATTGCTGCTAGAATGAAATCACTTACTATGAAATGTGCTCTAAAAACGGCATTTATAGCAGTCAGTGTTCAGTCTTAGGATCTCTTCCTAAAGCCCTCATCCAAGCTGAATACATATTAAAAAATAATTAAAAAAAAAAAAAAAACATATTATATACCTATATAGTTTTCGGTTCTGAGTGCCCTAAAAGAGGACACTTAGCCGACAATTTGGCTCAGATAGCTAAAACCCAAAAGTCACACCCCGAACCAGGACGTATTGCTATCCTTTTAAGTAAAAAATAACTACAAATAACTACCTGAAAAATGAAGGCGTCTAACTTTACATCAAAAACACCATACACTTTTTCCCATTGTTGCAAGCACCCGATGACGATTAGGTAGATATCAACTAGAAGCATGTACTTAATGGTTATAAAGCTTATTTTAACACAAAAAGAATAAAGCACTAGTCGAAAAGCAGCAATCAAATATAAATAGACCACAATATTAAAATTCAAATTAAAAACTATATAAAAGAATAAAATGAATAACCATAATAACCTTAAAATCACACTAAAATTGCAAAAACTATTACTGTAAAATCATGAGATTACATCAATAATGCATATGCGTCGGAGTATCGCAAATGTCAAAAGTACAATGTTTCCATGAAAATGTTTTTAGCAGTATTATAGAACCATTTCTACCACGCGCATCCAACGATATTGGCGTTCCACAGTTCACTGTATTTTCCTCACACCTCTAGTATAAATGATTTGACATAACGAAACTAACAATAATTATAATTAATGTAGAGTAATAAGTGATTCGTGAATTCTAAATAAAACAATTATTATATAAAAGTGTAAAAGGAAATGTAATTTATTTCCCTATTTTCTTCTGTAATATCTTCAATTATTATGTTTAATTTCTATAAATAAACCAACTGGTTAGGTGAAACATTGTGATATAAGATTTTATTTATGTGTCCTATGCGTACACTTTAATATACAAAACACCTGGAACATTCTTTAAATAATTGTGGTCGTAGAAATAATTGTGTACATAACTCGTTTAAAAGTGTATTTTATGCACTTGCCAAATATATTATCCATACAGATTAATCAGACTATTTTTTTACTTAACTTCAGTACATCTCTTACTACTAAAACTATTTTTATCAATGGAAAAAAAGGGCCGTGTTCTCGTATGTTTTGACGCATTTTCGGCCTCGGCCCATCGGATCCCCCCTCTAAATATATATGAATTTTGCTTAGAATTGCTAATCCTACAATTCTCTATTCGTGCTTGCTGACTGGGAAAATAAATACCGAAAATCGTCACTGTCTCCTGGACTATACAATAGATGATGATGAGAACTTCACAACAAATACACTTTTATGAATGGCTAGTTGGGGATGTGGGGTAGCGGCACATATTTGTGGATCTACATCTTTTTATATTGAGTATTATATTTAACCTATCAAAAATATCTATCAGTTAATAACTCTCTCTTTGGAGGCAAGATTTAAGGCTTAAGCTAAAAGATTTAATTAAAGAATTAATGTAAAAAGCTTCTCTGCAGCAGTATTTTAAGTTTAGACATTATCCATTGTTAAGTGTCCGTGCAAAGTGTTGCCTCTAATTTCAATCTTCTGTCTGTCAAACTCATTAGAGTAAGTTAACTTTATACGGATTTACATTTTTATTTTTCTAAATGGTGTTTTGATTGTGATGAATAAAATTATTTGTGATTAAAAGATATTGTAATGCAAGCCATTTCATTATTCAGTCATGCTCTAATCCTCCAAGTCCCTCCCTGTCTTATTTGGCCTTTGAGGCTTAACATGTCTAATTATCATACATAATTAAACCCCTTAAGACCAAACATATGTGACGACTATGGCAAGGGTGCTTTCGAGAATATTCCAGATTGAACGTGATAATGTTACTAGTGTTGGTGAGAATTGTTGCGAACATTCTAGTACCTTCGCTAAAATTTTAATGTATACATAAATATTGGTGGAGAAACACGGAGCAGTCAGTTGTATATAGACAGTTAAAAATAAAGTATTGGACTAAGATAAATGGTGAACAATTAAAAAACATGCGATATATAAAAATTAGAATAGTACTGCTTAAAATAAATAAGTGTTCAAACAAATTATTAACAAACTGTTCTTTAAACTAAACAATCATCACATTGATGTCGAGAAGTGAAACAGTGTAAATAAATAGTGATTAAAATGACCAAAAGACTCTGTGATTTAAAAATGACCGAGCTACGTCGGGAGTTAGAAGATCGCGAGTTGGAGACGACAGGGAAGAAATCAGAACTTGCAAAACGACTTAAAGAAGATATAAAAAAGAAAGGTTTGGATTCAGAAACGTATTTATTTTCTGATGAATTATCTTCTGCTATAATTTCTTCAATTTCTTAAGATATTGAAAGTAAAATATCTTCCTTACAAACCAATTTTTCCTCTGACAATTCTTCTTTAGATAATAAAGTGTTTTCCATGGAAAATAAAGTTTCTTCAGACATTACCTCCTTAGAAACTAAAGTTTCTTTAAAAGATAAAATTTCTTCCGACTTGGAAAACAAAATGTCTTCTATGGAAAACAAATTTTCGTCAAATATTTCTTCCTTAGAAGAAAGGGTATCTTCCGAAATGTCTTCTTTAAAAAACGAAATTTCTGCTGAGGTGGAAAATAAGATGACTTCCGTTGAGAAGAAAATAATGTCTTCTGTTGAGGGGAAAATAAAAGAAATGGAAAGAAGATAGAAGAATTGGAACATCCTGAACCGGCCAAGGATGGTGAAATAAAGTGTCATGAGGTGGAGTCGAAGTTAAAATTGGACGAAAAGATGTCATGAACCAACTACCTTAAACAGTTCGAGACAGCTGCGAGAGCAAACGAATGGTCTGAGAGAAAAAGGCAGTGAATCTGATAATCGCCCTCCGAAGAGACGCTTTAGATGTCCTTCAGACTATACCCGTGGAAGAGACAGATGATTTTGAGCAACTGAAAAAGAGACTAAATATGCGGTATGGCCACGAATATTTGGAGCCTCTATACCAATCACAGTTGAAGAATCGCAAACAGAAACGAGACGAGACCCTTCAAGAATATAAAGTAGATATTGCCAGGTTGGGGCGATTTGCTTACATATCAGCTCCGGAAAACATTCCAACAGTCCAAACATTGGTTGATAGTCTCCGTGACCACGAGATGCAGAGAACACTTCGCTTAGCCCGCCACAAAATATTGGTTGATGTCTTATCCGCTGCTTTAGAGTATCAGGCAGTCACGCATGCTTCTGGTAAATACAGTATACTGAGAACTGTAAAAAAAAGAAGGGGAAGATAAAATCGACCAATTGGTTAACATGATAAAAATCTTTACTAATAGAAATATGAAGACAAATTCCATTAGGTGCTGGAATTGCGGTGAACTGGGACATGTACGCAGTTCGTGCCAACGCCCTAAGGTCCCAACAAATCAAGACATCTTGCCGCAGAAAAACTAGAGCGGGTCGGCCTAGAGGGGACAGCTTCGACCCGAAACCGTTCCAAAGACCCTCTCATACTAGCCTCTGTGAAATGTCGCGATGATAGTGTATATGTAGACGGCGAAGTAAATGGTAAAAAGTATACACTGTTGGTGGAGACTGGAGCAACTAGGACCATTATACGACCAACTATAAATAACCGTAAAAGACTTCTACTAACAAGATTGCGACTGCGGACGGCCACAGGTGAAAGTGCGAACATCCATCTGGAAATCTAGGTTCAATTGGGAATTGGTACAGAAAAGTTCACTCATACTGTTATTGTCACTGATATCGAAAAAGATGTACTTGGAATGGATGTAATGTACTTACATGGTTTCCAGACTTTAAGAACAGATTAATCAAAGTTGGTACTGAAGAGGTATTCCTATATCCATATGGGGACAGTACCGTGCCAGTTGCTCTCCAGGAGGATACGGTGTTATCTGGCAGAAGTGAAACCGTTATAGTAGCACGGCTTCAAGAAACTATGGAAGAAGGAACACCTGTAATGATGGAACCATGGAACCAAGATGACGAAGTTGGACGAGGAATTCTGATGGGAAAGGGGTTGGTCACGACTGCCAAAGAGATTCCAGTTCATCTTATAAACGTTAATGATCACCCAATCATCATCAAGAAAGAGACCAGAATCAAAACTTGTAGACCAGTAACTTCCATAATTCGTCAGACAACAACTTCTGATAATTCCAATGACAAATTTGAGCAAATGATTGCACTTGTAAAAGACAACTTTTACCACCAAATCTGGATTGTGGCAATTTAATGTCATGCCTTTTGGACTGTGTAATGCCCCTGCGACATTAGAAACACTTATAAAAAATGTATTAAGAGGTTTATCATGGAAAATGTGCCTGGTATATTTGGATGATATTATAGTCCTGGAGAAGACATTTGATGAAAATATAAAGAACTTAGAAGATGTTTTTAAAAGACTTCAATCTGCCCAACTGATGATAAACCCCAAAAAATGTGAGCTATTTCAAAATAAAGTCAATTACCGGGTCATATAGTCAGTATGGATGGCGTGGCTGTAGATAAGGAAAAAGTCGCTTCTATCAAAGAGTCGTCACAACCAACTAATAAACATCAAATAGGAAATTTTCTTGGGCTATGTACGTACTATCGAAGATTCATTAGAAAGTTTGGAGATATTGCTAAGCCATTAACACGACTCACAGAAGAAGCGAGGGAATTCTGCTGGGACGAGTACTGCCAAACTGCCTTTGAAACATTAAAGAAACATTTAATGATAGCACCCATACTAGGCTACCCACTACCAGAAGGAGAATTTATCCTGGATACCGACGCTAGCAATGTAGGAATTGGAGGAGTGCTTTTACAGATTCCGAAAGGGAAACAAAGAGTACTAGGTAATTTTAGTAAAGTGTTCTCAAAACTTGAACGAAATTACTACGTCACGAAAAGAAAAATCCTAGCAGTTGTAAAGTACCTACGTAAAACACTTCTACCAATACCTGTATGAAAGGAAATTTTTAATCCGGACCAATCATGCAGCCCTTATGTGGCTGATACAATTTAAGAACCCGGAGGGTCAATTCGCCAGATGGATTAAGCGACTTCAGGAGTACGACTTTAAGATTGAAAATCGAGCTGGAATAAGTCACAGAACTGCCAATTCTCTCTTTAGAAGACCGTGTACAGCAGACTACTCACACTGCAATAAAGCGAAATCTAAAGAAAGTGGACTACTAAGAACAACTGTAGTCAAC
The DNA here is from genome assembly GCA_927349885.1 of Psylliodes chrysocephalus. Lineage (NCBI taxonomy): Eukaryota > Metazoa > Arthropoda > Insecta > Coleoptera > Chrysomelidae > Psylliodes > Psylliodes chrysocephalus. Next base: position 46,859,286 of record OV651822.1, on the reverse strand, counting down.
GATGAGTGATCCCCTGCTAAAATTAGGGCACAACAAGAAAACGATACCGTTTTAAAAAAGATGCGACAATATCGACCTACTTGACAAGAAGTATCTAATCTCTCTTCAGTACTTAAGTCATATTTGGCTCAGTGGGACTCTTTTATTCTGGAAAATGACTTATTAAAGCGAGTTCTTGAGAAGGATGATGGTTCCGAAAACAGAAGACAGTTGGTCATACCAAAGAGTAGGATAGCCGAAGTACTTCGTCAGTTACACGACAGTCCATCAGGAGAACATCTCGGTTTTGATAAAACCCTTCAGAGAGTTCGGGAAAGGTTTTACTGGATGAACAGTTCCGATGATGTAAAGGAATGGTGTAAGAAATGTACCACCTGTGGTATGAGTAATGGACTTCAACGAAAAAGGAAGGCTCCTGTGGAGCAATACAACGTTGGTAGCCCATTTGAGAGGATTGCTTTAGATATTGCTGGATAATTTCCCGCGACCAAGGATGGTAATACATTCATTTTGGTGGTTATGGATTATCTTACAAAGTGGGTGGAAGTCTATGCCATTCCAAATCAAGAGGCCGCAACTGTTGCAGATGTGTTAAAAAAAGAGTTTATCTGTCGATTTGGAGTGCCCCTGGAGATCCACAGTGATCAAGGCAAAAATTTTGAAAGCCAACTCTTCCGTGGAATCTGTGACAGATTAGATTAGATTTAGACAGACTGGGCATGAAAAAAACCAGAACCACAGCATTGCACCCACAATTCGATGGAATGGTTGAGTGAATGAGTAAGACCATTGGCAAATATTTGTCAGAAGTGGTTTCAAACCATCAGCGAGATTGAGATCAGTCAGTTGTATATAGACAGTTTAAAATAAAGTATTGGACAGTAAAGATAAATAGTGAACAATTCAAAGACATTCGATATTTATTTTTTTACCCATGCTGTAACTTCTAAACCATGCAAGATAATTGAACCGGACAAAAGTCATCTATTATAATTGGTGGTGTACTTAAAAACAAATAAAAATTTGATGACCCATCTTCAAAAACTACCCCACTGGAACAACCCCCTCAAATATTATTAACGACACCCTAATTTTTTTTCTGCTCATTTTTGTAGTCGCTACTTTTCTCTGTACAACTGTTTTTAAAATTTTGAAATCGCTCTATAAATAACTGAGATTCGTTATTTTTTTCATTTTCATCAAGTTGCTTGCTGTCAAATTCATGGTAAGTTTTTTAGCGCACTATAAACAATACTATATCAATCTGTCTCTTGTCAAACAAAAGTGCACTCGATAAAGTTAGCAGTTTTTACTTAATAAAGATTGCAATAATTTAGAGTTTGTCAAGTCCTAACAAATTATTTCAAAATGCCTAATCTGTTTAGTTCCAACGAGTACACCGATATGATAATTATTTATTTATTGTTAAGGTTTGACAAATTTGTGGAAGTGGGAGGTGGGCAATTTAAGCACTTATTATAAATTATTTTAAATTATACCGCCAATTATAATGGATGACTTTTGTCCGGTTCGATTATCTTGCATGGTTTAGAAGTTATAGCCTGGGTAAAACAATTTGGGACACCCTGTATATAAATTAGAATAGTATTGTTTAAAATAAATACGTTTTCAAATAAATTATCACAATATGTTTATAACTGACGCGTTTGCTTTCGCAGGGAACGTTAGGCTGCTAGTAAATAGATTTTAGAACTTAAGATATGTTTTGTTAATAGCCACCGTACATAAAAAATTGATTTTGTGTAATTTTCCTGTAAAAATGCTTTGAATTGTCAATAAATGCTTTGCTAAAATGAAATTTTATCACGCATTTCTTTTTGAATCAACCTCGTATCCGCGCTATTTAGTGCTGACTCGTTATTGATAGATTGCACCAGCATCGCCATCAATATAGAAAAAAATCACTTGTTGATGCCTACGAAGTTAGGCCTTTAAATCGTGACGAGACAAGTTATTAATTTTTTTATTTCTCCATGAGACTGTAATTATTTCGTATGCTGTTTGTCAAGTCATAGCGTGTTGTTCTTATCACTTTAAATTACCTATTATTTACTATAGAGTTGAGGTATAGAATTTCACGAGGTAGATTCGGATCTAACCCATATATTCAAATTTAATATAACTGCAGGCGAAATGGTTACGTGCAAACTTCTGATGAATTTAAATATTATTCGAAACAATAGCCGAAGTCATATAAAGGTCAGCCATAATGAATGTTAAAAGTTTAAATTATATCTAACATTAGATGTAATTTATGTAGCTTAAATTGTTATTGTTATGTGGATATTCGTATTAATCGCGATACAAAGTTAGATTTGAAAGTTTACTTTTGCAAATATGTTTTTAATCTCTTTTAGATGGGCGTTTAAATATTCAATGTGTAATTATTTTCTCTTTTAAATGAATAAAAAATGTGAATTTGTTGATTTGTTAAAACTAATTTGTGTGTAGGGGGGGGGGGGGGTGGATTTAGTTTTAAACTATTTGCCACATACTAGTTTTAGATTTGAGTTTTTTTTTAATTTTATATTTTTATATCGGCAAACCTAATAAAATTTCAAATTAAATATTAGATATATTTTTGGTTTGAGGCTAGAAGATATTGAATGGCAAATGGAAATTGTTATTAATAAGATCTTTAAAAAACTTTTCTGTAAACTGTTTATTATTTTCACAATAAAAAAATTAATGATTCAAATCTGCAATCTTTTACTATCACAAGAACAGTAAGGGAAATTAATTACACCGATTTTATAGAGGTGGGCTGGGAACCGACCATGATTTAATTTCAATCTAGAAATTATTGATGTGTGCTATCTCTGGTAAAGTCGAAGTTTGTAATGTGGGCAATATCATTGGGTAATGTTAAATGTATATGGAAGTTATGATTTTTTAAATTCGGGATAGCGTTTTTGAAGACACTTTTTACACAAAGTTAATAAGTCAAAACTAGACAAAGGGTAATTTAAGATATGTCCATTCTTTACATCTTCCTTAGCTTCATAATCTGCTCTTTTTTTTCAGTTACACCGGCATGCGCTTTGGTCCAAACTAGAGTTATTTTTTTATTTGTAGTGTACAGTTGAAAGAGTAATTTTTTTATTTTTAAGATTAAATCATTTTTATAGTTTTTAAATGGAAAACCAATAATTGCCTACAGGACCGATTTGCTGTCCGTAACTATTACAGCTGCCGATTTCAGATTTTGTACACACCAAGTAAGTGCCTTCTCTATGGCAATAGCTTCAGCAGTAAAAACTGAGCACAAATCTGGGATACGAAAAATATATACTATATTGATGCTGGAAATGATAAAAGCTGTTCCATACGCACTCTTAGAACCATTAGTATAAATGGTATGGTTACTCATAAAATTTCATTATTGGTACACTAATATAAGCGGGAAGTATGACTGATGGTTTAAATATTATTATTTTAAAATTGGTAATATATATATGGGGTATTTGTTTGCAACACAAGTTTGAGTAAAATAATGGGTATAATAAAAGCATCTGTTAAAGGTGGAGCTTTTTTTCTTCCAATACTTAGACGTTAGAGTTTTTTACTTCCAATACTTGGACGTTAGATTTTCTGTGCATACGTTCGAGATTTTGTTAGTTAGTAGTGTATTATATGATCTATATTTGATTTGTTTCTTAGCTAAATATTTTCTTCTTAGTTTTAGAGGTGATTCTTGTGCTTCTGCTAGAATTGCATGGCAAGGTGACGATTTCATTAAACCTAAGCAAATTCTAATAGCTTTATACTGGACTCTGTCCAGTATCAACAGATTAGTATTTAAAGTAGTTGCGTATAGAGTACATCCATAGTCCAACAGTGAGCGTATATAAGATCTGTAAAAAGTGAGTGATAAATTTGGGTCTGCACCTCATTTATAACAGGTAACTGTTCTAAGTAAGTTCATACCTTTCTCGCACCTCTCTTTTATATATTTTATGTACTTTTTACCTAAAACTATTCCAAGGTATCTCAACTGTTCCACAATTGGAAATGGCAAGTGACTTAACTTGATTGTATTCACCAGATGAAGCCGGTGTCTTGTAAAGCACAAAACCGCCGATTTCTCAGATGCAAGACTGAAGCCCAAATCACTTAACCAACTTTTAATGCAATATACCACATACTTCAGATCAATTACGAAACGCTCGTAAGAACTATGGGAGACAAAAAAGCAAATGTCATAAGCGTATTGAATGATTTTAACATTTTTGTCCAAAAAGCCATGCAAGTCTGCAGTATATAAGTTAAAATGTACAGGACTAAGTATTGACCCCTGAGGCAGGCCATTGTTTACAGTTCTAGGACCATGTAATACGTTATTGTGATCGCGGATATAAATTGTTCTATTTTAAAAAAATTTAAAATATTAGCACATACTTTTGGATTGATTCCCATTTTGTTCATTTTTTAAAATAAAATATCAGTATCCACTACGTTATAGGCCCCCTTAAGGTCAATAAATAAACCAAGTAATTATTAATTTTTTGTGAAACCTAATTGAATATTAGATATTAGTTGTGTGACTGCATCGATTGTGCCTTGGCCTCGGCGAAAACCAAATTGAGAACTAGGTACCAATGAATCACTTTCTACAAAATGTTCCAATTTAAATTTTATCATCCTTTCAAAGGTCTTAGTCAAACAGGACATGAGTGATATTGGCCTAAAAGAAGAGCATCAATCAGGTTTTTTACAAGGTTTTAATATTAGACAAATTATGCTTTCCTTTCTTTTATCTGAATAGTCTTGATTTGTCCACCAGTTATTATAAATATATAATAAGAATAATTTACCCGTAAGTGGTATATTATATACCATTTTGTACGTAAGGTTGTCAATGCCTGGTGCTGTACTTCTAGAATTTTTAAGAGCTAAGTCTAATTCATTAATAGAAAAAGGATTAGCCAAATAATTAGATTTTGAAATAAAATTAATTTTTGGTCTGGTAGAGCACGGAAAAGGCGGGGTAGGAACAAAGGGAGGTGCAATTTTATTTAACATTTTATTGATAATGTTTTGAGGAATGTTTATTTTTTGGGATAAAAATGTTTGTTATTTATACATTTAACTTTACTCCAAATTTTAGAAAGAGGGGCGTTTTTGTTTAATTTTACCAAATATTGTATCCTACTACTTTTTTGTTTTTGTTTAAAAGTTCTTGTCGTGTGAGCTGCTATATTTTTATATGCTAAGTAATTTAACTAAAACTGAAACTAATTTAATATAACATAGACATATTCCAAACTCACCCTGGTTTAAAAATCATATAATTCTAAGACACTACATTACATCTTTAATTAGAACCAGATTTGGTCATGCCAGTTATCCCAAACACTTGCTTAAAATTAATGTAAAAGAAAATGAAAATGCAACTTTTGTAAAACAACCGGAGACCTTAATCACGTTTTCTTCGAATGCAAGAAATACCCAGTACATTCAAACACGCTTTATATGAATCTTATAAAAAATAACATTTCATCCCCCTTAAATATTGAAACAGCTTTAACACATATTTCTGATAATATTATCAACTGCCTCTTACAATTTCTGAAAGACACCAAGATTCGTCTATAATTGTAATCTTAATTTTTCCTCTGTATTTTACCTATTTGTTTACCTTCTTACCGAGGCCTAATTTTGTTTGTCTTTAAAAAAAAACGTCCTGATGGGTCCCTGGACGAGAAGCGAGTGTCCCCGTACTATATTGTTTATTGTTTTTCTTCTTACACCTCTTGCTGTTAGGAAATATTCTTGGGTAGTTCTAATTATGGACGAATCTGTGTCTGGCTGAATGGCAATGTGCCTATGTCAAAAAAAAAAAACGTAAAAAAATTAATTGAATACATATATTTTTTTATTTATTTATAGTTACATTACCAAAACAGCTTATGGGCTTATTCCAATTATAGGGTGACGTGAAAATGTACAAAATACAGAAATTAGTTAGTACGTAAAAAGTGTTAGTACAAAAGAAACATTAAAATTTGTTGTGCCTAAATTACAAACATGCGCTTAAAAAAACAATATGTAAAAAAAAGCGTATGGCTGTATAGTTTTAAATTTTGTAATTTTAAAATTAAAATAATTATTAATATATGAGTAGGTTTTCATACATTGGGCTAAATATTCTATAAAACAGTTAATAATAATATTAAATATAATACTTTCCCTAATTCATCCCCTTATGAGTGCATTTCAACTCCTGAAGTTAACTGAGCGACTTGTGTAGGGGAAGGAAAGGCTTTTATTATTATTTGCCATGGCGCTCCGGGGCGATTTAATGATGTTTTATGGCGCCATTTGACTTACTGGTGAGGAAAACCCGGAAAACCCCACCCACCATCATAATTTTATAATCATCAGAAATTAAATTTCTGCTAATACGACATCCATCAAATACTATAGAACACCATGCAAATAAATTCACATGGTCTTCTGTAGTTACATACATAGTAACATACAAATATTAGAAATTAAAAATTAAAAAAAATGACTTTAAAAACGTGCAGATGCCATCACCACATCTTAATCAAATTTATATGGGACCACCCCTAAGGTGCTCCCTTACTAACAAAAGAAAAATCATTAAAATCGAACATCGTATTAAAGAATTATCGCTGAACATACATACAAAAAAACAATATTACGACGAATTGAGAACCTCCTCCTTTTTTGAAGTTAGTTAGTAAGCCCAAACGAGAGACATTTAGGCCCATTTATCTATTTTCATCTCATTAAACATTGAAATGGCAACTTGACATCAGCTTACAGATTAGTGTTAGATCGGTTCTATAATATGTTTAGTTTATATTTTTTTGCGTTATTTTATAATACTCTTTAGTTTGAGCATCGCGAATAAATGCCTTGACATATGTCATGTCAGTATGTTAGCGCCAATACCGTTCCGAGAGTCGCTATCACATGTCGTTCATAACCACAGTACACCAGTGTCTGCTGTAAAATTAATAAAAAAACGAAAAAATAAAAGTTTAGCAAGTTCATCATGTTTTATTAGTCTAAAGACACCCTAAGATAACAATAAAATACAATTTGTGAGTTGGGATTGTTGCGTAAATGTTCATCGTGGCAAACACATTATTTCCTCGATTTCATATCTACATTAATCATATTTTTAAAAAATTATAAATACCAAAGCATCCATCTGATCATTAACTACCTTTACCAGTACCGTTGCTTCTAAAACTGAAACATATGTGGGCTTTCTCGACTCAACGGTTTACTTATTAGATCCAATTTGGATTGGCCGCCTCAGAAATGGGAAAATCGTGCCAATATCAACCTCAAACTTCAAACTTGGCGTATTTATATTGTTGTTGGACCACAGGTTATGTTATAGGTCAAGTCACATATTGTAGCAGCACATAATAACGGTACAGTAATAAGGGAATTACAAATAATAATAATCGTTGCGAGATTATTGGGCAATTTAAGCGCTGATAGGAAGTGGGTTAAATTTTTTATTAACAAGTTTAGTGGTATTTTTTTAATAGATTTTTGGTAAGTTCTACGAAAATGCGTACGAGGTCGTTGAGGCTGTAGGCCAGTTAATCAATTTGCTTTCGGGTTATAATTGAATAATGGCGCTCGATGTAACTGTAAATAAAACTATTAAATAGAATTATATAGTGATGGTATTTATTCTCTCATCGAATTTTATAAAATTATAGTAATTCTTTATAACTAATATATTTATATCTGTAAAACGGTTGACAAAAATAAAAATAATAAAATAGGTCTACAAACTTTATTTCACATAAGACAAAAATGCAGTTTTATGGACTCCTATAAGAAGTTTTTTTTATTGCTTTAAAATTTAAAAGGAAGATACTTTATTTGTTTATTTGAGAACAAGGTTTAATAATAAACTCACTGGTATTTAATGTTAATACAAAATTTTCTAATATAACTAAAACTTCTCTTTTTCCAAATGTATTTTTTCTAATAACTATAGTCTAGAGGAGAAAGAAGTGCAGTAATTTAATTTGCAGAACGTACTACAGGTTCAAAAGGTAGACATTTTATTTATACCTTATCCTTCAATCCTTATTTGAGGTTAAAATGAAAATTGTAATATATCTGATCGGCCTAATACAAGTTTTAGTTTGGACTTAGGATAAAGAACAATACAGAAAAGAAACATAGGGCTAAAACAAGAACCTAGCAACCAAAGCCACACCTTATTCATGGTGGAGCATTGTCAAAATTGAACCGTAGATTTGTTACTTGTTCGAAGTGCAACAGTGCACACTTTTATAGCAGATGAACGAAGCTATCACAGCTGTCACTGTTAGAAAATCAATATTTTTCTCCTGTCGTATCTTTATTTGTCGTTTTGGATTTTTGGTTGTTTTTAGCGAATATTCTGATAACTTTTACGTTTTTTTAGTGGTTTATTTTTAGTTTTTGTTGATATTTTTAATTGTGGAGTTGTTAATTTAAGACTTTATTGTACGTATTAAGATTAGGTTTATAAACAATGCCGCTTCAAAGAGGAGGAGGATATACTTGTATTTATCGTGGATGTACCTCAAGAACAGGTGGCAAAGAAGGATTGTTCACCCTAGTGAAAGATCCAGTGAGGTAGGTATGAAACCTTGAGGGTGAAATAGGAATTGACCTTGCTATAACATAGTAATACAATGATTGTATGTATTTTTAAGACTTGAATTGTCGCTTAAGGCAGCAAATAGAGAGAACTTATTGAGAAAAGAGTGTTGAACACTTAAGTAAAACTTACAAAATTTGTGAACTACACTTCCAGGATACATTCGTTTATCAGTCAGGAACAAGAAAACGATTATTTGCAAATGCATTCCCAACAGTATTTCCCCATTCAGAACCTACAAAAAGAGTCACAGTTTTTCAAGGCAAATAAATATAATTTATAGTTAAATGTTACAAAAAGTTTGCTACTCGGCTTGTAATTTTTTTACATTACATTTAGTAGTTTAAAAAATAAAATAATAGGTACTAATAATCTTAGAATATCAACCCATACATTCCATTTTATAGAACTGGAGGTAAACTGCACTATGTCGACATACAACAACTTATGCAAATTAAAATAAAATAGTTTTAGTAGTTAGGTTAGTAAAAATATAAATATTCTGACAATAAATGGGCGTCTAAATGCATATCTAGTTGAAATTTAATAATTTAGCAACATTTAATCTGCTGTACTAAAAAGTTGACTAGAATGAGAGTGCAGTTTAGCTCCTAGGCACAGAAATATATTCACATTTTATAAAATTATTTTAAATTTCATCTGGCTAAAAAGTGTGACTCAAACATTCAATTCTGACAAATGATGCACCTTTTTGACACTAAGTTGATCTAATAAAAATGTGGTTTCTCTTTCTTTTTTTAGAGAAATGTGTTGTTTATGGCGAAGAAGGCAAAGACAACTTGTGCCTATCCTCAACTTCAGCAGAAGTAGAATTTATTGAACAAGTGCATAGTCAACCATCTCTTTCTCTACCTTGTGTAACAGCACAAATTCAAACGCGTAATGTGTTATCATCAAACACTCTAAGAAAGCAGAGACTGCGACTGAAGATAGCAAGGTTGAGAAAACGTTTGTTTGGTGCAAAAAGAAGAAAAATAATTACTTATTATTTAATATTTTTATAAGTACCGTTTATATATTTATTCGTTATTTTTGTTGTATATTGGGATATAGCTATTTTAATAAAGCTACTAATCTATGTATTATAAATTCGGCTTGCTCTATAAATCTGTATCTTCTGTATTGTTCTTTCTTCTGTGGTTTAGATTTAATCATGCTTCCATTGTTTTTACTGTAAAAAACAGATGTTATACTTTATTTAATCATAGCCGTATCTTATGTATTTTAATTGATTCAAAATTTTGTGATAGTAAATATTATAATATTAGTCATATAAGAATAGCCAGTGCATCAGAAAATATTGCAAGCACAAGTACGCGTAAACGACCTAGTGGACTTAAAGCATTATCTTTAGCAGAAAAAATACCGTATTTAATAATCTTCAAGAAGATTTTGCTTTACTCTCTGTGGATAAAATAGCCACTAAATGTAAGACCTATAATACTGGAGTATCTAAGCGGACAGTGTATAACATTATTAAAGAAGATACAGTCATTGGAGAAGTCTCACATCCGAAAAAGCCCCCCAGGAAGAAACAAGACCTTTATTGAAATTTGGGTAAAGAATGTAATAAGGCAAATGGTACATTTCTTTTTTCTTTCGAAATATAATTTCTACACTTAAAAAATTACACTCAGAAATAGAAAATAGTCCCACTCTTATCATATTTTCATCAGCAAAAAATAAACATGAGAGAAACTGCTTTTTAACAGAGAAAGACGAAATCATTGCTTGGAGACATGATTATTTAACCGTAGAACACTAATATGTCGTAAAATTGACGATGCTCGCTCTATTTCGTTCGAATTCGTTAACCTCCGAGAATACCTCAGGCACGCCGCTTACAGTAGCTTCCTGATCAGTCTTATAGATAAGAATGGTGAGAAGTGTTGTTCGAAATTTGTTTATTTTATTCGATAATTTTACGCCTAGTCGTAAAATTTACGATAGATTAGTAATTACGTTTGTTGATTTTTTTATACTATTGGGCAAGAAATTTTGATTTTTGTTTTTTATGCGTTACTCAAATAAAAAATATTATAGGAAAATGTCGAGAAAACCGCTAACAGAGAGGTAGTTTCGAGATGAAATAGAAAAAATTATGAATGGTGACGATTCTTATGATGAAGAACCTTATGAAGATAGTGGAAGTGATTGGGAAGAAGACAACTTAGAAATGCAAAAGGACAGTGATGTGGATGATATCAGTGATGAAGATTCAGATGACGACAATAATTTAGATAATATTGAAGATGACGATAGAGATGAGGCAGAGGAAAATGAACCAGTACAAGAGGCAAATGAAGAATTTTCTGGAAGCTCGTCTAATGGTGAACCGCCAGTAAAACCACGACGTAGTGACCCACACATTGCTTTACCAACCAAGAACAACTTAAAAGGCAAAAACGGTCATAAATGGTCAGCAACAGTCTCAATTAATTTAAAAAGAACGGCTTCTCGAAATATTATACATTTTTTGTCAGGAAGTAATCTCGTACAAATAAAAGAGCATTTCACGCATTTTTTTTCGGATGATATTTTTAGTACCATTATTAGATTCACAAACGAAGAAATTAAAAGAGCGTGGAAAGTATTCTAAAGATTCAGCTACCGTATCACCAATCAACAAAAATAAACTGCTAGCATTTTTGGCTGTTTTGATATTTTCAGCTGCAAGGAAAGACAATCATCTCAACAGTAAGGAAATGTTCAATCCTACCACATCTTGCAGCTTTTATCGAGCTTTTATCGAGCTTTTATCGAGCTTGTATGAGTTGTGACCGACTTACCTTTTTATTGAGTTGTATCAGGTTTGACGATAAATCTACTAGAGAGGAAAGAAAAGAGTCCGATCCTTTTGCTTCAGTTAGAGAAATCTGGGAACTTCTCTTAGAAATCTGCAGAAACTCCTATACTCCATCATCCTACCTTACAATAGACGAACAGCTTCTTGGTTTCAGAGGTAGGTACCCTTTCCGCATGTATATCCCCAATAAGCCATCAAAGTATGGCATAAAGATCGTTAGGGTATGCGACTCCGCCTCCAAATATATGACTGATGCACAACCGTACTTGGGGAAGAAAACCAATACAGGGGGCCTGCCACTGGCAAACTATTACTTGAAGGAGTTGACAAAATCTGTCCATGGTAGCAATCGTAATATCACTATGGATAATTGGTTCACATCAATTCCTCTAGCCGATGAACTATTACAAGCTCCCTATAAGTTAACTATGTTGGGCACAGTGAGAAAAAATAAAAGAGAAATCCCTCCAGAATTACTGCAGATAAAGGATAGACAGTGTGGATCCTCAATGTTTTGTTTCGATAAAATGGAAACCTTAGTGTCTTACAAATCCAAGCCGACTAAAATGGTACTAATGCTTTCTACTTTTCACGAAGGTGCAGCAATATCTGAAAATAATAAAGCAGATATAATTATTTATTATAATAAAACAAAATCAGGAGTAGACACATTCGATCAGCTTTGCAGTAACATGGGATGTAACCGAAAAACGCGGAGATGGCCACTGTGTGTCTTTTTTGGAATGATCAATATTGCTACCATCAATTCTTATGTCATCTATTGTTATAATAAATACAGAACAAATGACAAACCTCTTTCCCGTTATCAATTTATGATTGAACGGAGCCAGAGTCTAGCTGAGCCCTGGATGCGACAAAGGTTGACGATCCCAAACTTACGACGTACCATTCGCCAGGATATCTGTAGAGTATTGAATATACAGCAAGCCGAGGAAAACCATCAACCATTAGAACGTAAACGCACTATTTGTTTTTACTGTCCAAGCCGTCTTCGACGGATGACAACTAACTATTGTGGACAGTGTCAACACGCTATCTGTGGAAATCATAGGGGTAATGTTTGCACTGTATGCTCTTCAGAATAGCCAAAAATGATAAATTTTGTACGTTAATATGTTAAATTTGTGACTAGAATTCACATTATTTAAAAAAAAATAATAAAAATTTTAATTATGTATTTCATGTTTTTTCCTAAAAATCGTAATATTTACGACACATTAGTAATAATGTGTGTTAAAATCATATTAGTGTCCCAGAGTTAAGGAAAATAACATATTTTTCAATGACTCAAATGAAATAAAAGCCATTATAAACGAACTCAAAATCAAAAAATCACCTGGCGATGACAATATCACTGCTAATAATCTTAAATTATTAGTAAACTACATTAAGCATCCACTTTGCTACATTGTAAATAAAATGTTTGAAAAAGGCGATTTCCCGGATATATTAAAAATCGAAATTGTAAAACCGTTGTTAAAAAAAGGCGATCCAAAGTATTCAGAAAATTACAAACCCATATCTCTTGTCTCAAATATTACGAAAGTTGTTGAAAAATAATTAAAAAAAGAATAGTAAATTACTTAAAAAAACACATGTTGCTATCGGAGAAGCAGTTCGGTTTTAGACAAGGGATATCGACAGATGATGCAATAGTGTATCTGACTAATAACGTTTACAAAGCTATTGATGATAATAAAGCTACAATATGTATATTTCTCGACCTAGCAAAGCCCTTCGACACAGTGAGCCATAATAAGTTGCTAGGTGTGCTCGAGGATCTTGGTATTAGAGGGGTTGCATTAGATCTAATAAAAAATTACCTTAATAAAAGAATACAATATGTGGAAATCGGTGACTCACGAAGCACCTCAAAGGTAATTAAATTGGTAGTTCCGCAGGTTACTGTATTGGGACCTATACTTTTTACAGCATATATAAATGGTCTATTACAAATAAACTCAATTGGAAGCATTTCCTCTTTCGCTGATAATACCGTTATACAGTATACAGCTAATACCTGGAAAGAATTAAGAGTTAATTAAGAAAATGATGTAAAAAAAATTAAACTTCGGTTCGATGAAATGTCCCTCACAATTATTAATATAGTTAAAACAAAATATATAGCTTTCTCCTGTCGAAATAATAACAGACCACAATATAGTTCTTTACATTTAGGACCAAATCTTCAAATAGCAGAGGTAAAAAGAATTAAATATTTGAGCATTGAAACTGATAATAACTTAAACTGGAAAACTCTGTCAAACAACTATTAAAAAAATTACGATAAATTTTATTTAAATTTAAAAAATTAGCAGTTATTCTCAACTATAAAAATCTCAAAACGATTTACTATTCCTTAGTTGAATCGCTTTTTCAATATGGAATAACGGCATGGGGAGATATATATAAAACAAACTTAAAAATGCTAGTAATTATTCAAGAAACCTTTCTTAAAATAATGAGTAATAAAAAACGAACTTACCCAACTGAGGCTTTATTTCAAGAGACAGGTATTTTTGACATTCGACAACTGCAATGTTACAGAATGCTCATCTTACAACAAAAAAATAAAAACTCCTTACAAATGATAAACCATTCATACACTCACCGGCACGAAAAACGGAGCAGTTGAATTTTTTTAAACAAACTTAAAATTTTAATGCTTTGTGATGTTTTATTATTATAATATCTTAAACATAAACAAAACAACATGTTTTAAGTATCTTCTAACAACAATTAAACCTTTATTTGAAGAAAAAAAGGGTTTTGTAACAATTTAAAAAACGAAGACGAAAAAGCACAAATTGGTGTTGTTGATAAATAACCTTAAATTAATCAAAACTGAAACGACTTGCCTGCAAAAACTAGGGAGCCGCATTTTTAATAACGTGTGTTGCCCCCACGTGCTCGATTAATAGCCTGCATCCTCCTTGGCATGCTCAAAATTAAGTGGCGAATGTCCTCTTGAGGAATATGTTCCCATTCCTCTAAAAGAGCTTGTTGCAACTGATTTAAAGTTAGAGGAGCAGGAACACGACTTCGCATCCTTCGCCCAAGCATGTCCCAAACATGTTCAAAACATGTTCAATTGGGTTCGCATCCGGGCTTAACGCTGGCCACTCCATAACAGGAATGTTTACATCGTTTAAGTACTGTTGAGTGATTGTCGCGATGTGAGATCTGGCATTATCATGCATTAGAAGAAAGTCATTTCCAATAAAGTCAACGTAAGGGACAACAAAATCTTGGAGAATTTCATCAATGTACCTGGCAGCAGTTAAGGAGTTTCTCGGAAGGATGTACAATTCTGTGTGTGCCTCCATAGAAATTCCGGCCCACACCATAACTGAGCCTCCTTGGTAGCCTACCCTAGGACTGAAGGTACATTCTGCGAAACGCTCTTGTGGTCTTCGCCATACTCTCTCACGACCATCTGGAGACCTCAGGCTAAATCTGGACACATCCGTAAACAAAACGCGCCCCCATTCATTTTCACCCCAGTGCTCATGATTTCTGGCAAACTGAAATCGCGCAATACGATAACACCTAAGAAGCTCTGGGCCTGTTGCAGGTCTACGACGGGTAAGATTGGCTTCTCCGAGTCTTCGTCTAACTGTCCGTTCGCTTATGTTGGTTTGCCGGACGTGATGAAGTCGATTTCTGATTTCAACAGCCGTAGCATGACGATTTCGCAGACTTTGTAAGATGATAAGCCGATCATCATGAGCGCTAGTTCTTCGTTGGGGACCAGTTCCAAGTCATTTGGTGTAAGCTCCAGTTTCCAAAAAACGTGTAAAAATACGGTGCACAGTGCTATTGGATATGTGATACTGTTGGGCAACATATCGCTCACTTCTTCCGTCTTGAAGCAACGCAACAGTAGCAGCCGCTATTTCGGGATTAACAGCCATAATTTTGTAGGTGAAATAAACGCAGCACAACTTTAAAACGTGTTTCGATCTGTAAAATTTCTCAAAACAATGAAAACAATAGCATTGTTGGTCATGGTTTCATAGCCAACTATGCACTTTGAAGTGATAAGTCCGTTCAATTTTTGATTTTTATTCAAAAACGCTTTTTTTTTTCAAATAAAGGTTCAATTGTTGTTAGAAAATGCTTAAAACACGTTGTTTTGTTTATGTTTAAGATATTATAATAATGAAACATCACAAAGCATTAAAATTTTAAGTTTGTTTAAAAAAATTCAACTGCTCCGTTTTTCGTGCCGGTGAGTGTATAATACACAATATAAAAACAAAGCCTCTATAGCGACAATGAAAGCGAATAAAAAACTAGGACAACGGTCGTCTAGTTATATATCACCTCGACTCTACATGTTATTACCTGATAATATAAGACAAATTAAGAAAACACACCATAAAGTGAAGAAATTTATTAGTACACTGCCCAAATCAGAAATTATAAAAATAATTGAAAATTAAAAAATATATATCAAAAAAATTATTAAATTACCTTATTTTATGTCTTACTTACCTTCTTAACTGGCACTGGGGTATTTATAAAAAACGAATAAAAAAAAATTAAAAAGCCCTGTAAAAAATAATTGTTAAAAAAGAATAAAAAAAAATTGTTAAAAAATGTTAAAAAGAAAACTACCTACTCATTAAATAAACAGGGATTACGTATATTACCTTTTTTCCATATATACTTTTTCTGTTTTCTCTGTTAGTTTAAGTTGTCTTTGTTTTGTTTTGAATTAGGGCTCAGTTTATTTTCTGCAACTATTTAAATTTACTATTGTAAATCTGTTCTTATATTTATATTTTTTTGTGGAAAATAAATTATTATTACTATTAATTGTGTCTAGGCTTTAAATGAACTATTTCGCCCAGATGCAGTCTTTATATGTGAGAATTCTAATATAAATCTAGTAGTATCTCGAACATCTTACAGGCTTCGCCATAAATTCATGTGTCTAGAAGTTTTGCCACAGCTTCAGTACTTGTCATAATTTTTCTAGAAAACATCTCGCAACTCCGCTAGTTCTTAGAATATGCATTTACCAAATTCGTCATCATTCTCGAGCATTTTATGAGTTATTCACTACGACTAGCTATAGGCGTATCATCGAGGAAGGTTGTTAAAAAATTATTTTGTAATCGGACTTGTAGGGCCTTAAAAGCTGAAACAAGACAGAAAGGGACTTAAAGGATTAAAGCATGACCAGAATAATAATATTGTGTGCAAATGTAGATGCTACCCTGTTACGTAAGAAATGTCGACCTCCATAGAGATCTGAGAATGCAAGTCGACAAAGAAATCGAAAATATTACTTCAAAAAAGTCCTACAGCTCTTGAACAACCAACATCTGACACAACAGCACTATGCTAAAGTTAAGTGCGTAGTTCCCTCTTGGAATACCAAAAAAAGAAGAAATAGATTCCATTCGGTGAACTCCTAATTTTAGGTTTTTAAGCTAATCCTAAATATAATAGAGAAACATTGCTGGTTAGTTACTTTAGCTAGGGGCAATGTTCAATTTCCTATTTTTTTTTATATATACAATACGCTGTATCTTATTTTAGCATTCAATAAAAATTGTTAGCCTATTATATAAATGCAAGATGTCTGATTATTGCGTAATTGATCGATTGCTGTTTTATTATTGGAGAGCTGAAGAAATGTTTTGAAGAAAAGTTGTTTTTTGAAAACACGCCTTTTCTTTCCTATTTTTCGTGTACCAAACGACATATTTTTAATGTTAAATTGGTAAACATAAAAAGACTGTGCGATTACCCAAATCCGTCTATCAGTTCAATTTAGGTATAGTAACGTTTATTCAAAACGTATCCATTCAGTTGTATGTTTAATTGAACATTTGGATTTGACTGGTACGTACACCGGTTTTATTTATTGAAGCCGATCAGAGATTCTGCATAATCTTCTGATATAATGCAGAAATTGCATATCACGAGGCGCATACATTGACATTATTGACCTCACCTGGCATCAGAACAATTCACGGTTTTATTTCTGCTTGTTACTCTCACGGTAGTAGTAGTAGCAATAGTATATAATTAAAGTTGAACTTGAAACGGTCATAATACCTCGAATTATTTAGTAGACGGTACTTTGTAATTTCTAAACAGAACTAACTAAAATTATTTTAGAAAATTGAAGCAGTTCAGTTTGGGCATTCCAGGTTAGGTCTTTAGCAAAAATGTGCAAATGTTTATGGTAAGATTACACAAAATTAACGTCTGCAACTTTTCAGATCTGTAAATATGTTGCACTTGTAGAGTTTACGACTTTTGGAAGATTAAAACATTTTTTAAAATTTAAATTTCTTGGGTTTGCTTGTTTAAAGACGAATTTTTAACATGATTTCAAATTTGGAAAATCAATCAATTTTTCCCCAGACTAAAGTATCTTTAATGGAAGATCAAAGTTGGCGAAGATTTTGAAATTTAGGATCACTTTTTGAAGTATCTGTCACCGACAAGCCGCCATCTTGAAAAATTAAATGAAAAACTTTCAACTTTTCTTTATAACTTTTAGTCATATCTGCAACACTAAAGATACTTTACTCTCAAGAAAAATAGGTTACTTGAAAATTTCCAAGATGTTTTTAACTCCTCAAAACTTAAATTATGTTGAAAATAAATATTTAACCAAGCAAGGCTGATCCCCAAAACGTGAAAATTTAAATACAGAATTTTGTACCTTTTCCAAGAGTCGTTTTAATTATCCGAGACACACTGTATATAGATATTTTTATTTAATCACTAAATATCAGTCAAGGAAGTAGAAAATAATTCAGTTATTTAAAATCCGCGTTAGAAAAGCAACGGCTATGATTCTGCTTTGGCGGTGAAGAAATATAATAATAATATTAATAATAATAATAATACTCTCCCTAATTCACCTCCTTACGAGTGAATTTTAACTCCAAAAGCTGAGCTTGTGCGGGGAAAGGGACGGCTATTATTATTATTTGCCGTGGCTCCCCGGGGCGACTTAAAGATGATTGATGGTGCCATTTGACTTACAGGTGAGGAAAACCCGAAAAACCTCACTCACCATCATCGAGACGGTAATGTATGGCGATTTTTTATAATCTGCATGTCATATCAACAAAAATTGAATTTCTGTTAATACGGCACACATCAAATCCTATACCGAACCATGCAATTTAATTAAAAATCCACATGGTCTAGTCTGGGATTCGAAGTCCAGCAGTCTCTGACACATAAACTTGCTTATAAATGAATATAATCGCGTTAAATATGTTTCTATAGATGTAAATAAAAATGAAATGGATATAATTAGGTTGCCTAATAAATGATATTAATGGTTACTCGAAGACATAATATTACCAAGCGATATGCATACATTTATTTCAATAACTTTCAAAGCACAAAAGTATCTCCTAGTATTCTACAATAGCGATATATTCCTACATAATAAATACAACCAGATAACCAACGAACCTACCATAAAGAATTAACAATCATAACATCAAAACAAATTCAAACTTATATTTATAGGTTAGGTTTTGTTATTTTGCAAACTTACAGATGATTTTCCGACGCAAAAAGTAAAAATATGGCAGTTGCAAGTACAATTTGTAGAGGGCCCGTAGTTTCACCTTTAGTTGATTGCAAGATGCGGAAAATTAATTTATGGTTTTGGATTGAAACTTATCATTTTCTACACCAGAAGTAGAAATAATTGAACGATGTACCAACACTTTCCTTTGTCTAAGCAGTTAGTGGTTATGGTTGCAACTGAAGATATTCTTATTGCTAGTAAAATTAAATATAATGTATTGAATTAATATTACGAAATAAAAAAAAAACTAAATTTTTAATAAATTTATTACAAAACATAAATTTAAGAAACACAAAATATAAGTTTTTAATGTTAAGCCTGTTTTCAAAATTTTTCGTCTTTGTACAGGTTATCAAGTTCTAGATCAGTATCCCGAATATCATCTTGATTTTG
Organism: Psylliodes chrysocephalus; assembly: GCA_927349885.1. Classification (NCBI taxonomy): domain Eukaryota; kingdom Metazoa; phylum Arthropoda; class Insecta; order Coleoptera; family Chrysomelidae; genus Psylliodes; species Psylliodes chrysocephalus. The sequence continues at coordinate 46,839,801 of OV651822.1, read as the reverse complement.
TGACTGGTTCCAGAGGCGTGCGGTCAATGGAAGCGGGGGAAGCACCTCTTCTCTACACTTTGAGATTTAAAAATAAATGCATAGAAATTAATATTAAATTAGGAACCATATTTTCTCTAAAACATTACATAAACTTCGTAAATGTACTAACAATTCATTGGTGTAATGTTTAAACGCACGCACCACCCATGAGAAAATTAATTGTGTAAACGCACACATTATATATTTCGAGTCCGTTGGCGGAAGCGCGTCTTGAAAAATCCGGCTTCTTTTCCAATTGATTTCGCTTCGTGTTATTGACCTACTTTGCCGCGACAGTGATCAGTCTGTTTGGACACATGAAATACGGTCGAAAAGCAGCGATTTTTACGTCGCTTTACGCATATTACAATTCGCAACACGAATCGACGTGTGAGGAAAATCGTAGACTTTAGGTAGATTTCGGTTTGTTTTTCGTAGTTGTTTTTCTTTTTGTAAAATGGAGGAACTATGCACTGTGCCTGTGAACAATAATAATGTGGTATATAGATAAAATTATATAAAACGGATTATCATGTGCCATTCAATGTTGAGGTTATGTTTCAGATTTGACATTTTAATAAAGAAATTCTTGTACTTAATATATATTTTCAACAAAATATCGGTACGAAACTTACCTTTATAAAATCAGACGGTCATTAAAAATATTTAAGATAATTAGTACATCGGATGTACACGATAAAAGATAATTAAAATTCAATAATCAACTTGCTCGATGACATAGGTAAATCGAAATGACAACCCGAGTTTTGACACAAGGCATAAACGACAAATGACGTTTGTGTAGAGATGGTGGTTTCAAAATAACGAAAACGGTTACAACCGTTACAGTGTCTGGGACTAAATAACGAAAACGGTTACAACCGTTACAACACGTTATCATTTCTTGTAACGTCAGTAAATGATTTAATAAAAATTATATAATGTTTAGGAAAAGTAGAGTTTTCCTGTATTTAATTTTTTTTTAACTTTAATAATTTGAGCATTTAAACTCTAATATCGATTAAGAAAGACAATTGCAAGTCGACGCTAAAGGACATGCACCCACTGCCTAGCAGTAACATAATACATTTAGAAAAATTTTATATTACCTTACATTTGTATAAAATTTAATAACTATATTTTGACCAAAATAGTTTCAGAACAAATACAATGTTCAGTCAACCAGTTCTTTATATCAGCTTTTTTGGCAGCTGTTATCGGCACTGGTAACGGGCATTGTCCATAATAATTGTAGAAGGTTCTTCTAAGTTAATTAAAATTTTATTTTAAAACATAAAACCAATGCAAAAAGTTTTCTCTATTCATTTCGCCATGGTTATCAACACTCGTGTTTTAGAAGAAAATACCAACTCTGCTCCAAAAACAAATCCATGCATGTAGTCCGGAAAAATGTGGGAGGTCTCTTGGATTCAGATAGAACATTAAAAAATAAGATACGTTTCTATAAATTTTATTACTAGCAGCCCTCCCTTTGGAAATATGGCCTCCAAAAGGACGCCACTGGAAATCAATTTTTCTTGAATAACTTTCAAACTATGTAATATAATTTAATGAAAATTTAATATGATGAACAGTAGTAAGAACCTCTTAAAATACTACCCTTAAAACATAATTAACTTGTTTAGTTTACCAGGAGCGGACTAGGTTGTACATTTTAATGCTTACATTTTTAACACCCTTTATGATAAGGAGTTTAAAAAAATAATTTTCGATACCTTGAACATTAAGCTAAAGAAAAGGTACTCATTGTCGATCAAATGAACCGTTTTCGGGAGAAAAAAAATTTAGGTTTTATTTTTATTAAAAAATTAAACTCCCAGAATTAGCTTATTTCAAATTGGTAAATTCTAAAATACAACTTGGGAGTATTATGTTTTCATCCTAAACTCACTAAAGCTTGTAACCATTGAACCTAAATACGCTTATTAGAAATAATCAATTAAAAAATGTATAAGTGGGTTCAACATGTCCTTCGTGAACTCTGATACACTCACGGTCCCGACGAGTAATTGATGGTATGACATATAGGGTATTCCATTTAAAAAAAAATAAGAAAATCGTTACCCCTCATTTTGAAACAGCATACAACAGCAAATAAATGAAGTCTACAAAAGTTGTTTGACGATGTAAAAACCAATATAAAAATGTATACGTTTGGTCAGCCTTTCGTTTATGGACCACCCTGTAACTAATAGTGACGATTACCTATCATATACATATTTTTAAGTTAACGTATTTACTGTAAGGGAATACATTTAAAAAATATGTATTTATGAAATCCACTTAATCACCCTGTATAATATTGAAAACTGGGACGTTTATAGGAAAATTATGTTTTCCTTTTCTTTATAATTGATTAAGATCTACAAATCCCCAAAAATACGGTACTTTATTCTGAAACACCCTATATAAATATATAAAAAATTAAAAACTTTATTATAAAACTCATTTTTTTCTGGAAATACACATTTAAACTCTGGACGTTGCATTGGTACCATATTCTAAAATAACACGCTGCGCATTCACCAATAATGTGAAAAGTGTTTCCCCCTCCCCTCAAAAAAACAACCTAGCACGGCTTGCCTTCTAAACATAAAAGGCTTATCTGCATTTTGGCTTTATTGGAGGTAATATATTTTTTATAAACTTTCGACTCTAGCGTGCCATATTTTGAATGTATAAAGTCTTATCTGGAGCAGGCATACATGTTTTATGTTCAAAACTACTTGTTATATCTACATGCTCGTCTGTATTTTTAAACAGAATTGATGTCCGTATCTGAAATATTTAGCATTATTACTCAGATACAACTTTAATGCTTAGAAGGGTATAGAGTAGTGGATTATACTATGATATGCACTGACACTGACCTGTGTCGTAAAATTGCATGATATATAAATTTAACAGCTGTGTACACAAAATGTATTTCGTAATAACATCAAATATTTCATGATGTGTCAGCAGAGGAAAATACGCTTCCGTTTATTAATTAAATTTCCAACGTTAATATTGAATTAAACATCCCATGAACATGCCCATACCCATGCCCATGCATTTATGCGTTCAATATAATTAAACATATGTATATGTTTGATTTACTCCCAACTACTCATTTAGATAATCTATTTATTTGTCAAATATGGATATGTGACATTCAATTCTGTGATAGATTGATTTGGTATCACCTACTATATAATTTAAAGGAGATTTGGCATACATCGTAATTATATTTATATTATCTAGAATCTCTTATTTATAAATTTCAGGAAATTAGATACATGATGATATTACCATTCAAAAAAAATAATTGGCTTCGAATAATTTGGAATAACGTTCGTTTCTTTTCAAGCACAATTGACCAAAAAGTATAATTGAATTGGTGAGCTCGAAAACCGTATAAGTCCAAAAATAGACATTTTAAATTAAGATAGTTTAAATTAAGATGGCCATTTTGTTAAAAATATGTTATTTCATCGATAAACACTGTAAGGTATACCTAATCATTATTTAACGTTGTATTGGTTTAAAATTTGTATATAATATGCAAAAGGTAAGACAAGAAGTATTTTAAAAAAAAGATTTTTATTAGATATATCAAATTATATTTTTTTGACTTGTACGGTTTTAGAACTAACCGATTCAGTTTGAAAAGTAAGTAAAATAAGTAAGAGGTTTTTTAAAATATATATAATATGCCATGATCGCGTTATTTTTCGTTATTTTTAATTTTTTAAATAGTTTTTAAAGTTTTTGGTGTAATTTAATAATTAATACATGCCAAAAAATCATAGTAACAAAGAAGAAATTTATCAACAAAAACAACAAATAATGTCAAAACCAAATTTAAGATTTTTTTCAAAATAATTCATTTTAGCGATATCGATGAAGAGTACCTTTTTTGTTTATTGTATAAAAATATTATTTTGCTTTTATTAATTATACCTTACAATTAGCATTATTTTCTTAAAAATAGTCGTCCATCCCTGGCACACGTTTCGTTTTTCTTTTTGAGTTTTATGCATCTGAAAAGGTATACTTGTCCTCTTGTACACATTTTTTGATTTGTATGTCTCTTGTTAATATTTTCATCTAATCTATTATTGCCTTTCCTTTTCCATTTCTGTTTCTTGAGTTTGGTGTATTTATTTTCTTTTCGGTCTTCTTCTTTCTTCCTTATCTAGTTTTCCTGATTCTAAATAATTGTTCTTGTTGTTCTGTTTGGCTTGATTCTTAACAATGGTCCACACCATCTCAGTGGTTTACGTTTTGTCTATTATTGGTTCATGTTTTGTAATTTTTTTAAAATCCACATTTTTCCCAATCCTGTTTCGTATGATCTGTGAAGTTTCTTAAGTGTTTTATTTTCGTAGTTTTAATATTTATTTATTGCGTATTACTCTTTTTTGGTAGAAATGGGTTAATAGTGTTATATATGTTATGGATTTTCCTTTTAACTCCTTTTTGATATCTTTATATCCCAGTATCAATTTTTATTTAACCCTATATTTCGGTTGATTTGCGTTGCTTTGTTTGCTTTGTTTGCTTTGTTTGCTTTGTTTGCTTTGTTTGCTTTGTTTGCTTTGTTTGCTTTGTTTGCTTTGTTTGCTTTGTTTGCTTTGTTTGCTTTGTTTGCTTTGTTTGCTTTGTTTGCTTTGTTTGCTTTGTTTGCTTTGTTTGCTTTGTTTGCTTTGTTTGCTTTGTTTGCTTTGTTTGCTTTGTTTGCTTTGTTTGCTTTGTTTGCTTTGTTTGCTTTGTTTGCTTTGTTTGCTTTGTTTGCTTTGTTTGCTTTGTTTGCTTTGTTTGCTTTGTTTGCTTTGTTTGCTTTGTTTGCTTTGTTTGCTTTGTTTGCTTTGTTTGCTTTGTTTGCTTTGTTTGCTTTGTTTGCTTTGTTTGCTTTGTTTGCTTTGTTTGCTTTGTTTGCTTTGTTTGCTTTGTTTGCTTTGTTTGCTTTGTTTGCTTTGTTTGCTTTGTTTGCTTTGTTTGCTTTGTTTGCTTTGTTTGCTTTGTTTGCTTTGTTTGCTTTGTTTGCTTTGTTTGCTTTGTTTGCTTTGTTTGCTTTGTTTGCTTTGTTTGCTTTGTTTGCTTTGTTTGCTTTGTTTGCTTTGTTTGCTTTCGTTATTTGCTTTGTTTGCTTGGTTTGTTTGCTTTATTTACTATTTCTGTTTCTATTTTCCCATCTTCTGACAGTATGTTTAAAATTTTTTTTAATAGTTTTTACTTTTTTGATTATCATGTACTTATATTTAATTCATTATTTTGGTTATCTATTTGATTTTCATTTACTGTTTTTATTCAGTTTTGTTTTATTTATGTTTACTTCCATTTTATTTTTCTCTATTTCTCAAGTCCATAAGTTCAATATTTGAAAATAGGAGACTAATCATGTTGCTGTATGCAATTGCTGTATTTAATTTCGTCTTTTTATTTATTCCCTTCGTAATCCTGACTCGTATTTACTTCTTATTGCCTTTTTTTAATCTGTTGGGTAGCTCCATTTTTTCCAGTCTTGTCGATATTTTTGAGTTTTTTTTCTGTGTTGAGTTCTGCTTTTATGTCTATAAAAGTATTTTCTTCTACTTTTGTCTCAATCAAGTTTCTTCATATATTATGTATGTATATTGTTATCGTTCGTCTACCATTCTTGTTTTAACACTGCCTGTTTTCGTTTAGTCTCTTTTATATGATACTTGTATATAACTTGATGCTGAAAAACTAAATATTTTAAGAAGAGTAGTATCTATAATTTAATGAAAAATATGCAAGGTCTTCACTGGCGCCGTGATTTGTATGTGCTATGTTTTATTTGCCATATTTATAAATGTATGCTTTTTAATCATAATTACTTTTATCCATACTATTTAGAATTATTTCTATAATACATGATACAATAAAAGAAAAATGAATAAAAGTCAATGACACTAACTACAGGTGAAAAATTTTCCAATTCTCAAATGTGACCAATTTTAAAACAGATTTTCTAAAAAAAAAGAGAAAATCTTAAAGACCGTGTCCCTGAAACAATAGCGACCATTTTTTTCTTGAAAACAAATGCTCCCTTGGCTAATGCCGCAACAGGCATTGCATGATATCAAAAGGTGAAAAGGAGAGATAGAAAATAATTTTCAATACTTTGATTTTCTTTCCTAAGGAGAAACTCATTCTTGGACCGGTTTCATCTAGTGATGCCGCGAGACGAGAGATTCTCGTCTCTCGTCTCTCGTCTCTCGTCTCTCGTCTCTCGTCTCTCGTCTCTCGTCTCTCGTCTCTCGTCTCTCATCTCTCGTCTCTCGTCTCTCGTCTCTCGTCTCTCGTCTCTCGTCTCTCGTCTCTCGTCTCTCGTCTCTCGTCTCTCGTCTCTCGTCTCTCGTCTCTCGTCTCTCGTCTCTCGTCTCGTCTCGTCTCGACGAGACGAGAGAGACATTTTCTCTCGAAATTCGAGACGAGACGAGACGAGAGAATGTCTTCTCTCGACGAGAATTTCTCGCTTCTCTCGAGCTCTCTCGAGCTCTCTCGAACATTTTACTTTTTGCTTATTTGAAATTTTCAATTGTTTATCGCAACTTAAAATTTAAACCTATCAGATATTCAGAAAGTTAAAAAGTTAACTATAACACACGTATTCAATATACATATTAAACGGTAACAAATAATATGTGTGTATGTAATTGGGATTAATAATAATAATAATAATAATAATAATAATAATAATAATAATAATAATAATAATAATAATAATAATAATAATAATAATAATAATAATAATAATAATAATAATAATAATAATAATAATAATAATTTTATTTCCCAAATTCTACAATTTACATACAATTTTTTTTTTTTTTATACATATCTTTTCCAAATGAAGATGGAAAATAAATATCTCCACTGAAGTCTTACGACTAGTACGTGGGAAAAAACTATATTTTCCTTCTCTTTTAAAAGAAAAGTTAATTATTTCAATTTAATAGATTATATTCCTAAAAACTAAAAATATATATGTATCTTTTAAAGCTTACCTAAATATGTACATACAAATAAATCAAATTAATTATTTAAGTAATTAGAAAAAGTGTGTGAACAAAAATATTGATGACAGGATTAATTTTCATTCAAATAAATATTTAAACTTTTTTCGCGGATAGTTTTTTAACCAAAACTTAACATTTTTACCAAAGCTTTTGGAATTTTTTATTTCTTTAATTTTTTCAGGCACAAAGCGATATATGTGAGGCGCTATATATAACAAACTTTTTTGGGTTGCTGATTTGTAAACTTTTATTGTTTTTGTTTTCATTCTTAATTTATGCCGGGTGTTGTGTTCGTGTTGAATATCTAATAGTTCGCGTCTTTTTTTGTGTTGGTAAGTAACTACTTTTTGTAAATAAATTTGTCTAATGTCAAGTAATTTACTCTCTATAAAGAGAGAGGTTGTTGGATAATCATAGTTTCGATTATAGATTATTTTAATAAATTTTTTTTGCATAATTTCAAGATGTTTGATATGGTTATTATAAGCGCCTCCCCAAGCTGTAATTCCGTACTGGATATGTGAGTACACCAATGAATAATACACCATTTCTAAATGAGTATTATCCAATATTTTTCTGATGCATTTAAATTTGTACAAAATAGATCTTAACTTTTTTACTAAGCCTTTTATATGCACATCCCATTTAAGATGTCTGTCTATTTCCACCCCTGAGTATTTTATATGATTTACTTCGTAAATCTTGATATTATTTTCTGACTGTAATGTTATGTTTGTAAATTCAGGGTTTTTAACACGGTTTTGAAGTAGTAATTTATAAAGAAAATATGTCATTTATTTAAAATTCAGTTTTTTTATCAAACTTTAAACGAAAACGGTTATATTCATCTTCACCGATTACGAAAAATATTGTTTACATAGTTCTTGGAATAATTTTTATGACTAGAAGATAAAAATTGTATAAAATTATTTCCAAGCAGCTTCTGATAATAAAAAAACGGATCTTTAGAAATATATATAAATTTTTTTTTCGATGATTAATTAAAGTTTTTATTTTCCAACTTCGTAAATTGCTAATAAAAAACTGAAAAATTGTTTTTTTTTTCCAACGGGGATCTATTTTAACTACATAAAATCATAAGTGTTACATATGGTTGAACTCGTATTGAATAGGAGATTCCAATAATGACCGAATATAAAGGGTAATGAATTTGAAAAACCAAAGTGACTAATAATTTAAGAGAAACGGCAAATCTGGCAACATTGCAAATATCAAATCTGGAATCACCGTATCTCAAAATAGATGTACCCCAAATTTTGTACAATTAGGACTAGCAATTTACGAAATAATTTGCCGTTTCCAGACTTTTGGGCCACTCTGTATACAATATACAGTGTATTCAAAAAAGTTTTATTCAAATGAGAAAAAATGTATTTTACATTTGACAAAAAATATTCTTGATAAAAAGTTCTGAATCACTTACAAAACCTTATGGTTTTGTAAATTTGAGGCTTGATTATTTAAGCCTCAAATTTATAAAACGGTACATGGTATAAAGGAAAATTTAAAAATAATAATAATAAAGCACTTTTAAATTTCAATATAAACCAAAATATTAATTGAAAATTTTGATAGAAATAAAAAAAAAGATGAAAAATTTATTTAAACGAAAAACCTATAAGCAAATATTTTCTCATAAAATTTAACCACTTATGATTCAAATAAATTGCACTTATTTTTAAATGATTTTAATTTACCCTATTCAGTAAATATTCCAATCAATGACAAGTGTGTACTTATTAGAAATTTGTGAATTTTTATTAAATTTGAGACTTGATTATAATTTTGGAGGTGTTGCAGCACTTAACAAGATTTTATTTTGTGAAATGTAAAATAAAAATTTTTACATTTGTATAAAACTTTTTGGGTTTTTGGGACAAACTGCAGGTTTTATTTTGTACAACTACAAGAAATTTTTTATATCGCGAATTTTATTCCAGACAACAGGCAAACAAGTCATTATTAAGTTTTACAAGTAAATAAAAAAGTTTTACCAAATAAAATAGCGCAATAGTGTGTCGTACCCGTATATGTTTTAAATTAATTAGAGTTGATAGGTATCTTGATAGATTTAGCTGGCAGGCGCTGATATAAAGTATCAGTACAAATTCTTTCTTTGTATGGAAAACTATTAAACAGACAGTAATTGTGATAATTTTCGTTCAGTCAGATTTTTCTGCGGATACTCTTGGAGATAAGTTGGAAATACAGCAATTTTTTATCTTTTTTTCGAAAACGTGTTATATGTTTTTAAAAGCATTCTTCAAATAACTTTTTCGTTTGAAATCACACGATGGCATCACAAAAATTCTAACTTCCAATTTAACCTGCCCCCCCCCCCCCCCCACAACTGACTTCCAAGACAAAGTATTTACTTATTCAGGTAACGCCTAATTTGGGCCACATAACTGTAAATTTCACATCAAATACTCTCCGAGTAAAACGACTGTGACAGACGGACAGACAATAAGCGATTCCATAAGTGTTTCTTATTGCCAATTTTGGCACTTATAAGACAAATTACCTGAAAAATAATTCGTTGTTTTTGTATTCAAAATGTTTTGTCCTTGGTAAATCTTTTTTAAATTTAAATTTGATATATGTTTTTATCACGAGAGAAACGAGACAAGATGAGACGAGACGAGAGAAAGGCTCTCTCGAGCGAGAGAAACGTCCTCTCGTCGAGACGAGAGAACAGTTTTCTCTCGCCCTACGAGACGAGAGAGGCCTCTCTCTCGTCTCGTCTCGTCTCGCGGCATCACTAGTTTCATCAGCAAGCATTCGACTATCTCGACTAAAGTAACCACGTTAAACAAATAACTATTAGTTAGAAGACTAGTTTGTACATGGATATAAACGATATAATAAAATATTTTTATTAAAATAATGATCCAACACATAATTTTGATCCCTACATCTTTGAAATTAGACGTCTCATAATCCAAGAGATCATCTATCCGGTCCATGACCTATTTAAGAAACAGAATGTCTAATACCAAATTTATTATATGTGCAAAAAATACCAGTTCTTATCTTTTGATTTATCATCCTATGAATAATGAGTGGCCAATAAAGAGTAAACTTCGATTTTACAAGCTCGTTAGTTCCTTGTGTTCATTTTATTGCATACCATTGGCGTGTATAGAGCATTTCATAAGAAAATTAATTCTATCTGTGTACCGTCGAAATAACCCGAATTAATTTATTGCTTAAGACGTCATGGGAAAATATTTGCCTAACTGTTTTTGCATAAAAAGTTTGAATTTTGATTGATAGAATCAAGCTCAAATTATACGGCTGTTTTATTTACGATTTGTTTTACATTATTTATATTTTTCTACACCAACATGTACAGGGTTGCCAAAGAGAAATCAAATCACAACATAAAAATTATCGTACTCGACAATTTTTAATCAATTTCTATCATTTCCTTAACTATCGTACTGTTGAATTAGATTTAGATTTCTGAGGAATATAAAAAATATTATTTGGTTTAAAAATAAAATGTACATATGTTAAAAATGGTCGCCTGTCTTCTTGTTCTGTCTTTTTAATAATTTTTATTTATCTCTGATGTTTCATTTTCTTCCCCGTCTCCCTATCAACGATCGTCAAGGCTAGACGGATCTGGATACACCTGAAACGACATCGACTCTGATATACCTGCTTAAGGTTTAACATAATTATGACATCAGTTCCGACATTGACACTTGAATAATCTTAAATAAAATCGACCTAAAAGTCTTAAACCAAAAGTCAAAACTAAAGGTAAGATTATGTGGCGATCACGATGTCGCCACACATACTTTATTCCTCTCTCTTAAGCCTTAAATAGGCGTGCCCACAAATTTCTTCTGGGGTTTGGGTTGCCACTTACCTTCCGATTGTAAAGTTGAGAGAAAAAATTGACCCACAGACAAAAAATAATTTTTCATAATAAAATTTCTTCGACATTACTTGAAAATATTTTTTTTCTTTAGTGTTTATGAGTTTTTTGGGAGGTTGATTAGTTTAACACGTCACAATTTTCATAAAATGTTTATTAATCTGTTAGATACCCATCAAAAAATAAGTAATTTTACTTTTCGTTTTTCAACTACAGGTTTACCAAACTCTTTGCCTTTAATTTTCTCGAAAACGGTTGCTTTAAGCGACTTGCAATAAGAGTAACTTTTTTATGGAAAAAAGGTAGTTGTTTTTAAAAAATAGACCAACATTGTAAAAAAATCAATCCCTAAAAAGTTAATCATAAATCGACCCCTTACCCTTGCAAGAACTACCCTTTTTGATTAAATAAGTAATTTTTCGATATTACCATTGGATTCAGCAGTCAATTTTATGTCAACAGGGATTTTTTTCGAAGTTTTATCGTGTTTTTAAGCTTACAATTTCAAAAAAACCACTTTCCAAGTTTGCCCTTTTGACGCCCCTAAATCCCTTAATATGTATTTAACGGCCCATAGTTATAGGAACTTTTTTTACTAGTTTTAGGAGTACTATCACCTCCCGAATTTTTTTATACTATTGCAATGACACCCTGTATAGGTAAGTATCCGGATACTACTCTACATAATTAAAAAATCTTTTAAGTGATGTATCCCATGAACTCTAGTCATATTTAAAAAATCATTGATTACGTTTCATGCTTTCACAGATGGCGTCACAAAAAAGTAATATCTGACTGTACGCACGTTCAAAAATAAAAATTGAAGGGTTTTAGAATATTTTTTAGCAGACAAATTACGAAAAAATGAAATGAATTCACCTACTCTTTTAATTTACACCATACTGTATACTCAAATATTAAACCAAATTGATTTACGCAGAAATGTTACAATATAACCGCTCACAGATTTAACTGCCTACTTAGTCAATTATAAATGCGTCTATGACCCATAAGTTCAATAACTTGTCTGGGAACTACCTCAAAGCATTACCTCCGGCATTTTTTATTAGTAAAGCTCTAACTTGGTGAGCAAATAGCGTAGTAATACCTTATATCGAGGAATGCTAAGATTGTTAAGTAGCTCGGGTATATCCATGCCGTAATTAGATATTGGGAGTTAAACTTGTGAGCGAATGAATGTATATCAAATTTCCGTGAGATTCCTCCAGTTAATGAAATTGTCCGGATAATCAGCTAAAGCGATGAAACACTGAAAGAGGAAGGTGAAGGCTCGACTATGAGGAAGTCGACAGTCATTAATTTCACTTTAATTCATCGTGTTTTTGTTGTGTGTCTGATATCTATTAGAGTTCTTGCTATATGGTAATTGTAATGAACCATAAACTTACTTATCTGTGCATATTTAATCAATTAATTTTAATTTTATATAGTTTTTAGTAATCAACATGGAATAATAAAATATTTTAAATAAGGTGTATAAGTGGGCATATTTTTATAAATATGATGTTTTTTGATTATTGAAATTAAATTTATACAATATTTGAAAAAATGTAAGTTTTATGATTATTTTGTTCAGAATTAAAGATATTTTAATTTTCAACTTCAGTACAAGGGGTTAAGAAAGTGGAAGTGGAAGTGAAAGACGTTTATTTCTGAAAAAGATGTCTCCTTTGAATTAAGAAAATGTTTACCCTATTTTTGCAATTAATTAAGAATTTGATTGTACGGCATTATAATAAAGTTGTATTATCAGAACCACATTTAGATATATAATTGATAAGTTTGTTTTTTGCCAAGAAAATTTTTTGTTTATTTTTATTTAATAAATCACATTTGAATAAAGTGTAAAAAATATACAGGGTCACTCAATATGGGCGAAACACTTGATTTATGGCTTAACTATGACTTGTACGATAATTTAACTTAGATAAAAGTTTTTGTACATTTTATGTACTATTTATTGACTTTTACAGATTTCCCGCATACGTAATGATTTTCAAGATGTGATGTCATCGGGCAATATTTTAAATGGATCACCCTGTATTTATATTTTTTTTTCGAGTTCGTGTAATCTGTCTGATTTCATCAGTGGTACATTAAGTGGGTCCCAGACTTACGATCCTATCAATAACAATTAAATTAGATTATACTTTAATAAGACACATTTTAAATATTTTAAATGGATCACCCTGTATATATATATTTTTTTTTTCGGTTTCCTGGCAATATCATGATCTATTATCAAAAAATCTTAACGTCAAATCACAGTAAATACAAATATCTTCAGTGTACAGATTAAGTATTTGATTATTATTACTAACAATGGAACTAAGTGAACGTGAAAGAATTACACTGTTGATGTTGGTTGGTTTTGGAGATAGAAAGAGAGGTTTACAAGAAGCTGCCGATTTGTGTAATGCTATATTTCCTGACAGAATGTCTCTAATTTCTAAGTCGACAATGTATCGAAATTTACGCAGGTTTAACGAAACAGGTAGTGTCAAAAATATTCCTGGTAGTGGACGAAAGAGGACAGCTACAAATGAGGAGAAATCACTTGATGTACTTCTAAATATTCATGAAGAACCTAAAACTTCCATAGCAAAACTTGCATTAAATCATAATATTAACCAGAGTTCTGTAAGAAGGATACTAATTAAAAATCATTTTAATCCGTATAAAGTTTAATTACATCAAGAATTAAATGAAGATGATCTTGATCGACGAATGCAATTTGGCCAAGAAATGATGGATCAAATTAATGGGAACAATATTATGAATAATATTGTGTTTTCCGACGAATCAACGTTTTGTCTAAACGAATTTGTCAATCGGCAAAATTGCAGGTCCGTGAAGTTAGCACCGCCAAATCCGAATTTTTATAAAAATAAATTGCCAATCGTTTGTCCACGATTTGTCCACGATTGTCCAATAAAAATTTTCGTTTGCCTACCCTTCAAAAAAAAGTTATAGCAAATTTCAAAATATGAGCCAAATTTTACAGCACCGCCATAAAAGCTTTTTGATAATTTCAAAGTGGTATTCTATTGTCCACGATAAGTCCACGTTTGTCCAACCAAAATTTTATCCATTCCCCAAACTTGAGATATTTAAAAAATAAAAGAAAATGGAGATAGTCTTTAGGGACAACCCTAATAGATTTTATATAAATTAAATACGAGAATCGTTTGTCCACACATTATTTTCGTTTGTCCATCCAACAGAAATAAATTATGAACAAATTAAAAACTCGAAATATGAATTATTATTATATGTACTGCTAAAGGTAATTTATTAAAGTGACTATTATGTTATGTTGAGAATGGGGTATTAATACACTGCGACCTAAAAGATCTATTGTGTCCCCTTCTGTCGCCACTGCACTAAGGAAATGTCTCAATGCCTATAGCGACCCTTCCAATCCTATTTTTTCAAGGAAGTGTAGGATTTGAAGTGGCTTCAAGTTAGGTAAATCTCCCTCTTCTATTTGATATCCTCCTAGATATAGAACCCTTGGATTCTGGAGTGCTACACATTCAGTTAGGATGTGAATGGAGGTTTCGTCCTCCTCCTCACAGAATCTACACTCACTATCCTCTACTACTCTCAGTTTACTTAGGTGTCCTTTTAGTCATCAATGCCCGGTAAGGATCCCTGTTACAATACGTAGCCTGTTCTTGCTCAGGCAGATGCAGGTTTCCGATCTTTTCTGGTTATATTCACCCAGAAGTATCTTGGCCTGTCTCAGCCCCAAGAGATTGTTCCAATTATCGGTTCTTCTACTGCCCAATTCTTTTTTCAGTTCAGCACCGCCATATTAACTTCTCATTTTATCCAAATTGAATATTAAATGGGTCACTATCCTCACAAGTGCAGCAGGTAGTTTCTTTCTATTATATACATCTCCGGTATCGTAAATTATAATATACGTAAATATTATTCTATAATTTATCAGTTTCTAAATGTATGGAATATTTATGGTTATAGGAAAAATAATTATTCTTCATATAAATTAATTGTCTTTAACAGCTTATGTCAAAAATTGTTTATATTATGGGTTCTTTGCTTGTCGATAACTAAGTTATTTTAGACGGACAAATGAAAATAATTTTTTGGCAAATAATTGTAGTAGTTTCTGTTAATAAAAATACTTTTATAATTATTCCTGTTTCGAGCCTCTTATTTATTAATCACTTTATTTCTGTTGTATTAAAAAAAAATGAGGCTCGAACAAACGAAAATAATGTGTAAACAAACGATTGCAATAGTTAGTTTTATTAAATTGCCATTAGAAGTACTTACATTAATAATTGTTTATACTTTGATTTTTTATTTGTTAATAATTTGTTTCTGGACAAACAAAAATAAATGGAAGAACGAAAATAATGTGTGGACAATCGAATGCCACTTTGACATTATCAAAAATTTTTTATGGCGGGACTATAAAATTTGGGCTCAAATTTTTAAAATTGCTATAATTTTTTTTAAACACCCGACCAACGAAAATTTGGTCTGGGTAGACGAAAATATTGTGTACACAAACGTTTGCAATAGTTATTTTTAATAAACTGCCATTAGAAGTACTTATATTAATAATTGTTTATAGTTTAATTTTTTTGTTTGTTAATAACTTTATTTTGGATGGAAAAACGAAATTAAGGCTTAGAAAAACAAAACTAATGTGTGGACAAACGATTGTCGTGTCTAATTCGAATGAAATGTATTGTCCCCATGAAATGTATTAAGGTTGTCCTCAAAGACCACCTGTATTATTTTTTATTTTTGTAAATATCTCAGTTTTTGGGGGTGGACAAACGAAAATTTTGATTGGACAAACGTGGACTAATCGTGGACAATCGAATACCACTTTGAAATTATCAAAAAGCTTTTATGACGGTGCTGTGAAATTTTGACTCAAATTTTTAAATTTGCTATAACTTTTTTTTGAAGGGTGGACAAACGAAAATTTTGCTTGGACAAACGAAAATAATGTGTGGACAAACGATTCTCATGTCTAATTCGTATGAAATGAATTAAGGTTGTCCTTATTTCTTTTATTTTTTAAATATCCCGGTTTTGGGGGATGAACAAACGAAAATTTTTGTTGGACAAACGTGGACAAATCCTGGACAATCGAATGCCACATTAAAATTATCAAAAAGTTTTTTTGGTGGTGCTGTGAAATTTGACTAAAATTTTTAAATATGCTATAGTTTGTTTTTGAAGGGTGGTCAAATAAAAATTGGGACTGGACAAACGAAAATAATGTGTGTACAAACGATTGTCGTGTCTAATTCGTATGAAATGTATTAAGGTTGTCCTCAAAGACCACCTGTATTATTTTTTATTTTTTTAAATATCTCAGTTTTGGGGGTGGACAAACGAAACTTTTGGTTGGACAAACGTGGACTAACCGTGGACAATCGAATACCACTTTGAAATTATCAAAAAGCTTTTATGGCGGTGCTGTGAAATTTTGGCTCAAATTTTTAAATTTGCTATAACATTTTTTTGAAGGGTGGACAAACGAAAATTTTTGTTGGAAAATCGTGGACAAATCGTGGACAAACGATTGGCAATTTATTTTTATAAAATTCGGATTTGGCGGTGCTAACTTCACAGACCTCAAAATTGCCGGTATTGGTATGATCAGAATCCTTACTGGATGATAGAAGGTCACACACACAATATCTACAAAAGCTAATCGTTTGGGCTGGTATAGTTGGAGGAAAAATAATTGGACCTTTTTTCTGAGACAAACTTTAAATGGTGATTCTTATTTACAACTTCTTCGAAAACAACTAGTTCTAGAATTAATTCGTATATTTCCCAATCGTGCTAATCATTTACAATTGTCAGAGGAAATATGGTTCCTGCAAGATGGCGCCTTACCTCATTTCGATGTTAGGGTTAGGGAATACCCCAACACAATATTTTCGCAGAGATGGACAGGCCGAAGAGGATATATTGAGTGGCCGGCAAGGTCACCAGATTTAACTCTACTGGATTTTTGTCTTTGGGATCACTTAAAAATTGTAGTTTATAAGGATCTACCTCAATATCTGGAAGATCGAATCAGAACGGCCACTCAAGAAATAACTCCTGAATCTATTCAAAACAGTTTAAGATCATTTGTTGATAGATTAGGATATTGCCAGGTAGCCAAGGGCTTTCAGTTTGAACATCTACTTTAAATTAATGTGTCTTATTAAGGTATAATCTAATTTAATTATTATTATAAGACCGTAAGTCTGAGACCCACTTAATGTACCATTGATGAATTCAGAGAGATCATACGAACTCGAAAAAAAAAAAAAAAAAAAAATACAGGGTGATCCATTTAAAATATTTCCCGATGACGGCATATCTTGAAAACCATTACGTATGCGGGAAATCTGTTAACGTCAATAAATAGTACGTAAAATATACAAAAACTTTTATCTACGTCAAATTATCGTACAAGTCATAGTTAAGCCATAAATTAAGTGTTCCGCCCATATAGAATGACCCTGTATACAAAAATGTGTGTAATACTTATAGTCTAAAGTTGTTGGTTTGTAAAATAGAGAAAAATGTTATATCAGAAATTTTGAATGTAAAATTTTATCGAAAATACTTAATTAAAGTTTTTTTAATTGTTATTAGTTTGAATAATTAATAGAATACATTAAAAATTAAATGTTCAAACTGTATGCGTTGACTATCTAGCAATAACTAAGACGGTTTCCAGATTCCTCCAACACTCTAGTTAATGTTTCCGGACGAATTAGTCTTACCTCATTACTTGACAAGGGGGGTAGCCATGTGTGAGTTGAGGTAAATTTAAGGTGAAGGGGGAGAAAAAGTCCTTTATATCTCACAAGGAAAGTCAATGTTTAATTATTTAACAAAACATTGAGTGCGACCGGTTTCGAAGTGTCATCACTTCATCTTCAGGCTCGCCTAGTGGAAAGGAGAATATGTGGTGTAAGGTGTGTTAACTTGGAGCAAACGATATATAAAATATTAAAAAAGAGAAAACTCACCATACTCTCCATCCACTAGGGAATACTACAAAACAAGTTTCATCAAATGTGGGGTGAAATAAATTGTAAAATGAACAAAGTTTACAAGTAATAAAAAGTTAAAAATATTTGAAAAACAAATATTAGTCAATTAAAATAGTAAAAATTTAAAATATTCAAGACCATACAAAACAAATCACATACATTAAACAGATTAAAAGATAAGGCTTATTTTAAACAACCTTGTTGTTTTTTCAAAAAACTAACATTTTTGAAAGGAGACCTGTCAAGTTAAGGCCTCTACAGGTGGTGGCAAGTATTAACAAAAAAAGTCTTGGGTAAACCCATGACAGGGTATAGGTAATAAGATGTAAACCATGAGTGAAGAAATATTTATTATTTATTATATAAGATTTGGGCCATGAACCAATCACCAAATGTATGTGATGTTGTAGGAAGAAGAAAGAAGAAGAAATGACTGGGTTAACTGTTGTGAAGCAACTGAAGAATAAAAGAAGAAAAAGAAGAAAATGACGGATGTGAATATCACACAATCTAACCTAATCTTTAAACGTGCTCGTTGGTTTCTTGTGGGAAAAAAATTACTTACTGAAATGTACCCCTTGCAATATGTGAATAGAAATAAAGGGGGAGGTTAAAAAGGAAGTTAGAACGATAAATTTAGATTAGTGTTGAGAAAACAGGAGGAGTTTCTGACATTATCTGGGCAATTAAGCAACCAACAGGATTTAATTTTAAATTTCTCAATATCTCGAGGCTTTCGAAGCTATTAAGAGTAAATCTATGGTAGGAACTATGTAGGATTTCGAAACCTTTAGTTAAATCGAAGTCGTGATTTGAGTCCAGTAGGTGGTTGGTAAAATGTAAAAAACCTGTTGTATTTTGGTTAAGACAACGCAAATGTTCTTTTAAACGGATCTTGAAATTTCGAAATGTGCGTCCCACATAGAAAGAATGGCAAGATTTACAAGTTAATTTATAAATTCCAGATAAGTCAAAGGGATCTAATTTATCTTTATTATGAACAGATAACTTATGTAATGAGGATGGGGTTTTGAAAGATACTTTAAAGTGGTCTTTAAGTAAGCTTGCCACTTTATAGGATGCTTTTCCAATAAAGGTAAGAGAAATGTATTTCTTACTGGTGGTTAGTTCATGTACCATATTAGGATTGTTAATATAAACTAAGTTTTGTTGAATTTTATTTTGTTTATGTGTTAGCATTTTATCAATAATATCTAGTTCAAAGTTGTGATCTATAGCAATAGTTTTAATTATATTTAGTTCCTTATTAAAGTTTTCCGTAGACAGAGGAACGTTTAATAGCCTCTCTAAGTAGCATTTAAAGGCAGCAAATTTATGTGTTGCTGGATGGTTAGAGGTATTGTCTATAACTATGCCTGTATGTGTTGGCTTTCTATAGATGTCAAAGTTAAACTTGTTATTATTGTGTGAGATTTTAAGATCTAAGAATATATTTGTTTATTTCAATTTCTAATGTGAATTTAATATTAGAATGTAAGTCATTAATACAAGTCAAGAAGTCATTTAATGAGTCTAAGTTACCTGACTACAAAATCAAAATATCATCAACATATTTATAATAGAATTTCACATTTGAGTGGAAAAGGTTGTTTTTAAGGATTTTTTCTTTTTCAAGATTGTGCATAAATATGTCTGCTAATATTGGGCTAAGTGGAGATCCCATAGAAAGTCCATTTGTTTGTGAAAAAATTTCATTGTTGAATGAAAAAAAG
The DNA here is from genome assembly GCA_927349885.1 of Psylliodes chrysocephalus. Taxonomy (NCBI): domain Eukaryota; kingdom Metazoa; phylum Arthropoda; class Insecta; order Coleoptera; family Chrysomelidae; genus Psylliodes; species Psylliodes chrysocephalus. The sequence goes on along the minus strand of OV651822.1, from coordinate 46,820,021 downwards.
TTTTGTTCTAAACAAACCTTGAGAAGGTTCAAAAATTCTACTAGTTCAATATCAGACATATTCGAACTTGACAAATGTGATTCAACAAAACCTAGAACCTCTGGTATAGGAATATTTATTACTGTGGGCCTTCCAGACCCCTTTCCTTTACAAATGCAATTTTTCGTTTCAAACCGTTGAACAAGAATATGTCTATGATGACGAAAACTATCATATTCTATTTGTACAGCTGGAAAACGTTCCTCAAATTGTTGAATGCAACTCTGAATTGAATATGACCAAGTTCCATCATCATTTCGAGATCCACTTCTATAATGTGCCATTAAAATAAAAGAATCTTGTTCCGGTGTAAACATTTTGAGCTGAAAATTATATTTTCAATAAACTTGTATAAAAGTAAATAAATTTACACTTACCAGCAAAAAAGAATGAAAGCACTAATAAGCTCTAAAAAGAACTGATTGGTTTATTATTATTTGAGGAAAAATTGAATAAAAGCGTGTTGACAAAATGCAAAATCAATAACCTTTAAATAATATAAATATACCCAAAAACTCAAATGAACGCTAATGATATTTTTGACAGTATTGACAACGACAGTTGACATATAAGGAACCAAATCAGGCCCTTTCGCTGTGTTTTTGATGCTACCAGATCACGTGGGTTTCGGGTATTGTTGAAAACCTGGTATATTATCTTGCCGGAGCGCCACGGCAAATAATAATAATAGCCGTCCCTTTCCCCGGACAAGCTCAGCTTTTGGGGTTAAAATTCACTCGTAAGGGGGTGAATTAGGGAGAGTATTATAATTATTATTATTATTATTATTATTATTATTATTATTATTATTATTATTATTATTATTATTATTATTATTATTATTATTATTATTATTATTATTATTATTATTATTATTATTATTATTATTATTATTATTATTATTATTATTATTATTATTATTATTATTATTATTATTATTATTATTATTATTATTATTATTATTATTATTATTATTATTATTATTATTATTATTATTATTATTATTATTATTATTATTATTATTATTATTATTATTATTATTATTATTATTATTATTATTATTATTATTATTATTATTATTATTATTATTATTATTATTATTATTATTATTATTATTATTATTATTATTATTATTATTATTATTATTATTATTATTATTATTATTATTATTATTATTATTATTATTATTATTATTATTATTATTATTATTATTATTATTATTATTATTATTATTATTATTATTATTATTATTATTATTATTATTATTATTATTATTATTATTATTATTATTATTATTATTATTATTATTATTATTATTATTATTATTATTATTATTATTATTATTATTATTATTATTATTATTATTATTATTATTATTATTATTATTATTATTATTATTATTATTATTATTATTATTATTATTATTATTATTATTATTATTATTATTATTATTATTATTATTATTATTATTATTATTATTATTATTATTATTATTATTATTATTATTATTATTATTATTATTATTATTATTATTATTATTATTATTATTATTATTATTATTATTATTATTATTATTATTATTATTATTATTATTATTATTATTATTATTATTATTATTATTATTATTATATAACGCTAAAACTAAAGCTCTCTTAGTGCTCTGTGAACTGGCTTTTACAGAATTAAAATATCTCTATTACTTACCAAAATATCCGGCCTGGGAGGTTTTATTGGTACAACCCTGTATATCTAAAAGGTGAGTAAATTAGATTTGTTAATCTAAGGTATCTATTGGAACATTAACAAAAAATGATTCAGTAACGGCAGATAATTATTAAGGTTTTACATGTAGGTACATTAAGGAGGTTATTTCGCCACCAATATTAAATATAAAATATTAGATTATGACTAAAATTAATTTTTTTCTAATAGTTGAATTAGATAAATAAGGACTTCAACTATGAGAAAAAAAATAAATTTTAGTCATAATCTAATATTTTTTATTTAACATTGGTGGCGAAAGGGGTGGCGAAAGGACCTCCTTAAAGAAACATTTCAAACTAACCATTGTTAACAAATCTGTTTACAATTTTTTCGTTTCTCGACTGTAATATTTAACATCCTTCCTACTTAATTTTTCTAAATAATGAGTAATGTTCTAAACGAAAAATACATTTTTAAACATTAAGATGACGGTAAATATATTCTGAATTTAAAATGATGGCTGTTTAACCATCCATAACATCCGAGTTCCATTATTTTCATAAACTCTAATTGATTTTAATTAATAGTCAATTAATTATATATGCACGGAATGCGGATATTGATATCACTGCAAATAAATGGCAATCATAGTTAATCGATTATTTTCTTGCTCGTCCAAATATCTAAATGAGTTTACATGTTTTTCCTGAAAATACTTAAACAGAATTAATTTACATGCCAATTTCAGATTAGTTATGGGTTTAATAATTAACAGTACTCCATAAATGTATTTAATCCTTAAATTTAATTTACTATTTCACTCTTGAGAGCTTTTCATGGAAATTATTACGGGTTATCATTATCTTTGTCGTTTATAACTAGGTAGGGTTAATTCATGATACTATAAAAAGAAGGTATGGTATTACGCCGATTGATAGCGTCGCAGTGACGTATTGTGATGGGAAGGCATGGCTTTTACGAATTTGAAGTATCAGAGTCGGTATTTTCGTTCTCTAGCTCCGAGCAAATACTTCCTTCCTTCCCTGCGCTAAATTTTGTTAACAACATCTACTTCCCCCGAGAGGGGAAATAGCTCTTCTGTAATTGGCCACAGAAGAAAGAACAATACAGAAAAGAAAGTAATGGTCGGAACTTTGAAGTTGAAGGGATAGAAATATTTGACCTTGAGTTTCACCACAGAGATACTCTGAGAAAACGTAACTATTCACAATACACGCAAACGTAGCTATTCACTGAACCTACACTGTGAAAACTAAATTTCTCTTTTACATAATTATGTGTCATATTTTATGAAATTTGCATGAATGCATTTGAAACTATTCTCGATTTAAATAACTTATTTTTTTTTATTTGTAGCACTTCCGACAGAGGTTTCAAAAATAAAAATTATAAAGTTTTAAACAATAGTTTATTTTACCCTGTCATAATGAACTATTAATATTGTGCCACACATCTTACTAGTCATTTATGATCCATAAGTATAAATCAATTGGGATAATTGTTAAAAAATCATTAGTTAAAGCGTATTTTAGGGATTTTATAAATAAAAACAAAAGAAAAATAAAAAACGTATATTTATGTAATTGATAAGTTTACAATTTATGCATGTATTTTATTTAAATAGAATTTTTGAATGGAATTATTTTAAGATTCATTTTTATTACATATGCAATAAGGATACGCATTATTAATAATAATTTATAATATCAATAAAACTAAAAATGAAATTAAAAAACAATAATGAAACAAATATATACCTCATAATAGTACATACATGTATTATAAAAAACGGTAAAAAAAACAGTTGAGAAACTATGTACTCAAATTAGGTTCATGTTTAATTAGACTTATATTGAATCACACACCTATGACATATTTTGTTAAAGCTATTACATAGTATTCATAATCGTTTTAAGTGTATGAAAATTAAAATAATTAAAATTGTTTACACACATTTATAGAGCAAGCCTAATTTATAATACATAGATAAGTAGCTTTATTAAAATAGCTACATTCTAATATACAACTATGTAATAAGCTCTGCGAAATTACAATATCTGCAAAGGACTTTTTTAAAAATTGCTTGCATATAGCATGAAAATCTTTCAATTTATATTCGGAGGCTGGATTTTTCCTCTTCTTTGCAACAAACAAACGTTTCCTTAACGTTGCTATCTTCAGTCGCAGTCTCTGCTTTCTTGGAGTGTTTGATGATAATACACTACTCGTTTGGATTTGTGCTGTTGCACAAGGTAGAGGAACAGATGGTTGACTATGAACTTGTTCAATAGATTCTACTTCTGCTGAAGTTGAGGATAAGCACAAGTTGTCTATGCCTTTTTCGCCATGAATAATAAATTCCTCTAAAAAAAAAGAAAGAAATAAAAAAATTTTTATCAGATCAACTAGTTTTAAGAAGGTGCATCATTTGTCAGAATTAAATGTTTAAGTCACACTTTTTAGCGAGATGAAATTTAAAATAATTTCATAAAATGTGAATATATTTCTATGCATAGGAGGTGTTAAGTTTTATACACTTGTTATTTAGTAGTTGTTGTTGTTGTTGTTGTTGATTATTTCCCGTACAGTGTTTGGTCCTTTCGAGCTACTGAAAGCGCTATGGAAGCCATTCCAATTGGAAAAAAAGCGCTGCAAGGTACCGACCTTCGCCGAAGTGAGCGACTAAAAGGGTTAAGTTCTAAGCGGGTGCCGGGCGAAAAACTCATTCCTGAGGTTGAATTTATTGCAATAGAGAGTACCGGAGCTAAAAGTACTCCTCATTTGGGAAAGCAGTTAAATCAGAACTCAAATAGTTTGACAGCCATCAATCTCGCCGAGAAAGAACGTGTTCAAAGCTTAAGGTCGGAGAGAATAAATTTTGTTCCTGAAAGACAGAGAGCAAACTTAAGTATTTCTAAATCAATAGATGGTAATTCAAAAAAGTCTAGGAAGTCAGAAGTTTGAAGAAGAGGAACATAAACTTCTTGAAAAGCGACGTGATACCAGATTGAAGATTATTGAGGTTGAACAACAGTTATTAACCCAAGAAATTGACAGTGAAGATGAGATTGAATCAGTTAGTCAGGAGGTAAATTTATACGAAGACTCTGATTACCTGAATAAATGTGTGGAAAGTGTAGATATAAAACAAGATTCACCTGTACAAGGCACTTCAGGTTTCGTTGCGGGAGGAAATAGAGGCGACACTGATTTGTCGTTAAATATAGCTAAACAATGCGTTCAAAATTCCACCAACACAAATACCCTGTTAATCCAACAAAAATGCGTAAATTGATTCATTTTTCTGGTGACATTACTGAGGGCCTATCTTTATTAATGAGTTCAAAAGATCTACTGAGCAATACAGACTCACTGAATACGATAATTTGATAAGATTAGATCGTTCATTAAAAGGTAAAGCCAGAGAAACAGTGAAAGCCTTGTTGACTATGCCTGAAAATGTCCCGAAAATGATAAAAATACTGGAAACCAATTTTGGAAGATCAGATTGGTCATTACTATTAGAAACATTAACGTCCCAGAGTATTTGTTTAATCCAGAAATGCTACAGAATTTAGTTGAAAAACTACCCCCGATGCAGAAATACAACTGGGGTAAATTTAAATATGAGTCTGATATTAATGGTAAATCTACGTCGTTGGCAGATTTTACAGAATGGTATGAAGCAGAAGTAGGTGTATTAACTGCTACTTGTAATCCTTTCCAAAGGAACAAATGTTTTAGAAAACAATCTGTAATGACGCTAAAAGATTATGAAACTAAAAAGACTGATAACTGTCTCTTATGTAAGAACACTCATAATATCAAAGACTGTAAACAGTTTCTGGATAAAACGGTGGAGCAACGTCGGCAAAGTATTTTAACTTTAAAACTATGTTTCCTTTGTCTAAAAGACGGCCATACTTTCAAAAGATGCAACAAAAAAGGCAGATGTGGTGTTAATGGTTGCAAAGGTAGACATAACCATCTTCTACATCTCGAGCGATCCACTAATAATAGAGAGACTTTCGAAGAAATCCACAGTCCATCAATACCTACACCAGTATCAGATTTTTGTGCCAATGTTACAAACCGATCTGAGAAGGTTTTACTGAGGATAGCGCCAGTGATACTCTGAGCAGATGGTCGAGAAATCAATACCTATGCTCTTTTTGATGAAGGTTCGACGTGTACTATGATCGAAGAAGAGCTAGCAGAAAAAATAGAACTTCATGGTCCACAAATTCCTTTATGTTACCAATGGACAAATGACATAACTCATTTCGAAGATACGTCACAATTAGTTTCCTTTCAAATCGCTGCCAACTTCAATAAAAAGCCAAAATTTTATAAACTTAATAATGTCAGAACGGTGAAAAATTTGAACTTACCTCATCAGAACCTTGATGCTGTTTTACTGTCTCAACAGTTTAATCACCTTGACCTGTCTATTTTAAGACGTTTACAAGATGCGAAACCTAAACTTTTGATTGGACAAGATAATTGCGGTTTAATTGTTCCTCGGCAAGTTATTCAGCCTCGGTTGAACCAACCTATTCTATCTTACGCTAAGTTAGGATGGACTGTTCATGGAGTTGTAAATGAAAGTTCTTCCTAAACTGAGCCCATTCATGTCCACCTTTGCTGCAAGCATTCTGCTGATGAAGAACTTCACCTTTTGGTAAAAAACAGTTTCAAGCTAGAAGACTTTGGTATAAAATCCAAGGGTGGTATTAAATCTGTAGAAGACAAGAAAGCAGTTAAAATTATGGAGAAAACTCTTCAGTACATTGGCAATCGTTTTGAAATCGGTCATCTTTACAAGCATGAAGACGTTACTTTTCCAGATAGTAAAAGTAATTCCTTAAAACGTCTTTCATGTATGGAAAGAAAAATGAACAGAGATAAAGAATTTGCAAAGCAGTACTGCCAAAAGTTTGAAGATTATCTACATAAAGGTTATGCTACCAAACTGGAAAAGTGGAAACTCACAGAAAATGCTAGAGATTGGTATTTACCCCACTTTGCCGTCTGGAATGAAAACAAACCAGGCCAAATTAGGCTAGTATTTGACGCTGCAGCAAAATCGCACGGTTACTGCATAAACGATTTCCTGTTTATAATAATAATATAATAATAATAATAAAGTTTATTCAGATAAATAATTACAATAAAATAATACATCATTTAACTTTTTAGAATAAACAAAAGAAAGAAAGAAACCCGCAAAGGTAAACCTGTGCGCGAGCGATATTTTCCTCTTTTAGAGTATTAAATAAAATTAAATTAACCAAATGAAAATATTTGACATAACATTAAAAATGTGTTAAAATTAACAATACTTATTAATTTTTAAGAAACTAGTAAAATATTAAACTTACTTAATTGAAAATGTTGTACAAAATAAACAGTGATTAAAATAAACAAATTAGAAATTTGGATAAACATTAGTTGCGCTTACAGATAAAAATTCAAAACTTAAATATTTGTATACGTAAATAATATTTTATAACTTTTTTTTATATTTATAAATATTTATAATATACTGCTACTGTTTGTCAAAAAACGTTTTAAGGAATTTTCGGGAATGGTAAGTATCCATTTTTTTATTTTATTTTTAAAATGATTAAAAGAATTAATTTTTTTTATTTCAGCTGGTACGTGATTATACAATTTCGGACCAAGATACATATGTGATTTTTGCCCTAATGTTTTATACATTCTTGGAATTTCAGAAAAATTATTTTTATTTCTCGTATTATAGGTATGTTCGATTGCTTTAAGGTTGTCCCTATCTTTATATTGGTGGAGTAATAAAATTTTGGTGAAAAGCTGATGTATATTTAAAATATTTGATTGACTATAGATATGTTCTGAAGGAAAACGATGTGGCAACTTATAGATAATTTTTATAACCCTTTTTTGAGTTGTGATAAGTCTTTCTAAATAAGTTATACCAGCACTACCCCATGCTAATATCCCATATGCTAAGTGGGATTCTATTAAGGCAAAATAGATCGTACGGAGATATTCAGATTTTAAAATATTACTCAGATATTTTATTTTTGGCATTATCATTCTTATTTTTTTTTATGACGTAATTAATGTGATGTTGCCATCTGAGATGAGAATCTATGTAAATACCTAAATATTTGATATTTTCAGTATTTATTATGCTTACCTGTTGGTCTTGACCTATATTAAAAGTTATTTGATTAAAAGGGGGTAGTGTTCTATCATATGAAGTAAACGGAATATATTTAGTTTTATTGAAATTTATTGTTAATAATTTGGAGTTAAAAAATGCTATTAAATGACTAAAGTCTTCTTCAATAATTTTTCGTAAGGAATTCCAGTTGTCACTTGTAAAAAATATAGCTGTATCGTCCGCAAAACTTATTATTTCACCTCTACATCTCTGCTTAAATAGATCATTAACATATAAATTAAAGAGCAGTGGTCCCAACACTGTTCCCTGAGGAACTCCATATGTAACAGTTTCATATTTACTCGTAGTGTCGTTTATTTTAACACACTGTTTTCTCTTATTTAGATAACTTTTCATTAGCTTATATGTAGTTCCTCTAAAACCGCAATCCTCTAATGTAGATAGCAGTTTTTTATGATCCACAGTATCAAATGCCTTTGCCAGATCAACAAAAATACATATTGCTGGTTTAGATATATCAATAGAATTATTTATTAATTTTGTTAAATTGGCAATGGCATCTGAAGGCCCAGATTATGTGCCTCCACTAATTGCGGTATTATGGCGTTTTCGTCAGGGTAGAATTGCGATTAGTGGAGATATAAAAGAAATGTTTCACCAAGTGGTCATCCAGAAAGAAGACAGGTGTAGTCAACGTTTCTTTTGGCGTGGAGGAAATAAAAATCAAGAACCCGATGTTTACCACATGAACGTCATGATTTTTGGGGCTATATCCTCTCCTTCCAAAGCACAATTCGTGAAAAACAAAAATGCTGAGAGATTTCAAGCCGATTTTCCTAATATTATAAGAGCTATTACCAAGCAGCATTATGTCGATGACTACTTGGACTCATGCGATTCTGAAGCAGAAGCCATCAAACAGGTCCAGCATGTTATTCATGTCCATAAAGCAGGTGGATTTGATATGAAAAAATGGATAAGTAATTCATCTGAAGTAATCTCATCAATTCCAGAAGATATTCGTGGTAATATGTCTACTATTAATATAGACACAGATAAAATTGAACGAGTTCTTGGCTTATCCTGGTGGGTTTGTTTTCACCATAAATTTCAAGAAAATCCCCAACGATCTGATTGACTGTTTCAAGTTTCCAAGTAAACGTGAAGTTCTGAGAATTGTAATGTCCGTTGTTGATCCTCTAGGATTTCTAGCTCCGCTGATGGTAAAAGCGAGGATATTAATGCAGAATATATGGAGATTTAATGTAGAATGGGATGCAGAAATTCCAGACAGCCTCTTTCCAACTTGGAAGCAGTGGCTAAATGATCTACGTTCCGTATCGCCAATTAATATAAATAGATGTTATTTTCCTAGACCGCCACCTAAAAATAGAGTAGATCTACATGTCTTTTCAGATGCAAGCGACAAAGCTTACTCTGCTGTTGCATACACAAAAATTGTAGATTCTTCAGAGATCTTCACTAGTTTACTTAAGTATTCAATACTCTTTCCCAATAAGCCCTTTCTATTTGCTGCCTGAAGCCACAATTCAAGTCTGAAAAATACATACAATTATTGTACTACAATATTAGGGAAAGGTCAATTCCTATTTCATACATACCTCACTGGATCTTTCACAAGAGTGAACAATCCTTCTTTTTCACCTGTTCTTGAGGTACATCCTCCTCTTTGATGCGGCATTGTTTATAAATCTAATCTTAATACGTACAATAAAGTCTTAAATGAACACTCAATAATTAAAAACAGCAACAAAAACTAAAGATAAACCACTAACAAAACGTAAAAGTTATTAGAATATTCGCTAAACCCAACCAAAAATCAAAAAACGAGAGGCAAAAACAATATTGACAGCGACAGCAGTGACAGCTTCGTTCATCTGCTACAAAAGTGTGCACTGTTGCACTTCGAACAAGTAACAAATCTACGATTCACTTTTGACAATGCTCCACCATAAAGAAGGTGTGGCTTCGGTTGCTAGGTTCCTGTTTTAGCCCTATGTTTCTTTTCTGTATCGTTCTTTATCCTGTGAATTGGCTTAATCAGCATTGCTAAGTTTGACAGCGAAAGTTCTGACACATGTCAATTTTTGATTTATATTTTACGTGAAATATAATTATTTATAGCCTTGTAAGGGTTTTAAATGTATATTTAAGATTTATTATCTGTAATAATACAGTGAAAACTTTCTTATTTTCGAAAAAGTAAAATTAAGAGGGAATAAACTCCAACTAAGTTCGTCTTCATCTGTCTCATAATGATTATAGTAAAATTTAATTACTTAATAACATAAATAAAGAAAATTTAAACCTGTGACTTTATTTTAATATCACATCTTTGTAAAGTTTATTATTTTTTTATTGTAGGTTTCCTTTTCTATATATGATAAAAAGAAATAAATGGTTCCAAAATTTAGGAATTTAACAAGTGACCACTGAATACACACACACACGCACGCATGCACGCACGCACATACACACACACACACACACACACACACACACACACACACACAAACACACACACACACACAAAATTGCAATTGGAATAGAATTACTAATAAAAAAATGATATGAAGTATTACAATAAATTGTTACAGAAAAAAAATGTTCAGAAAAAAAAACAATTTTAGAAAACTATTAAGCTCTTTATTTATTTATTTATTAAGATATGCCTGAAGTACTAAACATAATTATAAAAAAAATAACTATATGGTTTCTTAGTTAGCTTGCTAAATAGTTATCATTTCCGTCTTTATGTCCCATTTCATTTAGGACATTTACAAAAGCGTTGTTGTATTCAGCTACATAGGGTTCATCAAGGTACAAGGATACATTATTATCTATACATAAATTGTGTAGAACAGCACAACTATTGATAATTTTTGCTGCTGTCTGTGGATCATAGTGCAGAACTCTGTCTCTTAACAAGCATCTAAATCTGTTTTTAAGAAGTCCAAAATATTGCTCAATTTGTACTCTTATGTGCCTGATTCTGTTGTTTAATCTATGCTCTGCAGTTCCTGGTGCTGGTTCAGGGAGAATTGGAGTAACCAACCACGCTCGAAGAGGGTAACTGGAGTCTCCTATAAAAGCACATTTTGTACTGAAATGTCTGTGTAACTATAAATGTAATTAACTAAAAACCATCCCTAACGGTTTTTTTTTCTTTCAAGCAAAGTGTATAAACCTCGATTGTAACTCTTTAATACCCAACAAACTATACAGCTCATAGAAAACTTGCTAAAAGTAAACATAGTAAAAATTTAAAACAGATAATAAGGAAAACAATTTAAAAATATTTTTTACATGAATTTTGAACATAAATTTCTCAAAAATTTTAAAATTGTTCGTAAAATTTTTTTTGAAGATGATTTATGCTTATAAAAAGAGATACTCGTAACTTTAATTAGTAGAGTTTAAAAAATTAAATTAGAAAACATACTCAATAAATAGAAACTACCCATTTGGTCTTCAGGTAATGTCCTAAGAAACTGCTTTATATTGAAGTTACACCAAATGGATGTAAAATTAAGCTGACAAAATATTTATTAAATTAAAATTTGTTTGATAGTATGATTAAAATGGTGTAAGAAGTAATTTTATTTTTTAAATAAAATTTAGCAATAGAGCAAGGCATTTTAAATTCAGGACATACCATGCTCTGTTATAGAGTATGAGACTAAATTATTAAATATAAATAAAATATTTCAGTTAGTGACAGATATATCAGTGATTTTAGAGAAAATTAATGATGAAAAATAAAAAAGTTTTAACGAATGTGTTAATGCAGCACAAAGTTTTTGTAATAATGTTTTGTTTTAATTATGATGCTCTTTAACTTGGCTACATTATATGAAAATATATACCATAAACTGTTTAATAAGTTTCATTTATCCCTTTATATTGTTTAATACATACTAGTTGGACATTCAATGAATGGAAATTTTTTCTGTTAACATATACATACTCTTTTTAAATGGGGCTTACAATTGCAATGTGGGCACAATCAACGCATCCACGTAACCCCGGCAACCCATGTTTTCTTAAAACCCTAAAATAATACTGTACATTATGTATCTTCAAAATTGTCAGAAAAACCAACATAAACAATGCTTAATGTGTGATTTGGTATAAACCTGCCTTTCTCTAAGATCTGTTAATTCTTCGAATGTTTAGTGAAAATGAACATAATTTAAACTGTCTGGATGGTTCATAGCTTCCAGTACTTCATGAAGGTACTTTGATACTGATGGTTGGCTAATTGTTAAGGTATGATCTCTTCCCACATCTAACTCGTAGCAAAAAAAAACGAAATGCAGATAAAGTCTAATAAATAAGGATAAAGCTTTGCAAATCGGTGCATATTCTTTTAAATGAACACTACAACAAATAAGTACCTGCTGATGGCATGAATACCATTATGCAGTGGCATTTTTTCTAGATTCTCCACATCAATATTTCTTATTCTGAAGAGTTTTGAAAAGTTATAGTCCAATAAATCAAATGGATCATCTGGGAAATACCTCTGCCTTTCCACTCTTTCTCCCATATTTTCCAACAAGTTTACCCCAATATATAGTAATGCCATTATTGTTACAAAAGTACCTACCTATAAAAAAAGAAAAATAGTTACTTGCATGGATCATTTGAGCAGGTAACTCTGTCAAGCAAACAAGCCCTAAGAAATAAAAAAGTGATTAAAAACATACACAGTAGTGATCACATCAGCGGCCATGAGTTGATTTATTTTGGTCCTTAACATGATCATTTCAGATTATGTGTCTCATTTTCTGTTGCCAGTGAGTTTGGTGTTTATGATTGTTATTCCCGCGTTCACTGCTTGTCGAGTATAGGTTTTGTTTATCCGAAACATAGGTTTGGCTGAATGGTAGTTTTACATTATTGTTAGTTGCCATATCATTAAGTATTTCAAACAGTTCCAAAACAGCTTTGACTTATTAATAATGTGACAGTCATTAAATTAGTTGTCGATGTCCATGAATTAAACGGTGAGTTTTGGAAGAATATATATGACAAAAGTTATATTTTGGAAACGTTCTACTTTTCAGTCAATTATTAATTATTTTAAAACGAAAAAATAAGCTGGAAGTTTATTCCGGAAAATTTTAACAAATTGATAAACATTCTGCTCCTGGCGTGGCTTACAGCCGCGACCTCTGTATTGACATTCCAATATCCTAACCACTATCCACTGGAACATATTATATCTAACCTGCCAATTGTTAATTTAAGAATAAGCTCTTTCTTCTCTACTCACCCATATGGGGTAAATAATTATTTTAAAATATGACAGAAACTTAAGGTAATAGTGTTTTCGTATGTCCTCATTAAAAACTGTATTGCAGTATTTAAGACGGGAAGATCAGATGTTAATGATAAGCATCAGTCTATTGTGGCAGCTGGCGAAAAAAATATTGTGGTTAACAGAGACAGAATATAGATCTTAACATATCGATGGCTCAATCAAATACTGCCACAACTCAAAAACTGTTGTTTCGAGAAATTTCAGTTTGAAATTTGTGTCTATTATCATTATTTTGTTTTTGACATAAAATCTTTATATTTTATTAAAAATCTTCGATATTTTGCTGTTAAAATTAACGATTACGATTATAAAAGCGGGTTATTGCATAGTTTTTATAAAATTTGGGTGTTTTTGCAAAAAATAACTCGAATTGAGGTAGTTTAGACACAGTCTGTGACTAGATTTTAAATGATTTTTGGGCATATTTAAGGATATTTTTATTTGTGGTGGTATTTAAAGTAAAACCTTAATAATATTTTGCATCCATTGGACCAAAAATTTCATTTTTTTTTTGTTTTTTGACTTGTGGCGGTTTTTGATTGAGCCATCGATATTTAGGTAAAAAACTTTTAGTGTTTATGATATATCTTTCTAAAATACCATTTTTTGTTTATCTAAATCTGTACTGAGATTGATATTGTCGTTGTGAACCCCCAATATTTTGTATACGTGCCGCCACAGCCTCTCTGAAAGAGCAATTTCTGTAACCACTCCGGAAAACATAGATTTTGTCCATGATACGATTTTAGCAGATACATAAATTGGACTTATGCGTATAACAGAAGCATTGCATATTTCACATCGTTCATCACGACTTGAACATGAGAAAGCTTTCTACCAAATGGATTCCGGGATGTTGATCAGAAGCTCTTTCGGTTGACAACTTCAAATGAAATCTGCCGTAATTTTTAAGAATATTCCTCAAACTTTTTAGATCGGCTTACTACTACAGACACAATGTGATCCGATCATTAAGACCCAGAAACTAAAGAGCAATCCAAAGAGTGAAAACATTTGGTTTTTCCACAAACAAAAGAATTATGTATTTAAAAATTGTCTGGCAAAACTTTAGTTTCAGTTTTCTGGGACAAAAATGAGACAACTCTGACATTATTTGGAGTTGGATAAATAATAACTATAACTACCTAGTTAAAAAACAAAGACAAAAAAGCAATTATACTGAAACAAGAAAAGAAAAATGCCGAAAATCAAGTGACGGTGATTGCAGTGAAATAATCACCTGTTTTTCATCTAAGGCAGTAGTAGCAAAACGAACAAGAAATTAAATTTTAATTATTGTAGTGTATAATAAAAATATGAAATGATATTATCGAATAACATTATCAAAAGAAATTATTAAAACACATCAAGAACATTATCAAAAACATAATCAAAGACCACAATCAAAAAACATAAAAATATTATGATGGAACCTGTAATGGTAAAAGATGAGTGATTTATGTTTGACTCAATTTTTTGAATGCAACTATAGATTTAAATTGTATTCTTTTGTAGGGGTATACTATACTGAGCTGGTAATTAGATTACGAGAGGAAATTGTAGAAAAAAATACAGAAGGTATTCTTTTTTTTTTTAATACCACGACCCTGTTCACAAGTTGTTAATTGAAATGCAAAAAAAAATATAAGATTGGTTTTCAGTTGATTGACCATATGACCATCTGGGTAATTTGTTCCCAAATGAACACTTAAACTGTAAAAGATTTTTTACAAATAGTAATATTAATAATCTTTATTTGCAGCTACTGGAACAATGGGAAGGCAACGAAAAGCCTGACGAACTTGCAAAAAGAGGGTCAGAAGAAACACCGGAACCAGACACAAATTCAGGAGTACCAAAAAGTACAGTCCGGGGTTTTATAAATGACTGGATTCGGGAACAACATATCAACTATTGGCGAAGCACCCCAAAACAGACACATGGAAAAGCCTTCATAGGCAGACCATGTCCCAAAAGAACTGGAGAACTACTCTTAATGAATAGGAACCAGTTGAAAGTGATAACAGGGTTCATGACTGGGCACGCCCCAGTAAAGGGACACTTGAACAAAATTGGCATGTACAATGGGGAACTCATGTGCCGACTATGTCACAAGAAACCAGAAACGGCCAAACACATACTGTGCGAATGAGAAGCTCTAGATCGCAAAAGACAGGCTCTTTTTGGACAACCCCAGGTTGATCCAACAACGTATAGAACCCACTCACCCAAGGATCTGTACAAACTTGTACAAGGTACAAATATGATAGAGTGGGTGCTATGAACTAACATGGGGTAAAACACAATAAGCCAATAGGCTTCAGTGTTATTCGGAGACACATAGTCAGACGAGCCCAGGAAAAAAAAAAAAAAAAAAAAAAAACGATGGATGGCACAATATTGATCGAAAAACATTTGTTTTTACGTGTTCTTTTTTATTTCTTGTATTTTCTGCGATGCCACAAGCAATGGCTCTATGCCGAACAGGTTAGGTAAATTATTTGAGTTTTGTATTTTTTGAATTTTATGTATATTTGATTTTTCGATCACTTGCTTTTTTATTTCTGAATTATTTTCAATCAATTTTCGGTGTATTTTCCTTTAGACCATTGTTCTTTTCGATCATTTTTCTTTGCGATCAATTGTTATTCGATAAAATGGTTTTTCGATCAAATGTATTCGATCAATTTTGTGTCACCCTTATGTGCAACCACGAGAACGAATGTTGTGAAAACGCGACATAAAAACAATTTTGTTAAACAAGTTTGGTGGAGACTTTAACATAATAATTTTATAAAAAAAAGTTATAATATGTAAGTTCTGTCTAGAAGACATATTTAACCATTTAGCGTTACCTAGTTCATGAGTTACTCTATAAAATTTTCTGATACCATAAATAAAACACGATTTTTGTACTCTGAATCCGATAAAAATAAATATTATCTCTACAAGGGATATATACACTATCACAATAATTAAAATGGCGCAGTGTAAGCAAATCACTAAGCAGGATTTTAACTGAAGTATTTAGACTGTGTCTATATAGGAATTACATCTGTCATTGAATTTTATTACTTTTTTGTCTGATGCTTCCAAAAGATTATATCACCTACCAATAACTATTTTTAACTAGCTTGAAATTAAGTCGGATACATTTTCTTCTAGGTTATTTAATTTTTTTTATTATTATTTAAAATTAAAGTGTCTCTACTGCCAGGGCCATTGACACAGGTACAAAATAATATATTATTATTATGTAAAAAAAATAATTGAGTATTTATAACTTGTAAAGGATATTAATGTCTTTTAGGTTTTTAAAATAATATTAATTTTTTGGTCTTGAGAACAAAAAACTTCTTTTAGATTTGGTGGTAGGTTGTAGATTATCCTGTGGTTCGCAAAGTCTGGGCAGTCTATGATGATGTGTTGGACGGTTAGGGGATGCATGAAGCTCTGGATCTTCTGTAGCCATTAAGTAACCGCGTGTTAGTCGAGTATTACCGATTCAATGTCTTCGGATGGTTATTTTGTTCTTTCTTGAAAGATAACGCATTTTAAATGGTTTGATATTTGGTTGGATATCACGTAGTTTAGGTGTTATTGTATTCTAGTGGGTTTGCCATGTTCTCCTAATATTATTTAAAAAAAAATTTGGATGTCTTTATGTAGCTGAATGTTTTCCATTGCTAAATTTGATGAGGATGCCTCCTTAGCTACACGATCGGCTGCCTCGTTGCCTGGTATACCCACATCTCATGGTATCCAAATCACTGTTATGGATACTTCTTGCGCAATGAGAATATGACAGGATTCATGTATTGTTTGGACCACTGAATTTTGTGAGAAACGATTTTTTATTGACATGATTGATGCAAATGAGTCTTTGCAGATAGCCACTCTTCTCGTGTTGATTTTAACAGATTTTACAGCTTGATAGATGCCGAACAGCTCACCAGTGTGAACACTGGAAAAATGTGAAAGAAGATTTGTAGAGATGATATCAAGGCCAGAGATCACAGAGCATCCGACATAGTCGTTTATTTTACAAGTATCTGTGTATAGTATGGCGTCGAATTGGGAAGAATTTATTAATTCTAGAAAAGCTTGTTTTTGAAAGTTACTTGGAGTTTCGTTTTTAGGGTCATAAGCTAGAGTGGTATTAAAAAAAAGTGGTAGAAATTTTTTCCGTGGCGCCATAGGAGATATAGGAATTGGAGTTGTTTGAGATAAATGGATAACAGCGAGAAGTGGAGCAAGGATTTGTGGTAATGTTTGAACATTAAGAGTGGAAACGTGGACGTTCGATTATGCCGCGTTAATTAAGGAATATGATGGATCTCTGGGATTTGCTGAAATCCTTGCGTCATAGGTAAGAAGAAGCTGTTGTCGCCTCAGCCAGAGAGGTAGTTCGTTAGCTTCACAACATAAACTTTCAGAGAGGCTGGATCTAAAAGCTCCTAGATATATTCATAATGCAAAATTTTGAACAGAATTCAGAGTTTTTAGAGCAGATTTAGTTGCCGTCATATAGACGAAGCTTCCATAATATATCTTGGATCTAATTAGTGCTCTATTCACCTTGAGTAAAACTTCTTTTTCTGCTCCCCATTGATGGTGATATAACGATTTTAGAATATTAAGTCAGTTTAGGCAGTTATTTTTCAATTTGCAGAGGTGTTTTATCCAGTTAAGTTTGCTGTCAAAAATAAGCCCAAAGATCTTGTGATGGTCGAGTACTGCTAAAGGACTACCGTTTATGGAAATATTAGGATTTAACGTGTAGACCACAAAATGAGCTGATTCACAGCTTCTTGAATTAGTGTAGAGGTAGATGTTACATTTTTACCAGAACACTAGACAATGCGGTCATCTGCATATAGAGAAAGTTTGACCGAAGGGGCAATGGAGTTATTTTCTTGGGAGAAGGTAGAAGATGTTTTTGCATTTGCAGTAATTTTGAACACGCGATTAGTAGGAAAATTTTTAATAAAACTGAATAAGTTTCCGGTAACGTTGCACTTTTTAAGATTTTCGAGAATTGTAGATCTCAGAAGGGTGTCAAAGGCACTCTAGATATCAAAGATAGCTGCTACGACATCCTGTTTTTTTGAGAAAGCACTGAATACAGCAGACTGTAGTATTGATAGAATATCTAAGATGCTGCGTTGGGGTCTGAAATCAGATTGGCAGGTGTCAGGAAAAAAGTTTTGATATGAAATAAAGTAAGGGTTGCTAATTTCACCCCCCTATAATGTAACAGGAATATTGAAAATATAGCCGTGGTTAGTACTTTGCAAGTGCACAAAAATTACAAAATTTCAAGTTTCTAGCTTTACTCAAATTTTAGAAAAAAAAATAAAAACTAATTTTTAGTCATCACATTTTAAGTGTGATATCTTGGAAATGGGGTGAGCTGAGCTAATTTTGTTATAGGAAAGACCCATCTTAATTTCATATGAGCAATCACCTCCTGAATTTTGTTGCATGAATTTAGAAACACCCTTTACACTAGGTGCATGTCTTTAAGTAGAGATCTAACATTTAAGGTAAATTGCAAAGCTTCAGAATAGGGGTTACTACACCCAAAGGTATTCTATATGTAAGCAATAAAGTTATGCACAGATAGGGAGAGATCGTTGGGGTTTTTCTGATAATATTGTGGCCTTGGAGGCATCAGTAAGTTTAGCATCTTTTGAAGATTCTTTTTTAGCCTTCTTTAGTGTGGACTTCGTAACAGATTTTTGGGTTTTTGGGATATTTTTTGGGAAGCGATTTTATGGTAGGAGCATTGGATGGGGGTCTGGGGGGGAGAGAAGATCAATTTCAGGGGTTTCAGGAGGGCTATTTTGGTCACTGGAGCTAGGATGAATTCTCTTTTGGTCAGTGCGGTGACTATCATTCAAATTTTGCAGAGTCTCTGAGGAAGAGCTAAAATCTGTAGGAGAGGAAGTATTTTGTTCCGCAGAAATATTGGCATGGGCGGTAATTTCAGATTCCATAGGAGTATCAGTATGGGCGGTAATTTTAGATTCCTCAGGATCCACAGATGTTGAGTTAGGACAGTTACTTGCAATGTGATTAGACTGCTTACAAATAAAATATTGCATAATATCAGTAGAGATGAAGATTCTATAATTATTGCCTTCGTAAGGTATAATAACAGAAGTTTGGATATCAATATTCTCTACTGTTGGAGTAATATACGCCTGACGTCTAAAGCTTAAAATATGATTGTACTCTTTATCCGGGATTCCAGCTAATTGCAAGTTTAAATCCCAGATTGCACTTTCTATGAGCTTATTTGGAATAGATGGGCAGACATTAGATATTATAATTCGTTTGGATCGAGTGACAAGTCTGCGAATTAACAGTTTATTTTCTTGTATTGAGATAATGGCATAGTCTATAATTAAATTGTCAACTATATCAGTCTTGGAGAGGTAAATGCAGATTCTGCCATTTGATAATCTTGAAGCGTGTGCAATTTTGTTTGGGCCAACAATATTGCTTATTGATTTAACATAGTATCAAAGAATAGTTATTGCAAATAATCACAGTCAATAAACAAAGGATGCTATGTGTAAAGTTCACAACAAAATTAACACAAGCGGTGCATCACTATCTAGTCTACTTGTCTAACAAGTTCATCAATAAACAACTCCTATTTTCGACACAATTTATTAAAAATCGCAGAGAGCCGTGTACCAGTGTTTACACTTTCGCGACTCAGTTCGGAATCCTCAAACATTTTAAAATATTATTTGTTGGAGGTTTATAATATACTCCTATTGCAAATGTAAATAATCAAATAAAATTCTGATCCATAACTCTTCAACATTATTATTTACATTTACAGTTAAGAGCGCATATTTTAAATCTGCCCTTCTCGGCAACATCTTACTATATGGTATCCTGGAATTGACACATTAAGATCGGAAATTAAATTTGTAAGCCAAGTTTCGGAAATAATATGCAAAACAAAGTATTTGTTAAAAGGGCTTACAATTAGTTTATGAACGTTATGCTGAATGTGTAAATCTTACAAGAAGATTATTTTAAATAAATTAAATGTTGTTTTGAAAATATTACGACATTTACCATGGTAGAGTAAGTATGAAATATTACCTCGTATATACAACTTAATATAAATTACACTAATAAAGTAATTCAAAAACATGGAATAATTACGTTTAAAACTGTTAAAATGATTAATAAATAATGGATTACCTATTTCTTATAATCTATGAGGCATAATATGCATAGATGACACAAAATTACTTTGGTAAGTTTTATTTTTTTATTGCCATCTTGAAGGTCCGCCACTGATTTTGCGAATAGAGATATACAGATATTTAAGATAGATACATGTTGTTAGGTCAAATTGTTAGTTGTAAGCTGTAAATAATTCGGAAGTATTTGCATAAACTTATGGGTGGAGTAAGAACACTTGTAAATTTTGAATTTCATTTAAATAACTGTAAATTAATTAAATCTACATAATAGTCCATAATTTATAGATTTATATCCGAGATGGTGTGTGTCAAATATTTAAATATATATAAATGTTCTTTTTTATAATGAAATTTCTTTAAAAATAGTTATTTTATTCAGGTACAGAGTAACTCAAAACCAGTTAATTAATCATATAAAATTTTTAATTTTGTAAATGATATCTTTTAAGTATCGTAGTCAATGTAAAATTATAGTTATGAAGGAAGGTAGTTTTTAATAATTTCTACTTTTTTATTTGATAATATGAATGTATTTAAAATATTTAGAAATGAGTAAATGTAAAGTAAAATTAAAAATTATTGACTTACAATTGTATTGAAAAAGTATTTATTTGGGAAACGCCCAATGAACAGCTTACATTATATTTGCCTTAAGTCTACTGTCAAATTCAATCTATGTCACTTGCTCGCGTCTCAAATTTCAAAGATCTAGGGATTACATTTGATTCCAAAATGTCATTCAACTCACATATTGCAGCCATTTCTGCTTCTGCCACAAAACTATTGGGATTCATATATCGCTCCCGCAATAAGTTTAAAAATGCTTCTACAACTAAACTACTATACTTCCATTACATAAGAAGCAAATTAGAGTATGGATGCCTAATCTGGAATCCTTATTATGAGGCTCATATTCAACATTTAGAAAAAGTTCAGCGTAAATTTGTCAAATATATGGCTTTTAAAATGGATGGAGTGTATCCTACCCGTGGATTCGATCACACTCGGTTACTTCAAAGGTTTAACTTGCCAACTTGCAAGGATAGACGAGTTTATATATCTCTAATTTTTTTGTACAAGTTGGTTAATGGTATGATTGATTGTTCTGATTTATTATACCAACTAAATTTTTATGTTCCCTTAAATACCAGATCCAAAAATCTGTTCTACCTACCCTCAGTAAGTACTAATATCATGCTAAAATCGCCTTTACATATCATGTGCAGGGAACTAAACAAACTTAGTCCACATATTGATATATTCAATCAAACTTTATGTAGTTTTAGTAAGTCAGTGAAAAATATCTTATTTAATCAATAATAAACTTGGCGGGCTGTATCCTATCAAATGTTCATTTATTTGTAAACTAATATTTTTTTAATTACTTTGTATATTTTCTTACTATTCTTATTCGAATTGTCTTATTAATGGATGTAATTCTGTTAGACAATAAAGCTTATTATTATTATTATTATTATTATTATTATTATTATTATTATTATTATTATTATTATTATTATTATTATTATTATTATTATTATTATTATTATTATTATTATTATTATTATTATTATTATTATTATTATTATTATTATTATTATTATTATTATTATTATTATTATTATTATTATTATTATTATTATTATTATTATTATTATTATTATTATTATTATTATTATTATTATTATTATTATTATTATTATTATTATTATTATTATTATTATTATTATTATTATTATTATTATTATTATTATTATTATTATTATTATTATTATTATTATTATTATTATTATTATTATTATTATTATTATTATTATTATTATTATTATTATTATTATTATTATTATTATTATTATTATTATTATTATTATTATTATTATTATTATTATTATTATTATTATTATTATTATTATTATTATTATTATTATTATTATTATTATTATTATTATTATTATTATTATTATTATTATTATTATTATTATTATTATTATTATTATTATTATTATTATTATTATTATTATTATTATTATTATTATTATTATTATTATTATTATTATTATTATTATTATTATTATTATTATTATTATTATTATTATTATTATTTATTATTATTATTATTATTATTATTATTATTATTATTATTATTATTATTATTATTATTATTATTATTATTATTATTATTATTATTATTATTATTATTATTATTATTATTATTATTATTATTATTATTATTATTATTATTATTATTATTATTATTATTATTATTATTATTATTATTATTATTATTATTATTATTATTATTATTATTATTATTATTATTATTATTATTATTATTATTATTATTATTATTATTATTATTATTATTATTATTATTATTATTATTATTATTATTATTATTATTATTATTATTATTATATTATTATTATTATTATTATTATTATTATTATTATTATTATTATTATTATTATTATTATTATTATTATTATTATTATTATTATTATTATTATTATTATTATTATTATTATTATTATTATTATTATTATTATTATTATTATTATTATTATTATTATTATTATTATTATTATTATTATTATTATTATTATTATTATTATTATTATTATTATTATTATTATTATTATTATTATTATTATTATTATTATTATTATTATTATTATTATTATTATTATTATTATTATTATTATTATTATTATTATTATTATTATTATTATTATTATTATTATTATTATTATTATTATTATTATTATTATTATTATTATTATTATTATTATTATTATTATTATTATTATTATTATTATTATTATTATTATTATTATTATTATTATTATTATTATTATTATTATTATTATTATTATTATTATTATTATTATTATTATTATTATTATTATTATTATTATTATTATTATTATTATTATTATTATTATTATTATTATTATTATTATTATTATTATTATTATTATTATTATTATTATTATTATTATTATTATTATTATTATTATTATTATTATTATTATTATTATTATTATTATTATTATTATTATTATTATTATTATTATTATTATTATTATTATTATTATTATTATTATTATTATTATTATTATTATTATTATTATTATAACTGACAAACTGACTCATAAACTAGGATTTTTTTAAAAGTATACCATACATACCTAATAAGATCTTTAAGAAACCGAAAAACTCTTTTAATACAGTTTATTTATATAGTTTTTTGCTGCACAACTTTGCCCAGACATAGTAAAACACTTAAAAGTTAACAAATTAATACTGGCAAACAACTACTATATAAAAAGTGTCAAAAAATATCTATAATTCTAAAAAAATAACAATCACTACATAATATAAACATCACAAACAAAATAAATTTAAGATACACGCTACTGATTCCGTGCTACTGCAACTTGTTTGTTTTTGTCGATATAAACGACGACAGTGACGCCACTGGCTTGATTGAGAGGTTGGACCCCAAAATGGCGGTGTGCGCGTAGATGTGCGCGTAGCGTTGCCGCCAAGACAAGCTAGCCTGCCGATTGTTTATTATGCCGTGCCTATGGAGGGTAGAAATAAGGAGGGCAATCTTATATGGATCTTTATATTAAAAAGTGGCCACCAAAATGTATACAATTAAGATGGCGCTCGTGTAGCCAGGGGACAAAATCCAATGCTATATAGTCATATAGATTGCTCATTCATAAGAATTATTTATTGTTTATATTATTATTTTTCAATAAAATTTGACTATTGTCGTGTATTGTCAAAATTTATCTACGATCACATAACACTTACTCTTCTACGACCAGTCACTTTTCACGGTGTAGTTTTTAGTTTTTTATGGTTGAGCAATATTTATTACTATATACATCATTGGTGTCATTGTGTGATCTGAATTATCGACTGTCGACGTCCCCTGGGCACAGAAGCGCCATCTTAATTGTATGCATTTTGAGGGACACTTTTTGTATACAGAGATTGTTCTCCTTTCCTCTACCCTCCATAGCCGTGCCGTTACCATACGCAAAGTATAAGATGGACTGCGCGCGCCACCACTTGGTGTCGCAGGATTGTAACTGTGACGTATTCCCAGTGATACCAACTTTGTTGGATTGTTAAGCCCTGGTTATACTATAATACTCCATTAAAAAATACAGGCTAGTTACTGGTTTATAACTGAATCATATATAAATGATTTAATACCAGGGGACCTATAGATATTTTTCCCATATTTATTATGCAGTATGTACTGTAAAACAAGCTGGTTAATAATTTATAACTGATTCGTATATATGGAAATGTCTGTGGATCCATGGAGATCCTTTCCTGTTTATTATGCCCGGCGCTGAAACATGGGTTTTTATAGCTTCAAGAGCAAGCACAATGCCTAATTATAGGATGTACGTCCTTATTCAAGTTTTTTTTTTAATGAGGTATGTCACACCCCACGTGACTGAACTTGTAATGCTATCCCACCCGTCGGGCGCCGGGTTAACAATTTCCATGAAAGACTTTTTAAAAATTTTATTAATAACAAAATTCCGATTTCGTAATGTTCGTTCTATGTAATTATTTTCAGTCAAAAGTTACATTGTATTAAATTTAATGAGAATTTATTCTGTTATTGCAATAAAATGATACTAGTAGGGTACTTAGAATATACCAAAACAGTTCAAATAATGGTTTAATTGGGTTTTAAATAAAAATTTTCTCGGTAATTATTATGTTTCAACTTTTCTTTAAACATTTTTCTATGAAAATAAAATTGAGAAGAAAACGTGAAAGATCGAACGAGCTTACCTGAAGTGAAGTTCTATCTCAATTGTATGAAACGCCTTGTTCGAGATGATCGAACCCACCCACACACACCTATACCCAAGATCATCTGTACAAGATTCGAATATAATTACTGCTTCAAAATAATGACGTAAGAGGAGCAGAGTTGGGAAGGACTGTCACGAGCAGTTGTTATTTTAGAATTTTCAAAATACCTTTGAGAGTATTTATACTTTAAAATGCGTGGCCAAAGGGCAGTGAACGGGGATACTATCTATGATCATCTCGATCAATTCGTTTCATATAATTGATATCGAACTTCACTTTAAGTAAATTCGTTTGATCTTTCAATTATCAGGAGTTTTATACATCACAATAATGTAGTCAATTCTAAGTTTACCAAGTGATGACATGCCCATCAGTAATCGAAACTGCTTACAAATAAATAAGGTAACTTTAATATTTTAATGATTTTCAGAATATCGAATAAGAAGATAAACTTACTCAAAATAATATTTATCAAAATTAATGGTTTCATTTGAAATATTTTTCATTTAACTGAATTTTTCGTAAGTTAAATTTTATTTCTATTTACAAAACTTATGCTAATTCTGTTCTAATATTATTCGACATTTATGATACCTGCAAGCAAATATATTAGCTGTTTTCCCTTCGATGTAGTTTGTTTCATTATATACGCGATTCAGCGGAGAGGGATTTAGGGGTTGAAACATTTACAATAGAACTTGCCAAATTGCCTCTGGGTGCTATTAGATGTTGTCGAAGTCTCCGAGAAGCAACTAAGGGAAACATCAATACAAGTATCAGAATATATATAAAATAAAAGGAAATTATGTGAAAAGAAATATACGCAATGCACTTATAACTTGTAATACTCGTAGGAACGCGACTAAAAATATTTTATTTTATAGAAAACTATTAAAATTTTATGATGATTGCTTTTAAAACAAATAGGGCCAGAATACTTATTTCAAAATATTGGATCAAGAATAATTTTGTTTTTATGAAGAATGTTATTAGACTACCATGCATTATGTATTTTGCATTTTGTATTAAAATTCTACTATATTCTAACACTATTTTTATTAAAGAAGAATATCGCAACTTTTAGCAGGTAATAAATCAGTTATATCTTAACAAATACGCAGTAGAAAAGGTTTAAATAGATGTTTCTAGAAGTGGGTGGTTAAAATTATCGATACTTGTCACATCATCAATAATTCCAAGTTTTATTTTATCTATTTTTAAATTGCTTGGGATGATTTATTGTCCATTTTGCCTCTCCTTACTTTTAAAATATCGATGTACTTACACACTGCTCATTCTTCTATTTCTCTCTTCGAGCACTTGAACTAAAAGAACTGCAACTTATTAAAAAAATAAAGTGCTTTTTAGGTTGTTGATTTATGTGTCTGTAGTTATAGCTGCAAGAACCATTTCTTTATATCACAAATACTGGTGTTATTAATGGTTCATATTTCTTTTAAGACTCAAAATTTCAACAACTCAGCAGCGGTTACAGAAAATTCGCAATAACATCCATGTTAAAAATAAAATTCTTACGATGTGCAAGTATAATGATGTACAAAATGAAAACATAGTCCATAATCAAGTTTAGAAAACTAAAATTTCACAGGAATTTATTGACCAGTTGCAATAACGCAGCGTCATTATCAGGCCTAAAAAATAATGTATGACGAACAATTAAACAACACTAAAACATTTTTACAAACATTATAAAAGTTACAAAAACATTGACGTGTATCCATAGAAATCTTATAGAAATAGTAGCCAATTCCATGCCAAAAGTGAAATCATAAGGAGCAAATAGAGCATCGGAGCGCATGCGCATAACTCTGCCGGCTTGGACAGGACCGGCTCAAGTTCGAATACATAAGCGAACACACACCATAGAAATATTATAAAAGAAAAATATAAATATAACATTTTAGCAGAAATTAAAACCTACTTTGCATAAAAACCAATGAGGTTGAATACTATGAAGATGACATGCCAAAAAAAACGACATCCCTTCCCCTTTTCTCAGTGGTCATGTCATAGTTGTCAAAGAGCTGTCAGAACTTTGTTCAAATTTAAATATTTCGACGTTATTTCTATCTTAATAAGTGTTTTTTTTTTTGAATAATTTGTATAAAAATCATGACTAATTGTGCCAAAATTAATTGTAAAAACTATTCAGTGAAAGAGCGTAAGAAAATATCTAATTTAGGTTTTCATAAGTAAGTATAAGGAGTGTACTTAGAATTTTTTTTAGAATGCTTAACTTTTTTTTATTATAGGTTTCCAAAAGACCCACATATCTCAAAATTTGGTCTAAATTTGTGGGAAAATACCAATTTGAGCCTAAACCAAATAGCATGTTGTGAACTATTCACTTCAAGGAAGAATTTTTTGATAAGAGTGAGTTTAGGGTCAGATTGAAGAAGAATGCTGTTCCGACAATAAATGAATGTTTAGTTAGTATACACTTTATTTACAATAAAACTTAAATAACTAACTTAATAAAGAACATTGGTTAGACTACCTTTATAATAAAGACAAATAACTATATTAAAACTTAGATAACTATAATAAAACTTAAATAACTAACTTTATAATTAAATTTAAAAACCAACTATAATTAAACCTAAAAACCAACTTATAATTCAACTTAAAAACTAACTTATAATTACACTTAAAACTTTTTAAGTAACACATAATTTAGAATAAAATTTCAAGTATTTAAAAGCAGTTTTTATTATATCCTAATTTCCTGTTATTATACCGTTTTGATAATGAATATACTGTATAATAATAAATACTGGTGATGTATTTTTATTATTTAATTAGATTTGTGGCCATCACTCACTGCTATGTACCTCCTCATCCTCATGATATAAAATAATATGCCCACTTATGTAACATATTACAATTATTATTAATATTAAATGAACAAACATTAAATTGATGTTCCTTAATTTAAAAACCTGCCGACTTTGTTCACAATACACAATAAATATAATTTAAAACATATTACGAAGTTAATAATATTTAAAAATTAGTAGTTTTGGAACTTAAACTAGTAGTTTTTGTATTATGGATCTATATTTAAGGCTTTATAACATACCAAATCTTGTTCCAGACTAACCCATCCATACCTACACCTCTTCCTCCAAAAATCAGGATCCTATCAAATATTCTTATTAAACCAGCAAATCAAACCAGTCAGATCGAATTACCTGTACCCTCTACTTCTTCTCTAAATATTCCATATGAAGAACCGCTGACGCCAAAGAAACAAAAAATATTACATATACTCTCCTCTGTCCGGGCAACAAGTGCAAAAAGAAAGCAAAAATTACAATTGCTAAGACGACAACTTTCTCGAAAGGTGAATAAAATTGCCAACTTAAAAAATATATTAAATGATTTAAGTAAAAAAAGTTTTTGGTGTCATAAGATACGTTACACTTATTTGAACTATAATTATATATTTTTTGATGTTTTTTAAGTAAATTATATAGGTACTTTTGTTGGGAACTTATAAGGAACTTCAAAATTAAAATGAAGAATATTCGCATTCTAAGCATAGTCTTATTTTTAATCAGACTCTTCAGTTGTTCTGTATCTCTTTCTCAATGAGACACCCTGAATATAAACTTCCCACTTGAACAATTTTATATTTTTCAAGTATGTACAATACAGGTGTATCAGAAATTAAAGCAAAAAGACAACTTATAACAAAGGTTTAAATTTAGTAATGTCAAGTCATCCTTGCACCCTAAAAAAGTACCAATGAAGAAATTATTCCTCCAATGCAACCAAACAGTTATTTTTAGGATAAGATTTTGTTTCAAATGTTATCCACAGCCACAGGGTTTCTATTTAAATGGCATGACTTTCAAAATTTTGGTCAAAACAATTTTCATCATGCACTTTTCTTGGAAATTCACAATGCTTTATTAGGATTAAAAACACCAGTTTCTAGAAACTTTTTCACTATAACACTAACATTACTGATCAGAAAAAGTGGTTAAAGTTTTCTTTTTGTAATCACAAATCGCAACTGAATGCCTATTTTTAAAATAAATTATCTCTATAATTCCATTTGTATAGTTGTTTGCTGTGCATCTGTGAGATTGTTGTTTATTATACATAGGTACCAATAATAGAAATCTTTAGTAAGTACTTGCTTGCAATTTTAGTAATATATGTACCTACCCTATATAATTAATTATTTCAAATATAAATAAAACCAACAACTATTATCTGAGTCTTTTTAGTTCCGATTGGTTTTGACAGAGTAGTTTTGATCATGGTTTCCTTCCATCTACTTTTAACCATATAGTCATACCTAGCTAAATTTTTGGTCTTTTTAAACTTTTGACTGTAGCGGATCATATTTTTAATGTATGTCATCTGCAGCAGAAAGACCTACTTGTTTTACATTTAAAAGTAATTAATTGTTCTTTCTACAAACTCGGCTGTATTTTTACTGAAATATATTTATTCACAATTCACGTAGTGGTTTGGTTTTTGGTTTGGTAATTTGATGTCATAATTCTCCTCATTGTCAGATTTTGACATTGGCAGCTTTGATCAGGACAAGAGAGTCCTTGAACGAAAAATCGTAGTTCGGGTTTTAGTTTTAAAGCACAAAGAGATTAACAAATCTGATGCTCATTGTTATTCGCACGTTGATTTTCGATCACACAGGTCATATATCGGACGGTTTCGGCGAAGACAGAACAATATAATAATATTAATTTCTTTTATGGTCTTGGCATTGGCTTGGTCGGAAAACGGTTAATAAATAATAGTAAATAGTGTAGAAGTCATAATTGCGCAATGTCATCAAATTAATTTCGAATCAATCATGTTGAAACAAATCTTAGGTAAGTAAGTCATTTAAAAGTTGTGTGTCTGCATACGAACTTTAGTTATAGTTGAATACGACCCTGCTTAGTCAACCATTTAAGCCACGCCCAGTGGGGTCATTTTTTATAAAACGTATCATATGCAAAACAATTGCCTCATGGCATCTCCATTAGTAATATACATTCATGATATAAACGCGTCTCTGCGCCTGACATCGCAAAATAGTGTGTCTAGAAGCATGCGCAATATGTATGACTTGTTTCTATAGTGTTGCCAAGTATATTAAGCATACTTAATGCAAAAGAATTTCTAATTAATTTATTTTTAAATTATATGATTTAAACAGTTTATATTTACGAAATATCGCCACAAAATAATTTATAAACGTTTAAATAATCAACTAATAATATTTATGTGTAATTACATTCTCAAAAATATATACAAATACGGTAATAATGTTCAAAAAGCGATTCACCTACAAATTCAATATTGACCACAAATCCGGTGTTTCAAGGCTATATTAGGCTGCCCTTACAAGACCATTTGTGATATTTTGGCTTGAATTTGTGTTTTATTATTTAATTACACCGTGAAAGTGGCATTTTATTTTTAGTTGTGTATAGCAATAAGTTAAATCCTAGGTACAAATAAAATATATTTTTACATTGGCTAATGAAAATGTAATCAATGTATTTACCAGATGTTATATTTATTACAAGATTTATGTCTGGAAATCTTAACCTACCTTAGAATTATAATTAGTAAATAGAGAACTGTGTATTTATATACAGGCTGCCCAGCGTCGGGGAGACATTATCGTTATCTGACAAAACAATGAATGATTTTTTATTAAAAATTATTAAAAATGGTACAGACTATGATGTTTTCATCTAAAACATTCTGACAGTTCTGTTATTTCCGTTATAATTTAAAATTAATAATTTCAGAATGAATCCTATTAAATTGTACCTTTACTTAACATTTGTGTCGTCACTGGCGGAGTTGGCATAGGGTACACTTTCAAATGCAGGTTTCAATGCATTTTAAAACATAAAACCGATTTCAATGAACTTAGAAACTCTTCTGTTACTCGATATTTTATTCGTTACTTTCTCTTCCCTTTTTGGCTGGCACAACAATTATTTTATATTTCTTTCTTACCGCGTGCGAACCAGTACAGTATAAGAAATTTTAAAAACCTACTTTAAAAACAAAAATGTTATTCATTTTCTCAATTGAGATAACTACCAAATTAATGATTTACAAGTTTATTCTTATTATCTATCAAATAGGTTTGCTCATGTGGAATGTAATCATGGACTAAAAACTTTAAATCTTTGTATTAGATTGATCGAAAACAATCCATAAATTGGTTTAGACTATATAGAATGTTTCTAGTAAGCAGCGACTAAATTTAGGTCCGTGAACTTGGCACCACAACATTGCAAAAAAGAGGCGAAAATGTGAGAGACGTTTGTCCATCGTTTGCCCATTATTGCCCATGAACTAATTTTTTTTGCCCACCCTCTGTTTTCACAATATATCGAAAATAATTTTCGCGGGCCAACTTCCAGACAAAAGTTAAAATTTTCATAATTTAATTTCACAGCATAATAGCATTTCGTTTGCCCACGTTTGCCCATAAATTAGTTTTTTTAGAAAAAAAAAAATAGAAAAAATAAAAAAAAACAAAAAAAAAATATTAACAAAAATACAATATGATAACTGCATTAGATAATCATTCGTTTGCCTATGTTTGCCCATTTTTTTGTTTCCTAAATTTCCATAACGATCTTCAAAAAAAAATTATAAAAAAAGGGAATTGATGACAATTCCACTATCCGAGTTTATTTGTTATTTAAAAATGGACAAACATCGAAATAATGCCAAAATATTTGTAAATTACTAAAAAATGTTCATGAGGATTACCCATTTTTTTTTAAATCCTCGTTCAATAGGGTCGCTTAATCTGCGATAATAATGCATTTCTGTGTTTTTATTCGATATAAAAAAATGGGCAAACATCGAAGTGATTCAAAAGTAAGTGTAAGTTGCTAAGAAATGTATTTTGAGGATTGCCCATTTTTTTTTTTTTTTAATTCATCGTCCAATAGGGGGGCTTAATCTCCGATAATAGTACATTTCTGCGTTTTCAGTTAATATAAAAAATGGACAAACATCGAAATGATTTTAAAATAATTGAAAGTAGCTAAGAAATATATTCTAAGGATGGCCCATTTAAAAAAAAAAACCTCGTCCAATAGGGTCGCTTAATCTGCGATAATAATGCATTTCTGTGTTTTTATTTGATATCAAAAAATGGGCAAACATCGAAGTGATTCAAAAATAAGTGTAAGTTGCTAAAAAATGTATTCTGAGCATTGCCCATTTTTTAAAAAAATTCATCGTCAAATAGGGGGGGGGGGCTTATTCTCCGATAATAGTGCATTTCTAAGTTTTCAGTTAAAGAAAATGGACAAACATCAAAATCATTTTAAAATAATTGAAAGTTGCTAAGAAATTTATTCTGAGGATTGCCCATTTTTAGAAAAAAAATCCTCGTCCAATAGGGCGCTTAATCTGCGATAATAATGCATTTCTGTGTTTTTATTTGATCTAAAAAAATGGACAAACATCGAAGTGATTCAAAAATAGGTGTAATTTGCTAAGAAATATATTCTGAGGATTGTCCATTTAAAAAAAAATCATCGTCCAATAGGGGGCTTATTCTCCGATAAAAGTGCATTTCTGCGTTTTCAGGTAATATAAAAAATTGACAAACATCGAAATAATTTTAAAATAATTGAAAGTTGCTAAGAAATGTATTCTGAGGATTGTCCATTTAAAAAAAAAATCCTCGTCAAATAGTGGGGCTTAATCTCCGATAATAGTGCATTTCGGCGTTTTCAGTTAATATAAAAAATGGACAAAAATAAAAATGATTTTAAAATAATTGAAAGTTGCTAAGAAATGTATTCTGAGGATTGCCATTTTTTTAAAAAAAATTCTCGCGCTTAATCTGCAATAATATTGCATTTCTGTGTTTTTATTTGATATAAAAAAATGGGCAAACATCGAAGTGATTCAAAAATAAGTGTGAGTTGTAAGAAATGTATTCTGAGGATTGCCCATTTTTAAAAAAAATCATCGTCCAATAGTGGGGCTTAATCTCCGATAATAGTGCATTTCTGCGTTTTCAGTTAATATAAAAATGGAGAAACATCAAAAGGATTTTAAAATAATTGAAAGTTGCTAAGAAATGTATTCTGAGGATTGTCCATTAAAAAAAAATCCTCGTCCAATAGGGGCGCTTAATCTGCGATAATATTGCATTTCTGTCTTTTTATTTTATATAAAAAAATGGGCCAACATCGAAGTGATTCAAAAAAAAGTGTAAGTTGCTAATAAATGTATTCTGAGGATTGCCCCTTTTTAAAAAAAATTATCGTCCAATAGGGGGCTTAATCTCCGATAATAGTGCATTTCTGCGTTTTCAGTTACTATTAAAAATGGACAAAAATCAAAATGATTTTAAAATAATTAAAAGTTGCTAAGAAATGTATTCTGAGCATTGCCCATTTAAAAAAAAATCCTCGTCCAATAGGGGCGCTTAATCTGCGATAATAATGCATTTCTGTGTTTTTATTTAATATAAAAAAATGGGCAAACATCGAAGTGATTCAAAAATAAGTGATAGTTGCTAAGAAATGTATTCTGAGGATTGCCCATTTTTTAAAAAAATTGATCGACTAATAGGGGGGCTTAATCTCCGATAATAGTGCATTTCTGCGTTTTCAGTTAATATAAAAAATTGACAAACATCGAAATGATTTCAAAATAATAAAAAGTTCCTAAGAAATGTATTCTGAGGATTGCCCATTTAAAAAAAATCCTCGTCGAATAGGGGCGCTTAATCTGTGATAATAATGCATTTCTGTATTTTTATTTGATATAAAAAAATGGGCAAACATCGAAGTGTTTCAAAAATAAGTGTAAGTTTCTAAGAAATGTATTCTGAGGATTGCCCATTTTTAAAAAAATTCATCGTCCAATAGTGGGGCTTAATCTCCGATAATAGTGCATTTCTGCGTTTTCATTTAATATAAAAATGGACAAACATCAAAAGGATTTTAAATTAATTGAAAGTTGCTAAGAAATGTATTCTGAGGATTGCCCATTTTTAAAAAAAAAATCCTCGTCCAACAGGGGCGCTTAATCTGCGATAAAAATGCATTTCTGTGTTTTATTTAATATAAAAAAATGGGCAAACATCGAAGTAATTCAAAAATAAGTGTCAGTTGCTAAGAAATATATTCTGAGGATTGCCCATTTTTTAAAAAAATTGATCGACTAATAGGGGGGCTTAATCTCCGATAATAGTGCATTTC
Organism: Psylliodes chrysocephalus; assembly: GCA_927349885.1. Lineage (NCBI taxonomy): Eukaryota > Metazoa > Arthropoda > Insecta > Coleoptera > Chrysomelidae > Psylliodes > Psylliodes chrysocephalus. The sequence goes on along the minus strand of OV651822.1, from coordinate 46,785,419 downwards.
TGCGTTTTCAGTTAATATAAAAAATTGACAAACATAGAAATGATTTCAAAATAATTAAAAGTTGTTAAGAAATATATTCTGAGGATTGTCCATTTAAAAAAAAAATCATCGTCCAATAGGGGGGCTTAATCTCCGATAATAGTGCATTTCTGCGTTTTCAGTTACTATAAAAAATGGACAAAAATCAAAATGATTTTAAAATAATTGAAAGTTGCTAAGAAATGTATTCTGAGCATTGCCCATTTTAAAAAAAAATCCTCGTCCAATAGGGGCGCTTAATCTGCGATAATAATGCATTTCTGTGTTTTAATTTAATATAAAAAAATGGGAAAACATCGAAGTAATTCAAAAATAAGTGTCAGTTGCTAAGAAATGTATTCTGAGGATTGTCCATTTTTTAAAAAAATTGATCGACTAATAGGGGGGCTTAATCTCCGATAATAGTGCATTTCTGCGTTTTCAGTTAATATAAAAAATTGACAAACATCGAAATGATTTCAAAATAATTAATAGTTGCTAAGAAATGTATTCTGAGGATTGCTCATTTAAAAAAAATCCTCGTCGAATAGGGGCGCTTAATCTGTGATAATAATGCATTTCTGTATTTTTATTTGATATAAAAAAATGGGCAAACATCGAATTGATTCAAAAATAAGTGTAAGTTGCTAAGAAATGTATTCTGAGTATTGCCCAGTTTTTAAAAAATTCATCGTCCCATAGTGGGGCTTAATCTCCGATAATAGTGCATTTCTGCGTTTTCAGTTAATATAAAAATGGACAAACATCAAAAGGATTTTAAATTAATTAAAAGTTGCTAAGAAATGTATTCTGAGGATTGCCCATTTTAAAAAAAAAATCCTCGTGCAACAGGGGCGCTTAATCTGCGATAACAATGCTTTTCTGTGTTTTTATTTAATATAAAAAATTGGCAAATATCGAATTGATTCAAAAATAAGTGTAAGAAAAAATGTAAAATTCTCAGAATACATTTCTTAGCAACTTACACTTATTTTAAATCACTTCGATGTTTGCCCATTTTTTTAAATAAAATAAAAACACAGAAATGCATTATTATCGCAGATTAAGCGCCCCTATTGAAAGAGGATTTTTTTTTAAATGGGCAATCCTCAGAATACATTTCTTAGCAACTTTCAATTATTTTAAAATCATTTCGATGTTTGTCCATTTTTTATGGTAACTGAAAACGCAGAAATGCACTATTATCAGAGAGTAAGCCCCCCTATTGGACGATGATTTTTTTTTAAATGAACAATCCTCAGAATATATTTCTTAGCAAATTACACTTATTTTTGAATCACTTCGATGTTTGCCCATTTTTCTATATCAAATAAAAACACAGAAATGCTTTATTATCGCAGATCAATCGCCCCTATTGGACGAGGATTTTTTTTTAAAAATGGGCAATCCTTATAATACATTAACTAGCGACTTTCAATTATTTTAAAATCATTTCGATGTTTGCCCCCCTATTGAACGATGAATTTTTTTAAAAAATGAGCAATCCTTAGAATACATTTTTTAGCAACTTACACTTATTTTTGAATCACTTCGATGTTTGCCCATTTTTTTATGTCAAATAAAAACACAGAAATGTATTATCGCAGATTAAGCGCCCCTATTGGACGAAGATTTTGTTTTAAAGAATGGGCAACCCTTAGAATACATTTCTGAGCAACTTTCAATTATTTTAAAATCATTTCGATGTTTTTCCATTTTTTATATTATCTGAAAACGCAGAAATGCACTATTAACGGAGATTAAGCCCCCCTATTGGACGATGAATTTTTTTAAAAAATGGGCAATCCTCAGAATACATTTCTTAGCAACTAACAGTAAATTTTAAATCACTTCGATGTTTGCCCATTTTTTAATATCAAATAAAAACACAGAAATGCATTATTATCGCAGATTAAGCGCTCCTATTGGACGAGGATTTTTTTTTTTAAATAGGCAATCCTCAGAATACATTTCTTAGGAACTTTTAATTATTTTAAAATCATTTCGATGTTTGTCTTTTTTTTATATTAACTGAAAACGCAGAAATGCACTATTATCGGAGATTAAGCCCCCTTATTGGACGATGATTTTTTTTAAAAAATAGGCAATCCTTAGAATACATTTCTTAGCAACTTACACTTATTTTTGAATCACTTCGATGTTTGCACATTTTTTTATATCAGATAAAAACTCAGAAATGCATTATTATCGCAGATTAAGCGCTCCTATTGGACGAGGATTTTTTTTTAAATGGGCAATCCTAAGAATACATTTTTTAGCAACTTACACTTATTTTTGGATTACTTCGATGTTTGCCCATTTTTTTATATCAAATAAAAACACAGAAATGCATTATTATCGCTGATTAAGCGCCCCTATTGGACGAGGATTTTAAAAAAAATGGGCAATGCTCATGAAACATTTTTTAGTAATTTAAAAATATTTTGGCATTATTTCGGTGTTTGCCCATTTTTAAATAACAAATAAACTCGTATAAATCTCGGATAGTGGAATTGTCATCAATTCCCTTTTTTTATAAAAAAATTTTTGAAGATCGTTATGAAAATTTAGGAAACAAAAAAATGGGCAAACATGGGCAAACGAATGATTATCTAATGCAGTTATCATATTGTATTTTTTTGAATAGTTTTTTTTTGTTTTTTTTTATTTTTTCTAATTTTTTTTTCTAAAATAACTAATTTATGGGCAAACGTGGGCAAACGAAATGCTATTATGCTGTGAAATTAAATTATGAAAATTTTAACTTTTGTCTGGAAGTTGGCCCGCGAAAATTATTTTCGATATATTGTGAAAACAGAGGGTGGGCAAAAAAAATTTGTTCATGGGCAATAATGGGCAAACGATGGACAAACGTCTCACACATTTTCGCCTCTTTTTTGCAATGTTGTGGTGCCAAGTTCACGGACCTACTAAATTTTATTATGGAACCGAAAGACCCTTTTAAAAGGGTTCAAAATGAAAATAAAATATGTACCAAGTATCAAGTAAATGAAGTAATATTTTTTAATATTGAATCTTAAGAGATGCAGACATCTTTGGATAATTTATATTGAAAATAATAACATAAAACGTTTTCTGTCTAATTGTAAGTAACGACTCATAGTCTCGGGTGACAAAATGTAAAAAAATATCAATCATAATATTCCTGGGCGAAACGCAACTGCCCAATATTTTACAATCGTTAGATTAAATTTACTTGCAGCAGATGATACTAAATCAAAGAAGATGTCAGATCACAAGCAAAATCTCGTGACTATATCACTAATGAATGCCGAAAATTAACTAAATTATATTTTAGGCCATATCTTCTTTAATAAGTACTTTCAGAACCGTATTTGAATTTTTTTCATCGTTTTTTATATAGAATCGTCTCTAAAAATGTAAGATTGAAACATCGTGTGAACTATTTGTTCAATCAATAAAAAACTTGCACCGGTCCTGTCCGAGCCAGCACCGTTATACCACAGAGTGGTGATACACATGAGCTCCGACCACATATTTTGATTTTCTTTTACTATACGGAGAATGGTCGCACTGCGCAGCTTTCTGAGTGCCTTTTAAAAGGAGATAGAAAACTCCGCCATTTTGAACCCTTATTACGTGTTGCCTACATCTTGGCGCAATATTTTTAATAGGTGCGTTTTAATCATCCACTTCTGCTTCGGAATTGTCGGTTTTCTTGTTTTAATCTGACAGGTTAAAACGACTAAACCGACAATTCCGGAAGCAGAAGCGGATGATTAAAACGCACCTGATATTTTGCTTGCTGCTGTCAGTGTCAGTGAATATTATTTTTGTTGGAGTCACAGTTTATTGCTAAAGAATCAGTTAGCTCACTCGGACCAGTTGAAAGTTCCTAAATAACATTCACTCCAGGGATACAATTTCAGGATACGCAAAAGACTGCTGTTTTATTATAGGCGGTTATCATATATTGTATTATCCGAGTTGCACAGTGTATAAACTGAAACATTGAGATCAAAAGTGCCGACGCAGAGTGAGCGATCTGATTCTTTAGCTGTAGACTGTGTCACAGGGTTTAAAATGGCCGCGCCCTATGTTGGGCGTGTCGGACCTCTCTCTTGCCTCGTATAGTAATCAAAGTATGTGGCTCCGACACACTATTTTCCCCTTATTGTTTCATTTTTGATATATGGAATTCGCTTTCTTTACTATTTCTATGACACACGATATTTTAGGTTAGCAGTAATACACTTTTAGAGGTATTTCTATATAAGCAAATCAACTATATCTAGGTAAATTGTTCCCAGTAACAGCCCAAAAAAAGAAAAGAAGAAGGGTATGTTTTGGTAATATCCTTTTTTATATTTGTCTAAAATAAAGTTGTTTTATTGTTTTTAATAAGTTTTTTATTGCATAAAAAGATGTCTTAAGAAACGGAGTTGTTATAAAATAGGTACTCGAAAAATGACTTTGACTTTTGGTATCTAAAATACATTTAATCATTGGGTTACCTAGGATTTTTGTTTTTAAACTAAATATATTTATGTTTTCTTTCCTTTACAACCCCTACAGCTAAAACAGAAAAATATTAAAACTCATTACACTTCAAAATATAGTTGAGTTTTCTTGAAAGCTAGGTATAAAATTATATCACGCGACATAGCGGAAAATCTTAGGAAATAATGTTATCAAGTTACATCTTTATCAATGGTTACTAATATACCTAATTCGAATTTGGTCTATCATAGACGAAGTTAGTTTTTAGACAAATAAATAAGAGACACTGACAAAAAACTGAAGGTATTCCAGTATATACCTGTTTTCCCAAAGACGACTTAATATATTGGGCTTAATAAGTTTTATTATGCTTCATGAATTGCTTATTTCCACATTTAAAATTTTTTAGGTTCGTTAACCATGCATAAAATAATGAACACGACGATAGTCTGGAACTTTTTGTTCTTCCGATGTGTTATCTTTGATAAACACTTTCTTAATCCAAGTTAAAACAAAATATGATCACATGCAAATATTGTTCACGTTTAGTTACCTATATAGGGGAAAGTGGTGCGAAAATAATTAGAAGTTAATCATTCAAGTTTAATTATTTCTAATAAAATAATTATTATGGCTTGGATTTGGTGTTTTGTCATTGTCAAATTGATTAGTTTCCAAAACAAATCATTCAAAATTGTAATTCGTAGGCCTGGTACAAAAAAAGAAGAAGCAAATGTCTTCTGCACGTTAGCCGCTATTTGATATAGAAATTCCAATAAAAGTAGGAAATAAATTATAATTCGCAAAAGTGACCAATTTTAAAATGAAAACAAAGGAAAAAGAGAAAACATAAAAGAAAAATAGCAGAGATAAAAATCATCTTCAACGCTCTAACTTTGGTTTTGCTACCTAAGGAGAACGTCATTCTTGGACCAGTTTCATAGTATTGGGACCCATCAGCAAGAAAATAAACCTTTTTGATTCTAAACTATAATGAAACCAGAAGAAGAGTTACACTTTCTCGCTAGTCAAAGTCGATGGTTGGGTGAGAATCAGAAGTAATATCTACACTTAGGAAGAAAAATTGAAACTCGCTATGGTATCTAGATCATAGAACAAGGCGAAATAATAATCAGGCTGGCAATTATCAAATAAATAAAAATGAACCTTGGGAGTCCAGTCTTGAACATGATACGCTACATGTTGTTTACAATTCAGTGTCGAAAAGATTTATTTGGAATGCGCTAGTTCAGTGATGATGTAATTATGGTTCCACTGACAATTAAAGTGACAGTAGATTTTTAAGGGCGTTTTGTTCGTTTTGTTTACCTAAATTATATCGTTTTTTTTTACTTTTATAAATATATTCCTAAAGTAAGTAGATAGCATGCATCAAATATACAATCGTTTAGTTACCAATTACATACCTTTAAACTATTAATTATGACCTGTAAACAATATTTAGAAATAAACTAAAAACTGTAAAAACGTATATGTCAAATTTATTACTGTTTTTGTTAAAAGTTTGGTTAGAATTAAATGTCATTGGAACCAAAATGACATCACACTGAACTAGCGTATTAAGTAAATTTAATTTATACTTTTATAACAACTTACAGTATTAGAGATACTTCATCAATTAAACAATCAGTGAGTTACTTTTTTTATCACAATACATCTGTGACAGCATCGTACCCAGGAAAATTTTGGAGTATACCATGTCAAGTGTTCAATACCAATCATCTTACAATCAATCATATTTATCTTCTTTTAACAAATATGCACCTAGATTTTCTACGAAAAACCAGCCATATTATTTAATGCATTGGATGATACTAAATTGAAAGAATATTTTGTAGATCAAGGTAAAATAATATAACGAATTATTAATAGAACAATTTATATCTCAACCTGGTGATAAAAACGTTAAAAATGAAATTCTTACAGCAAGAAAACTCATGACTGCAAGTGAGAGACTGTTGTTGTCTAATGTTTGCCCAGAAATTCCCCATAATATTATAGAAGACGACTCAAGAACCTTGGTACTAAACAAATATCATCTTCAACGTTTTAAAAAATCAGCAGTTAGCTTCCAGAATTTCAACACGGTTTAAGTTTTCAAAGAAAAACTTATATCCAACCTCTAGAAAATGTAACTCTACCAGAATCTGTTTTAATCACCTACAGACAAACCTCCTATTGCATTTTCATAAGCCTTGCTTTATTTGCAAACAACTCATTTTGCATTAAACTGCCTCAATACAAACCAAATTCAAAATACATCCAATCTCACAACATCTAAAATTACATCATCTTAGACATCATTACTCACGCCATCAAAATCCTCACCATCAACATACGCACCATGAACATCCGCACCATCAACATCCGTACCATCAACATCCGCACCGATACTAGTATCTCAAAACACTTTGTCGAGTTTCAACATACCCTTAACTAGACCGTAACCATGTAGACCACACTTTACAAGTACCAGCTGATGAAAGTAGGCTAATTACACATGTCGTACTAACAGTGATAACACAGAACGAAAATAAAGAACCTACCTTTAAGATACCTAAATCTCGAAAAAAGTGCTGACTCACCAGAAGAAAAATTCAAATCAAGAAAAAATGATGTTGCCAACAAAATCACTATTTGAGAACATGTCAAACAAATGACTGGCACAAAATTGATCAAAAATATTTGTTTGAATACATTTGATCAAAATCGTTTGATCGAATAGTCTAGTTAACAAGTGCTTGTTGGGTTAAACTTTTTTCTGCGCATGCAAAAAATATGAACGAGGTGTCGTTCGATTTAAAATAGCGTGTAGATCATTTTTGAAAAAAATTCAAGAGCCGCTTGCAAAAATTGCAAAAGTTATAAACAATTAACTTAAACAAAAAAATTGGGTTTGGTTTTTTGAAAATTTGAAAAAAGATTTAATAAGAGGAGGAAATTTTCCAAAAAAGGTCCTAGCACCCGAAACTGTAGGACCAATATTCATAATTTTCCCAAAGGGTTGAAAATACGGCCAAAAACGGAGACTCTGGTTTGCGTAAGCTACGCTCACTGTGAACTTTTAATGAATAAATATTATTTAAAATTATTAAATATGAAAATTACGAATTGAAAAAATTCAAAATAATTATTTTTTTGTTTGAAAGGGGGTACTTTAGGAGTGGTCCCATATTAATTTGGTCAAAATCTAATAATTGAGTCCATTAGAAAATCTTAACTCTTCATTTTTAATGTATGTTTAGCGGTAATTCTTTACCACCTTGTACCAATGTCTATGATTCTTTTTTAGTTAGTAAGGGGGTGGTCCCAATTAATTTTGGTTAAAATGTAGTGATGGCATCTGCACGATTTTAAAGTCGGTTTTTCAAAATTACTTTTAATACTTGTTTAAAAAGTTGTAAAGATATTCTAAGTTTGATTAAAACATATACTACTGACATTTCTGACTTTTTTATATATGTTAACTACGATCAGGCCATATTTTAAAGGTAGGTCGATAAAAAGAAAATGTACCATAATAAAAAATAAGATTAATATACTACTGGATTTAGATACAACACTTGAGCCAGACAGTGATACTTCTTGCTCATTTCAAGAAAATATACAAGAAATTTAACAAAAATACGCATTTAAAATCAACTAACTTCAAATAATGTAACTGACTTCTTATCTTTAAATATGACTCATTACTTCAATCTTAACTCTACATTTACAATAGATGAACTAAACTATTCTCTAAATAATACAAAAAAACTCATCGTCGCATCCTGACAATATACCAGCCATTTTTCTATAAAAACTTCCACAAAATGCAAAACATATTTACATAAATTATACAACAATATATGGTACAAACTCTTACTTCCCTCGAGTTGGACAAAGCTGTAGTAATAACAGTACTAAAACCTAACAAAGATCGCACCGATCTAGACTCTTAGAATGGTGAATAAGAAACTACTGTGGTTCTTGGAATAGATCAATTTAATAATCAAAGAACAAAGCGACTTTCGAGAAAGAAGGTCCACCACTGATAAATTTAATCGATCTAGAATCGGAAGCCTTCACCAATGGGCAAGAATGTCTCATTATTTTCTTTGACATTACAAAAGCATTTAATATGATGTGAAAGTATGATATCATTAAAACTGTAAGTAACTATAATGCCAAAGAAAATATTCTCCATTTTGTAAATAATTTTTTTAGTAATCGTCAGTTCAGTGTCCGAGTAAATGGTTCGGTTATAAGTACTACTCTTTTTCTAAAACAAATACACAAAATTTTAGATAACAACCCTAAACTTGTAAAAGCCAAAGATTTTGTATTATTTTTATAAGGAAAAACACTAGAACCCTCCAAAATAATCTTTAGACTGCTTTAAATGGATTAGAGCAATGGTGGAACGTAGTAGGATTACAATTTTCGACAACTAAAATAAAATGTATCACTTTTCTCTAAAAAGCATAACCCAGTAACACCAAATCTTAATGTATAAGAAAATAGTTTATTATTTGTAGAAATTATAAGATTCCTGGCTATTACATTTGATAGAAAACTCAATTAGAAACCACATGTTAAATGTCTAAATAAGTTTTGCCAAAATGGGATTAATCTCGTGGAAACTTTGTGCAATAAAAACTGGAGGTTAGACTACAATAGTGTCTTACAGGTCTATAATTTTTTAATCTGGACAAAACTAGACTACGGATCGGTGGCATATTCATCAGCAAAAAATGCAGTAGTTTCTCAACTGAATTCCATATAAAATTCAGCATTGCGAACAGCTACAGGAGCATATCGAACAAATCCAGTTGGAAGTTTGGAGTATTTAACTGGTGAACCATCTTTAGAGCATCAAAGGAAATATCTCTCACTGCCCTATGCTTCTACAATATCTGCAGAAAAATCTTACCCTACACTTCACCAAACCATTGCAAATAGATTCAAAGAAATGTACAATAATAAACCAAGCTTAGATCCACCTTTCTCTAAAAGAGTCAATAGACTCTTGAACTTATTAGATATACCATTTCCCGAAGTTTTTCACTTTTATCCTTTGATCTATCTCTTACCCTATATCAAAAGTCGAATACTTCTCACTCAATTATTAAACAACTATTCCATAATAAAATTACATCGTACAAAGACTCCTGTCACATATATACAGACGCATCCACATCTTTCACAAGCGCAGGATCAGCAGTTGTATTTTCTGACATTTTGATTACAAACTACTCTCTTTCACCAGCAGAACTATATTCCATCTTGTAAGCACTCATTCTCATAAATCAATAAAAGTTAGCTAAATTACTCATAGTAACAGATTCTCTCTGATCTCTACAGACTACAAAACATATACTCACTAATATTAATATTAATAATTTTCTTAAAATGATTCATGTATTTGGCCAATTGAAATTAATAGCTAATAATCCTAGTGGTGTAATACTAGGGTGTGTTCTAAAAAAATATAATTAATAAAATGAAATAGAAAAAAAATATAAGTATTACAAAATTTTGTGATAAACAAAAAATTAAAACAATTCAAAAAGATTTGGTTTCACTCCTACGGTAAATAAATCATTTATTACTTAATGACGTTTTTAGATTAACACATGAATAATTTTTATTTTAAATATAACCAATTTCTGTCAATGGTATGAGAATAACCTACATATAAATAAATTCTTTTACTATTCATACATAATTTCCTGAACGTTTCTCTTAAACATAAATTAAAGATACTTATGATAGGATTTATTGTAATTCCTAAAGTGTTAGTTAATTTGTATCTATGAGAAACATGCCTTAAGTTAATATCGTGTAATATTAATAAATTTAATAACTGAAATAACAGTATCCACTGCAGTATCTACTACCTTTATTTATTTATTTTCTTAAAACACACGACTTTCATCTCATAAATGAATGTATATTGAAGTGACTATTCATGGAGATGTTATGGTGAGTTAGTTTATAATACAAACAAAATGTTTTGCCATTAATTGGTTTTCAATAAATGATTAACCTGTTCCTATGAATTTTTCAAATGTGCAATATTGATTAATTATACAGTAAGCACATAAAGGTATAACACATTCAATAAATTTTATTGGTCGAGTAAAAAATTAATGCTCGTATAGGTGGATTTTTAGATGCCTATCATGTATTGGGATACGTATATTTTTTATGACGTATATAAAAGAATTTTTTTGCGTATAGACATTAAATTTTGTTGTGTTACACAACAATATTATCGAAATATTTTTTTTTATATTTAACCCTAGAGCGGTATCGTACGTAAAATTTACGTGTGGTTTGTAGCGAAAGGGCCCTCTCCACTAATTCTTTTGAGTTGCGATCTTGAACTTTCAGCAGTACCTCAGGAAACATCCACTTTTGAAGATTTCTAGGTGTCAGAGTTGTACCTATTTAGCAAAAGATGTGGCTTGATTTTAAAAAGTATACACGTAAGAAATGCGCATCGATACCAATAAGCAGTTATTTGTTGTACGTTTATCTGACGTGTCGACAAGCTTTAAATTTTAGGCTTCGCTTATTTCTTATCGACTGTCGCTGCAAATGGCCCTATGTGTCTTTTACAATATGATAAACATGGCTTGCATCAATTCATACATAATTTAGTCACACAATGTTGAAGCATTAGGTGGTAAAACTATAACACGTTTTGAGTACTTCACAAAAGTCGTGTTAAACCATGGCAATCACAACGTGAACAAATAGGATACCTAAGTACAGTAAGTGCAATAGATATTAAAGAAACCTTTTAACCCAGTACAAATATCGAGGGGAGGGTATCAAAAAGGGACCTTTGCCACCTTTGTCCTACATTAAAGGAAAGAACGGCAACTACGTACTGCGTAATATGTATAGTCCATCCAAACAATAAGTCAACTATAAAGGAATACCGCAAACGCAAAAAAAGTTCGGCACATGTTTGAATAAATCGAAAAAAAATTGGTATAGGGAACGGGTTGCTTGTCGGAAGTCAGCTAAACTAACTCTTTGATAGACCGCCCATAGACGGAGATATATGTTTTTACTTAATAATTTAATTATATGTACGTATTATAGGTATATGTTTCTTTCGATTTGAAGATTTAAAATAGTAATTTTTTATATACATATATACCTAATTAGAATAAAATAAGTAGGATTTATAACTGATGTTTTCCTTCAACGATTTCAGTGTTTTAGATAAAATTTTGCATTTTTTCTCCAAGAAGCGTGAATAGCTTTGTCGGTATACTGCCTCTGTAAGTATACTGTTTTTGGCGGTGTATCGCCTTTGACGGCTATTGCCTTTGTCTGCTATTGCCTTCGTCGGCATATTGTCTTTGTCGGCATATTGTCTTTGTCCATTTAAAGAGCCGAATTTTTAACCAATGCCGAAAAGGAAAATGAAACGTATTTGAATAAAAATAATTATTTTTACTTTCAGTGGAGTTTTGTTCATCTTAGTGACCTGTTGACTTTTGTACAGATAACAGCTCCTGCATCGTACTTTTTAAACTTTTATAGAATATTAGTTTCTGTTTTATTAGTGTTTAGTTTCGTTTTATCAATAATCAGTTTGTGTTTTGGAGGTTATATAGTAATTTTAATAAACGAATAATAATTTTTGTGTATGTGTTATTAACTATGTGGAGACCGTGGGATAGTATTCCGAGCACCAGTACATCAAACAGTGATGGAGAAACTAATGCAGTGCCTACGCTAATAAAAAATAACTCTTTTTAAATGGACAGTCCCAGCAAATTTGTTTAAATGTTTATAAAAATTTGTTAAAACGTGGATATATCGAAAACACTTCTATCATTCAAGAAGCAGCGTTTCTTACTGATATATCGGTTTATAAAATGAACCAAATTATAAAAAATGGAATTTCCAGCAGAAAAGTCCGTGAAGACAAAGGTGTGCAAAAAAAATTAGATCCATCCATGGCCAAATCCATTGTGAACACAGTGTATGAACTTTATAAACAAAATACCATTCCCACTCTTGATATTATACATAGACGCTTAAGTGAAACTTATTTCGATACAAATATAAAAAAGTCTACATTGTATAATTGGCTAAAAAAAATCGGTTTTAAATACAAAACGATAGATAAAAGAAGCCCGTGATGGAAACAAGACGAATTGTAAACTGGAGAAATTCTTATTTACAGAAAATTCGTGAATATAAAAATGAAAGCAGGCCAATTTATTTTCTGGATGAAACGTGGTATGATTCGCATGATACTGCAAAAAAGGGCTGGAGAAACGATAATAAATATTGCCAAGCCTTAGGTATCCCTCCAAATAAAGGCACTCGACTGATAATATTAAACTGTGGCTCAGAGGACGGTTGGGTTGACAATGCCTTACTATTAATTGGAAAAAAATTGATAGCTGCCAGATTGATTACCATTCAAATATGAATTCCGATATTTTTGAAGAATGGTTTACGAATTCACTGTTGCCTAATTTAAAGCCAAAAAGTGTAATAGTTATGGACATTGCTTCATATCACTCCAGGCTTAAGGAAAAAATACCTAATAAAAACTCGAGAAATTCGAGAATTTTTAATGAATCACGACTTGTATTTTGATGAAAAATATAAAAAAGATGAACTTTTGGAAGTCCTAAAAACTAAAAATTTTTAAAAAAAGTATATAGTTGATGAAATTGCAGCTGAAAGAGGTCATACAGTTTTAAGGTAACCACCATATTTTTGTATTTTCAATCCTATAGAGTTACTCTGGAGCCAATTGAAACAAAATATTCGGAGAAAAAATATATTTCCCAAATTTGATTCTCAGATCGTCAACTTGATCAAAGAACAAATGGATGCGATCGAAAAATCGCAGTGGGAAGCAGTTATAAAACATGTGTATGAAATAGAAGAGGAATACAGGAACAATAGCGGCATACACGTAAATAATGGAGAACGATTTATCATAAATCTCAATGAGTATGACGACGACGATGATATAATTAGTGATAACGAGGAGAAGGAAGACGAGGAGCAGGAATTTGGAAACAATGAGAAAATCTGAGTTAAATCAGCAATATGTAAGTCACATTTTAATTTTATAACTCGGTCTATGTTTAGGTTATTTCTACATTTACTTTGTAATTTTAATTTTAAAATATTTTTTATAACTAAATTAATAAAATGTTGACGTTCGTATTCGTTTACTAATCGAGAAGTCACTTGGGAAGTAACCCAACCAGTAGAGATATGTTTGCACTATAACCAATTAAGTCCGGTAGGTATGTCATGCAGAATTGATATAAAATAAGAAACCTTTATTTCGAAAGAATTGGAAATGCACTAATTAAAATATTTATTTCAGAGACGGCATTTTATTTTTCTAAAAAAAGTTATATACCGACAGTCGATAATTTCAATAGACACTTTGCATTTGGTATATATTTAAATCAGTTTTTAATTTTGTATCATATACTTGGAACGCAGTACCTATATTTTAAATTGATTGATTAATAATCTATTTTTCGCTTTGTAAAATTATTTATTACATTTAGTACATACTTACAGATTTAGGACGTAGACATTTCATTTATACCTCATTCTTCGATGCTTATTTGTAGTTAAAATGAAAATTTTAATACATCTGATCGGCTTACTAAAACTTTTCGTTGATTTAAATACGTTTCCATGGTTTATAATGTAATAAACCTTTTATTATGACAGATAAGTCATACTTTATGGTGGGGCATCCTATTCGTTCCATGCGCGATAGCAGCGCCATTTTGGTACTAATGGATTATTTTTGCGTATGCTGACAAATACAAGTTTTAATAGAATTCGTAATTAAAAAGTATATATGTTAGTTTTAATAAAAGTATATGGATTTGTAAAACAAGTAAAACATTAATTTATTATTAATATTATATATTTTTAACGCTTAAATTAAAGAAAATTATGTATAATCAATAAAAATCAATAATAAAATATAAGCAGGCAACAGTATTTACTGGAAAATGTATGAGAAGTTGCCTGAGTCTAATAAGTTGTCATTGAAGAATTAGCCTATTCTGTCAAAATAAAAAAATACCATTTAATAATAGCGTGAAGTTAAAATGTATAAAAAAGGATTGTTATTTTTATTTTCATTTTTGTTCGAAAGAAAACATGGATTAATGATTAAAACTGGTTTCCCATAAGTAAGTCACAAAATTGCATTCCAGCCACATATAATAATCAAAGGCAGAAATCTTAAAAATCTAGTCCTTGCTTAATTAACATTTAAGAATAAAGGGATATTAAAGAACATCGTAAAATGATAACTTATTGTTTATTTAAGACCTTTCAAGTCTCTGATGTCTACTATTTCATGCATTACTGTTATAATTACACAAATAAAGGTAATTTTTCATCTTATTGTACACATATCCATTTATTTCTTTGATTTAATTTCCACTTTGCTACTGAAATTTTTTATATAAGTTTCACCATTTTTTTTTGCTAGTATTTGTACAATTTTCAACACAGAAACTCCGGTTGCTTATTGTATTGTATTTACCTACTTTTAAAAAAAAAAGTAAAATGTATACGTGTATTTGATATGCCAAAATTACAAAATATCGCCCTAAAATGCCATAAAAGCTAGCGCTAGTATCGCTTTTGCTTCCCTTTCCATGACTTCGCACGGAGCGAATACATGTCGGTCCAGACTATGATATGATTTTTTTAAATCACTTTTATACATAAAGATGAATACCTATTGAAGCTATAATTTTGGAATTTACAGTGTGCTTCAAAAAGTTTCTATTTAAAAAGAATTAAAATTGAAAAATTTTAAACAACCGTTTTAATTACTTAGCACAATATCAATATAAAATAAAAGTAATAGGTAGAAGGCTTGCATGAAAAATGCCTTTTACCTAAATGAAAGTTAGAATATATTATTTATAATTTGGTAACTATGCATTTTTTCAATTCGAGATTTGAGTTATTGTATAGTTGTTATGATGACAATTGTCCCTAGGGCAACAGTTGTTTCGTAACTAATTTTAGCTTAAGTTCAATAAGTTGGCAACTATGCATTTCCTTACCACTGAATTTGGGTTTTTTGTTTAGTCGTTACCATGACAACTGTCTCTATAGCAACAGTTTCTCCGTAATTGATTTCAGCTAAACTATTGTTACAATAAATCATCTATAACTTGGCAACTATACGTTTCATCACCATGATTTGAGTGTTTGTTTACTTTTTACCATGATAAGTATCCCTATGGCAATAGTTTGTCCATAACTGATTTCAGCTAAATTAAATCATCTATAACTTGCTAACTACGCGTTTCCTCATTACATGATTTGGGTTATTGTTTAGTCGTTACCGTGACAAGCGTGAGGGGGGGAGTAGAATGTATGTCAGAACCCACAATCAAAAGAACTTTCGGAGTTAACAAAGACGGGTTTTAATAAAAAAACTGTGTTTTGCCACATGCACTATCATACAGTGTGTCTATACTTAAGTTGGAACCATATTGAAAACTTTTTCATTATTGGTTTTGTGAAAAAATTTATTTTTAATAAAAAGTTCTACGTGGTACAAAATTTAAAATTCAACCATCAAATATCAATTTTTTAAGTCGTATACAAGGTTTGTCAAAAAATATGAATTTTACTCAAGAGTAAAGAACCTTTATTTTTTACAATACAGAAGAATGTTATAAAGTAAAGTTATTTTAAATGAAAAGTTATATTTAAATATGCAATTATAGCCATTTAGCAATAAAATTCAGGTTTGGTGAATATTTAATTCATAACTACAAATAATGAATATTGTAAAACGTAAATAATCACCTAACCTTAATTTTTCTGCTAAATGACTGTAATTGAAAATTTTAATATAACTTTTAATTCAAAATAACTTTACCTTATAACATTCTTCTGCATTGTAAAAATAAAGTACTTTACTCTTTATATTTTTTGACAAACCTTGTATAAGGATAAAAAAATTGATGTCTGATAGTTACATTTCAAGTTTTGGTCCATACATAACTTTTTACCACGAATACATTTTTTCACAAAATCAATAATAAAAAAGATTTCCATACGGTTTCAACCTTAAGTAGATACACTGTATAACTCGAAACGGACAGACCATAATAAAAACAAATGTTCTTCTTACCGATATCTTTCATTTGGCATATATCTTACTCATGTTGGGAGGTGGCCTAGGTCAAATTTTTTAAAAGCGCTTTAATAATTTGGCATTTTGAGAGCTTGGAACTAAATTGTATTAAAAAAAATTTTATTTTGCGAATTCCCAATTATTGAATTTTTTTTAGCACACCCTGTACAACAAAATCAAAGTTTCTCAACGTGAATCGTATTTATTTAACATGCAAAGAAAATATGAACAATGACATTTTTTTTTTTTAATTTTAAATCAATATTTTTACAAGTCCATTCGTGCACATACTGATTTCCAAATATTCAACTGTTATTTTTAAAAATTATATAGGTTTTTCTCCTTATCCTGTAATTGGGGACAAATAAATAAATGAGGGTCGGTAATAACTAAAAATTATACAATCTTTTTTTTTTTTTTCAAAATAGGAATAACTTTTCGAAAAAAAAAAAACAGAAAAGCTTAAAATAGGATAAATTAAACGTTTTAATTTACAGTGTTTGGGCGTATACGTTCAGTCGAAAAGAATCTCACCAAATTTTAACTTTGACTGAAAATGTATTTAAAAAATTGGCTTAAGAGGAGTATTTACTTGGCTGTAGCGCGGAGCGTGCAAGGGTTTCAT
This sequence comes from Psylliodes chrysocephalus, assembly GCA_927349885.1. NCBI lineage: Eukaryota > Metazoa > Arthropoda > Insecta > Coleoptera > Chrysomelidae > Psylliodes > Psylliodes chrysocephalus. The sequence goes on along the minus strand of OV651822.1, from coordinate 46,768,104 downwards.
AGTACCCCACTTTTAAAGTTTATTTTTAACTTTTTCTAAAAGAAAAAAATATGTGCGTATAGCTAAAGGTTAAATCTGTGCTCCTCCGGAGAAATTTTTTCAAAATTTGATTCATTTTTTTTATGACAAAAAAAATACAAAACTCGACTTTTTTGCCCATTTTCTCAATTTTTTTTTAGAAAAAACTAAATTAAATTTTAAAAAAGTGGTTCCGGAGGAGCATAGACTTAACCTTTACCTACACGTACATGTTTTTTTCTTTTAAAAATAGTCAAAAATAAACTTTAAAAATGGGGTACTACGAAACCCTTACATTGCAAGAGTTTTCGTCTGGAAAGTGGCGCCTGTTAGATTTTTAAGAAATTAATATTTGTGATTGAAAACAATTTATAATATATTTCACTCATGTTTTACGAGGGATAAATAAATTTTACCTATTTCTACACCTTATTTTTCACGTAAATCATTTCTGTAATACTAAGATTGGCATATATATATATATATATATATATATATATATATATATATATATATATATATATATATATATATGTATATAGATTTATAGTTGTCACATACGAGACCCATAAATACATGTGCAAGATACTATTAGAGGCCCGGTTTTCACATGCGAGGCCCGAAAACGGGCCTCGCAGGTCAAACACGTGTAAATAGAGCTATTTTTCATCACCCAACCCCCCAAAACCACAATCTCATTTTTTTTTTGGACTCATATGTGATGTGGATATCTCCTCTTATACGGTTTTTAGTTCATTATATTTCTTACTAAGGTGCACTCCGAGCGTTTTGTATATAATTTCTATTGCCAATGCGAGGCTCTCGTATATCCGTTAAATGTATTTATTCATTGTCAATTCCGAGTCCCTTAAATATCAACGTTGTTCGTGTGCTGAGGCCCTACTAGTTTCTCATAGCAGGTACATAAAATGTTAATGAATAGGATTTAATATCCCAGGCATCAGCTGTTGGAACCCAAAATAAATTTAACCATTACTTTTTATTGTAAGACTTTTAAGATAATTTAAAATTTTCTAGCTTTGTACAGAACACTAATATTTTAATATTTTTAATGTCTCAAATCTTGAGTAACGTTTAAATAAGTTTCAAAAATGGATCTACTTAAATAGATACACAATTTTCTTTGTTTTGTAAATAGGGTTTTCAATAAATAACAAACTAAACCTCCAAGTTGATCCCATTACAAATAATTATCAAAAAAATAAAAACAGATAAAAATTATAATTGTTACCGTTGTTATAATTGTGTACCAAGGCCGTAAAGTTGATCTTTTTTAACTAAATTGGAAATTTGCGTCCCTGGCCAAGCTGGTTAGACCAAAAATGATCATACGGCCGAGGTGCATACAATATTTTTTTAGGCGACCGTTTTATGTCGTGTTTTTTGCTTGCTATTTGTAGTTTGGTACAGGAGAGGGGTGAACAACATAAATATTTGTTCCGGTGGTATGAGCTCTCGTCTAACTTTTTCTGGGAATGAAATAATTTGCTTCTAGTCGTCTATAACAATAAATAAATCCTTTGCGCCGTCTAGTTTTGCTATTATCGATGTAAGAAAATATCTAAACTTACACCAAAAGTACCAAAACTCGACGATAAAAATGCTTATAAAGGGTTTCAGAAGCGGCGCAAGGCGTGGGCGACGTGGGCCACCGTCTAGGCGTCGCGGCCTGAAGGGTCTCGCGCCTCAAAAGTTTAATGCAGCTGTCTTTAACTTATAAAAAATATTTATTCTCACATATGACCTATTTATATGTAAGCAAAAATTATATAGAAGAATGTTAACTTTCAAACACTCTCTATTTTAACTTTAATATAAAAAACAACGAATAACGAATTATTCTAAATAAGAAAGAATGTCAAATTCTAAACATTATCAAAATCTGTTTTTTGTTCCAATATATGTATATCTCTGGAAGTGGCGCCGTAGTGATATAACAAATAGGTAATATCGTTTTTTTACACCCACATAGATATTAGCTTATCTACGCTCAGATTACAAGATGAAAAAGTATGCTATTGCGTTCAACTAAACGAATATATTTCATATCCATTCTAGGTAGTGAGAAGACTGCAAAAAAATTAAATCCACCAATAATAGTTCATATTTTAGACACCCAACCATTATTATTTTAAATAAGTGACAACTCTGTCAAACTAATTGCCATTATATTTTTTGGTTATTAAGATTAAATATATATTAAAATGAAAGTTATTTTTGTGTAGAAACGATAAATAATATCATTTTTAGTATTATTTGGTTAACATTTTGAAAATTTTTATCAATCTTTATGAAACTAATTTAATTAAGAGTATTAAAACTAAAATCACAAAAGTGGCCGTGGAGGTGTGAGCAGAGCATTTGCTTTTCACGCGAATAGCTCAAGTTTGAATGCTCGAGACAATTTTTTTTTATTTTATTTTAATTTATAAATTAATAAAATTCATTAATTATTTTAAAATTAATTATTTTGGCTTAACAACCTAAAATAATTTTTTAAATTTATAGATTTTTGTTAGTGGGTCGTAGAAAAAATATACTGTGCGACTCAAGTTGATTGTCCATATCTACTCTTGTTGCACAAACTACAATTTTTACTAAGTAGGTATGCTACATTGGTAAAATCCTGTAAATGGCCATATATTCGCTTATTTTGTTTTCTGTTTGTATAAACAGATTTTGATGTGAGAATCCACTGATTGAAAGGGATAAATATTAAATAAAAAGTAAACCGGTCCATTGAACTAAAATAAGTAAAAAAAATGGTTTTATGGTTAGAATCTTTAAAAGTTTTGCTCGTTAAAGAGAAATATTTAAACTATTACGCACATATAGTGTGTCAATTCAAAACTGCTTTTTGGCAATCGTTCTATGCAAGAATATTAAAAATAAACTACTTTATTTATAAAACAATATAATTATATTAAAAACTAAAAATCGAATTATTATATTTAACAGAACGTTCTGATTTGGTTTACTTTTTTTTATTCTCCTCTAATATTCGATTCTAGAGGGGAAAAGTAAATCATTTAAAAGGTGCGTCTTTTGCGTTTTTGTTTGCGCTCTTTCTCTTTCTTTACTTTTCGCTTTTTTTTTCTTTTCTCTTTCTTTCCTAAGACATCCCCCTTTATATGATTTTTGACTTATTTTTGTATTTGTTTTTAAAAGCATCACCTTTAAAATTATTTAAAGTGGACTGTTCTCGAGTGGGTGAGAGTAGTGATTTCAAACCTTACGAATTTTATGAAGATTTACAAATAATGATCCTAAATTTACCTGATTTCAATAAAGGTGTAAAACAGCTGCTCCAATACATAATAGAAAATAAGTTGAAAGAAATGTATCCAAATATTTATATTGTTATTCAAATTTTGTTAACAGTACCAGTAAGTACAACTGCTGAAAGGAGCTTCTCAAAATTAAAACTAATAAAAAATTAAGAAGTACAATGGGCCAGCAAAGACTTTAGCATTGTCAATTTTATCTATTGAAGCAGATATATAATCTGGATTATGGTACAAGAGTTCAGTAAAGCTAAAAGCTGGAAATTTATGTTTCTGTAATTCTTTACTGCTAGTAATAATTACTTAAAAATATTAGTTAAAGTCTAAGAGTTGTTAGCATTTTTTTATACAAGTTTTAATGTTATTTCTCTATATAAAATACGTCTTCTTGCGCCTCCAGAGGTCCTTGCAAAAATATATCTTGCCCACATAAAATTTAGGTCTTGCTCCGCCACTGAAGAGTTTTTTTATTGTTATAGACGTCTAGAAGTAAATTATTTTATTTTCAGCTAAGACGAAAAACTCCATCGATGTGAAACGTTATTTTGAATTTGACAGGTTAAACGACAGCTCCCACCACCGGGACAAAGTACCTACATGTTATTCACTGCCTCCCCCTTTCCATGTAACTAACTAAAAAACACATGCCACTTTAAATATTTTTTTTGACGTATGTGTTCTCATCTAGTTTTCTATAAAATGTGTTTCTAATAGATTTACAATAAAGATAAGACTTTTTAACCTTTAATTTTACTAGATATTAAATAATATTTTTTTAGTCTTGTACAAGAATTTATTCTTCCTATCTTCATCCTTTATATCCGTCTTCAACTTATTTGAAATAATAATTTAAAATCTGTAAATTATAGATACTTACCTCATTTGTAACGATTCCATCATTTTCATTTTTGTTAGTTTCAATTAAAAAAGGAACATTATCATTTTTTGAAATTAAAATGTTTTCATTTTTACCAATATTGTTACCTACATTAACATTGCCAATATTGTTTTCAACATCAATATTATTTTAAAACAAACATGACAAACATAATAAATAAAAAAAAAATCATCTTCAATGAAAATTATTTATAATTTGTTATTAATCAATATAAATAATACATTTTCTTTACATTGTCACTTACGTCTTGAAGACTTTTTGACGTAAAATTGACAGGCTGTAATAATGTATATGCTTTTTCAGTGCATCCAATCTCGTATACAAAATCGAAAATATACAAATTTGATATTGATTCTAAACTATTCAAATACAGAGTCACTTTATTATCTGGTAAATTAATTAATTCTGAAGTAGGAACAAGACATTCATCTTTCTATGACAATTTTTTATTTTTATTTTCATTCAAAATAGTTCATAAAATATAAAAAATTGCTATATTGCTAAATGTTACTCTAAAATATTTTTATTCAACTTTTTTATCATTGGTTAACACAAGTAGGTACTGTCACTAAAATGTGTATCAATTTTCACCAAAACTAATGAAAACGATTATTATGAATTCTGGTATTTAACACCCCTGGTGAACACCCTATATCATAAATTGTTATAGATACAAGAATACGTTGTTTATACAGGGTGAGTCAGGAGGAGCGCACCAAGCTCTAGGAGTATATTATACACGTGAAAATAATGTAAAAAAACTCATGTTCTTATCCGATTTTCATTTGTTTTCAAGTTATAGCATATTAACAAATAAACAAATTTACACATAAAAATTCTCTTATTCTAAATTTGAATAAGTATCTGGCATTTTGCAACACTAACAATTACATAAATTCGAAATTAAACGTTCAGTTACTGTTCACTGTACACTGACAGTTCATCAAACCGTCAGAATTATCAAATGCCTTTGAGCCTTGAACATATGGCATACTTTGATAATGTTAAAATTCAGAAGTGGAAGGCTAGATGAACATTTTTTATTACGCCATAACTTGAAAACAAATGAAAATCGGATAAGAACACATGAGTTTTTTAAATTATTTTCACGTGTATAATATACTCCTAGAGTTTGGTGCGCTCCTCCCGACTCACCCTGTATATATATTTTTTTCGTCAAAATGACGTAAATTGGGAAAGAATGTTATATTAAAAGCTGCGGGCCTAGATGGCCTTTAGAACTGATATTAACCGGTCCCGGTATTAGACCGGAATCGCTTAGCAGGTGAGCTCTTTCAAACTGATAAAAAGAAAGTAGGAATACAAATTCTTAAAAGCTTAAAAAAAGTGATATTAAAATGTTTGCTTTGTTTTCCATAAAAACTAAAACAAATTTTGAAACAGTGGTTCCAGCGGAACACAGAACTTTATTTACAAAAAAAGTTATCTAAAAAAAATGTTTCTGAAGTAGGCCATGATCGACAAATATAAAGATACGATTCATGTCCCATGTCCGTAATAACTATGAACGATTCTGAATTAAATTCAAAATAAAACATAAAAAGAAAAATAATTTAATGCTCCGACATGCGTAAATTTTTCTAAAGCCAACTTTAGAAACATTTCTTTGAATAATTTTATATTTTTGCTTTAACTTAAAATTAAAAAAAATATATTTTAAAATTTTAAATGTCTATATTTTCACTTAATCTTCTAGACAAAGATAATTGGCAATATAAATTATTCCTCTCACCCTCTGTAAAAATAAAAATCTGTATTCCTCATTTTGGCAAAATCTGTGCTGATGTCAAATTGGCGTAATTAAATCATTGGAACCCAGCGTTGAGCGAGACAGATTCACGATTAAAATTATAGTTTTGTTTTGTCTGTATTACTATTGTTAATGTTTTATGTTAGAGGGCAAAAACAATAATTAAAGTCAGAGATTTAGTGTTTTAAACGGATGATATAGTTTAAATTAATACCCTCGCCAACCTTTTTTTTTTATTTAGAATACAACAAAACAAACAAATAAAGATATAATATATCTCCTTTTATAGGCATCTCTATAATACCTACAACTTCTCTACATAACATTTTTCTCTCCGTAAAATAGATTATTCTAAAAACGCACAAAGTGGAATCGATAATATTTCGGAACAAGTCAAACGCTGTAAACAATTTTTGTACAGACCGCATACTTTGTATCGTAATATTACCGTTTTCGCACGTGTTGGAACAAACCTATTATACCACTATACGCGCGAACTCATAGAAAAGAGATTTGTTGTAAAGATCTGTAAAAATTCTTCGAGTCAAACCTTTTGAACGGCAAATTTCATGGGCCCATCTTGACAACGTCGCAGGGACTCGTATGTATATTGAAAAAGTAATTTATAAACAGAAGGCCTCTCATGTCAGTTAAACATTGTTAAGGGACTCGCATGCACGTTGCAAACATGTATGTTTAAATTTTAGAAATATATTACCCCTCTTGTGGCGTTATAATTTAACATTATTAGTACATTCTAAAACATTAAAATATATATTCAAAAAATCACTCCTTCAGGAGGGCCTCGGGTGGTGTGTTGACTACATCGGGCCTCGCTTTTGTATTTGGCTACGTATATATATATATATATATATATATATATATATATATATAACTTAAATTCAAAAATGCCGTAAGGTAGTTTTTAAAAAATAATTTATTTAAAATAAAAACTGTGTTACAAAATAGAGGTGTTTAATGAACAAAATCGGATTCTAGACTGAATGTAATTAAAATGAAATAAAACAATATGTTATAAAAGTGCAAATGTGAATAAACTATAAAATGTCTATTAAGCAAACTGACACTTGTATCTATGGGAAGCAAAGGTTAATGTTCTGGACGGCTTCTTGATATTGTACACTATAACTCCTCCCTGCTAGAAGTTGGCTTCCTCCGGAAGTCGAATTTTTGCTTCATCTGGATTTTCCTCAGTACTTTGATTTTTGGTATTTCCTTTACAAATAGTTTGTCGACGTTTTAAAATAAAATAGAGAAAAATTAAAATTATAGCAATATACAGGGCGACTGTCCAAACACTTGGAATATGATATTTTTGAGTTTCTTCTATAATTGGCATAATTTGATTGTGACGAATTTCTTTTAGGTTCAATGTTTTTAAATTAATTTTAAATTTTGGAATATTTACTTTTTCTAGTGAGAAATGAGGTTTATTAATAACAAGAGCTTTTCCATAAGTTTTGTCATGGAACTCTAGTTCATTTTGCTTAAAAATAATTTTACATTCTTTATTTTCTATAAGAAAGATTCCCATAATTATTTTTGTTTCAATTTGATTTGGACATCGAATTGTTAAAGTTTCTTCTGAAGGGAAAACTGCCATAAATTGGTTAATTTCTGAAATAATTTCTACATGGCTTTCTGTGATTTCTAATGTTATATATTGGCATTTACTTGAATTTTCTTTAATAAGGATTTCTTCTTCACAGGATAAATTAATATTGGTCTGAAGGTGATTGGAACATTGATATATTTTGCCAGGCGTACAAATATCATTTAGAGGCTTTATAAAATTATCATTTGATTTTAAAAGAAATTTTGTATTAGGAATTATTGTTACAAATTCTGACTCGTATTTTGTAGGTATGGGTAATAAATAATATAGTTCAAATTGTTTTTCGAAATTGATAGGAATTGATAAGAAGTATTGAATATTATTTTCCGTTATTTTACAACTAACTTTAATTAATGATTCAAAATCTAAAATATTTTCATATTTAAGTTCAAATGGTAGTTGAGTTTTATAGTGATTTGAAATTTTCGTAAGTTCTATGAATAATTCTTTTGATTTTATAATACTGGGATGTAACGTTCTTAATTTGCAGAATGTCAGTGAATTTTCAATATCCTGTATAGTATTTAATAATAAATTATATATTATTAGTAGCTGATTAAGCAAATCTTTTAAATATAGGACATTTTCGAAATTCGCTTGAAATTCAACAATATTTTTAATTTCTAAAATTTTGTTTTTTAAAGTTATTTCATTTTGCTGAATATCGTGAATGGTTGTGTTAAAATTGTTAATAATTTCATGACTTACAGAGTATTGCATTTTAAGTTGATTTTGCAAATTATTTTGGTTTTCTTGGAGATGATTTAAAATTTTATTTATTCTATCCCCGTCATCTGCATCTAAATTTCCTGTTAAAGTTTTTAAAATGGTTCCGAACCCATTTATTAAACCTCTTTTGCTTCTACTTAATTTAAAGTGAACGTTAAAATTTTCTATTTTTTCCTCTATAGCTAACCTAGTGAATGAAATCATATTATCATAGTTTTCTGTTTCTATTTTAAAAAATGTATTGTTAACATAAGTAAGCTTTAAATAATCATATTGGTTATTTAAAATAGTATATTCTTCGAAAAGTGGGTTTAGATCAAAAAAATGTATAAAAGTATGAGTATTTCTTTGTAATTTTGCCGGTCCTAAATTAATTGGAAGTAATCCTAAATTTTGAGTTATATTTTTGATTTCTATTCCTTGTCCAACGGCGAGGAATCTGAAATAAAAGCATAAGTTTTTTTTCTGGGTCTCTTAATATTAGATAGGTGAATATCTTCAGCGGTATTTCCGTGTCTAGGAATAATTTTGGCTGTCTTTTTATTTTTATTTATTATTTTAATGTTTTCGGCTTGATACTTATTTTTTGTCTTGCCTTGTTTTTGTTTATTACGAACAAATACTCTAGTAGGTATTTCTTTAGGCAATTCTTCTCGATTTTTGTTAGCTTTTTCTATAACTTTTTCTTTCATATTTTGAATTTTTTCGTTTATGTTTGAATAAATAAGTTTAATTTTTTCTTTATGTTTTGAAATATAATCGTTTAATAATTTTTGCTCAATTTCAATATTAAAAGGGGAATCGGATATTTTTTAATAGCGATTATTTTTTCAGGATTTGGTTTTACACCTTCAGGGGTAACAATGTGGCCTAAATATGTTACCTCCTTTCTTAAGAATTCACATTTATCCAACTGTAATTTAAAATTTGAATTTCTTAATCTATCAAATACTTCTTTTAAGCGGGTTATATGTTCTTGCAAACTAGTACTGAAAATTATAATATCGTCTAGATAGACTAAACAGGATTCATTTTGTATCCCACGTAGGATATTATCCATTATTCTTTGGAAAGTCGCTGGCGCATTTCTGAGTCCAAAGGGCATGCGCAAGAACTCATAATGGCCATTTTCCGTATTAAATGCAGTTTTGGGTATGTCCTTTTCTGCAATTTGAATCTGGTGAAAACCCGACGCTAAATCAAGCGTTGAAAAATATTGACATCGTCCTAGCTTGTCAAGCAGGGTCGTAATATTGGGTAGGGGATATCTGTCGCCTATAGTTTTATCATTCAGTTTCCTATAATCGACAACTATCCGCCATTTTTGTTGTCCAGAGGCATCGGGTTTTTTACTTACAACCCAGATACTTGAACTCCATGGTGAGGTCGAAGGCCTTATAATATTTTGATCCAACATACTTTGAATCTGTTTTTGAACTTCCTTACGATGTACCTCAGGGTACCTATACGATCTAGTGTACACCGGTAACTCGTCAGTCGTTTTTATCTCATGTTTTATTTTACTGGTAAATGTTAATTTATTACCGTCTACATGAAAAATATCGGAATATTCTCTTATTAGTTTTAACATTGTTTGCCGTTCTTCTGAATTCATATGTTCAGTACGAACTTTAGAAATATCAAATTTTACTTTTGTGGCATTAAAACTATTAAAATTGGGGGATTGAATTGGATCGTATTCATCGAACAATTCTGCTTCCAATGGTTCATTTAAATCTACTGTGATATTTGATTCTGTTTTATTTAAAATAGTACATAAAGCTGTATTATTTTTTGCTACAGTTATACATTGTGGAATTTCTAATTCTGAAACTCGCGTATAAGGTATCATAACCTCTCCATTTTTGATGTTTTTTAAATTTATTTTAATTATTTGTTCAGATCTCGGAGGCACTACTATACAATTCATGCTCTGAGGAACCTTGTAGTAATGAATTTTTATTTTACTGTTAGGGGTAACCAATAAATTTTTATTTAAATCAATACTAGCCTTTAACTTTTTTAGGTTATCGAGCCCTAATAAACATTGAAATTTATCATGAAATTTAAATATAGAATATTTTAGGTAAATTGGTTTCTTGTATCCAAAAATTTCTGATGAAGGCATTGCCGTACAATAATTTTCCTGTGTAGTACCGTGAGCGGTCGAAATTTGAAAAGGTTCGAATTTAATCATTTTTTTAAAATACATGTCAGCAGTTTCAGGTAATAAAAATGATCTGGTAGATCCTGTATCGATAAGAACCTTTAAATCAAATTCCGGGAAAATTATGTAGGGTAATTGGCTTTCATTGTTTGTTAAATTAAGTAATTCAAAATTTTTTATTCTGTTTTTTCCGAGGCAATTTTCCCTAAAAAATTGTCTTCGATATCTTCAGGAATTTCAACTATTGGTTGCTCATCTATAGTGTGTAATTCTTCAACAAAAAATTTTTGATTTTGATTTTGTCTAAAATAATTTGGATTTTGATAATTTTGATTAGGCCTAAATGTATTTCTTGTAGACGTACTCATTGGAGTAGGTTTCGGAAAAGTTTGATTTGGATTTGGCTTAAATATATTTGTCCTTTTATCAAAATTAGTATTAATATTTATTTTACTAGTATTAGGTTGTGATGGATTATAAAAATAATTTTGTCTAACAGGCGGTTGAGAGTTATGAGAAAAATTAGTAATTTGTAATTGTTTATTTGTGTTTCTATTTTCAAGAAAACTATTCCTAGGCACAAATTTACCCTTATAAGTATTTAAACCTTCAATATTGTTTTGGAAGTCATTTGTTAACATATTTAACGCGGAATTTAGATCTGCAGGATTTTTGGTGCGCATAAGTGAACCCAGTGGTTCCTTTAAACCACGTAACAATACTCTGAGAGCCAAATTACGACAATAAATTGATAAAGTAACTATTTCATGCCCAGCAGTATGAGCTTTTATATTAGAAATTTGAAGATTTAATAAGTGCTGTATTTTATTAAAAAAATCAAAAGGCGATTCATTACCTTGTTTGGTTTGTACCATCTCTATATTTAACGTAAACATGTCTCTTTTATCAGAATAAGTATTTAATAGAGCACCTTTTAAATCTGCCCAATTTGATATTGTGCAAGATGAAATATTAACAGCTGCTTCACCTTTAATCTTTGCTAAGATACTTGACATCAGATATTCATTCTGAAAATCGTTAACATCAGCTGCATTATAAAATTTTTTGACTAATTTTTCACAAATTTCTAAAAATCTAGGAAGTAATTGTGTATCCCCTTGAAATTCGGGTATCATATCTAAATATTCCTTTTTTAGTACTGCCATTTTTAATTTTTGATTATCTTTTAAAATTTTAGCAATATTTATAGAATTTATAGAATTTATTAAAGACTTTGGGGAGTCTGAGTCAGAATCTGTGCTACTATTATCTGAATTTTCAGAACAATCTGAAGCACATTGATTAGTTTTACCTCTATATGACATAAGTACTTACAGCAAAATTATTATTCCTTCCATGTGTAGAACCAGCGAAAGATGCCACAATATTCACTTGTAGTGTTCTTTCTTCCTATTCCCGAAGTATCAAATGTCCTTTTGATGTCTTCTCGTTGAGCTACTCAGTTCACCCAACTGGAACTTCCTAACACACGGTATATGTTCGAATAGGTCAATGAATCGTTAATACGAACCGAAAATTATATTCACTAGTCTCGTTTGACCTATCCTACTGACTGCGCCACTTAAATTCAAAAATGCCGTAAGGTAGTTTTTAAAAAATAATTTATTTAAAATAAAAACTGTGTTACAAAATAGAGGTGTTTAATGAACAAAATCGGATTCTAGACTGAATGTAATTAAAATGAAATAAAACAATATGTTATAAAAGTGCAAATGTGAATAAACTATAAAATGTCTATTAAGCAAACTGACACTTGTATCTATGGGAAGCAAAGGTTAATGTTCTGGACGGCTTCTTGATATTGTACACTATAACTTATATATATATATATATTATATGCAAGGGTTTAATAGTACACCAAGATTACGGATTATTTTTTATTTTTACCAAAAGAAAATTTATGTAAGTACAGATAAAGGCTAAACCCGTACCTCTTTGGAGTACCACTTTAAAAATTTGAATCAGTCTCTTCCAAAAAAAAACTAAGAAAAGAAACGAAAAGAAATAGAAATGTAAAAAAATGCTAGAATGGAAGAATATATTTAATTTTTGCCTACAGGAGCATTTATTTTTCTTACAATAAAAATAGAAATACATTGAAAGCTTTTTCGTCTTGAGGGTGACACCAACAAAATATATATCTTTTTTTACTATTTAGTGATTTGAATTAATTTTGTTATTTTTTACATATAGTAATTTCGCTCAATTATATTAAAATAATTTTATCATTTATTTAATAAAAAAATTATCCGAAATTAAAAGGTATACACTGAGATGTGAATAATAAAAATATGTTTTTGTTTAACTTTTATATCGCACGGTTTTCTTTTGTTTAATGAATACCTCTTCGAGTTAACAATAATTATTAATTATTACAGCGTGTTAATAACTCTTCAATGCGTTAAAGTAATGTAAATAATTTTTTTCGCTTTCGCACATGGCTTTGATCTGTCGTACTCTTTGAGCCGCGTTGCAAGAGAAGATTTTCTAAAATATAAGCCGATGTCTATGGATGAACAAAAAAAAAACAATTGTGACAATTGCTGATTGTGCATTGTAGCACAATAAAAGACGAAATCGAGTCACTGATTTAAAATTTGGAGAAATTTGTAAAAAATCTAGTCTTTTATTTATTGCTAAAGCCACCCGATATGGTATGGACCATAAATTCAGAGCAAAATAAGAGTTGGAAATTTATTTGCAAGAAAAAGTTTTTCAATGTGGACATTTTATTGAATCCGAATTTGACTATGTTGCTGCAAATCTGGATGGAATTAAAAAAAAACAAATTCTATGATATAGTTGAAATGTCCATATAGAGCTAGAGTGCTGACTGTAGAAGAAAAAATATGCAGTAAAGAATTGACTTTTTGGAAAAAGGTCAATACCATTAAGGAGGACCACTATTGGTATTTTCAAATTCAGGGCTAGCTGCACGTAACACAAATGGATTTTTGCATTTTGTGCTTTTGGACTTCTGCAGGAATAAAAGTGGATAAAATTCCTTATAATGACAACTTTTGGGAAGAAAAGATACAAAATAAAATTCAAAATTTTTATATGCAATATGTTTTGTCGGAACTTGTTGATAGCAAAGCTAATAGAGACATGGAAAAGTACGAGACAGAATACTAAATAATTCGTGAGCAATTTTATTTAACATAACGCAAGGAATCTTAAATTATTTTGAATATGTTTATTAATTTAAGAATTACATTTTATTTTATTTCTAAAAATGGTAGTAAGCTATCCATTTAAGATATGATTAATGTCTTATTATTATAATACGCTTTTTTAAATTTTGGATTTTACCAGTGTCAGTGGCAATTGATGATATATAATTATTATTATATCCAATGTTTTAAAATGATACACCAACTAGTGGACCACGTTTCTAAGTCCCCCAAATAAAGAATTTGATTCGAATTAAAAGTTTCACTATACAGAGTTTTGTGCCAAAACCAAGTCATGTATTGATATTGTAAAACGCAGATGAGTAACTATCACATCAATAGAAATTGAAAATTCACATATGAATCGTTAAAACGTAATTATTTATAACTTTAATAACTTCATACGGTCAAAAATTTCAGCAAATTTATTTAATTTTAAATATAAATTGATTTTCATTTTAACTTAGAAATTTTCGAAAAGTTCACTATATTTTTTAGTTGTTGCAACTTTATTGCGCTTAAGTAGCGTTCAGATTAAAATATGAATTTATTTAAGGAGCTTAACTGAGAAACGGGAACTAATGCTTCCATTCCAAAAAAAGTATTATGGCTAATAAAAGGAATTTCGAACTGTGATATCTTCAAGTTCTTATTTAAAACCTTTAAATATTAATATTATCATTAAACAAGAGTTATCTTTACAAATTGATACATATATCGAACATAAGTCTGTTGACATAAACATTATTTTCATAATACAAATAAATATAAATATAAAGAATGGTCATAATTTATTTAATATATTCATTTAAACATGTTTTTGTTTTTTGTCTAGATGATATTGAATACTAACTTTTTAAATGTAACTTCTTATACCCGACATTGTGAGATAAAAAACAGACAATTAATTAAGAGCGTACTTACAATTTTTCTGGTATAGGAGTTTCAATGTTATACTGTTTTCCAAATTATGAAAATACTAAAAAAATGTAAAAAGCCAATTAAAAAATTTGTTAATATCTACAGAAGAACTTGCTTGGCAACATCGTGTTTCTTTTTTGGAAACAGAGAACATTCGAAAATTATGAAAATAACGACATATTTTTATTTCAAAAAAATAATAGGTCAGTTTTTTGTTTTTTTTTTACTAATTTTGCTGCTTCCCTTCGACGATATCCTCTTGTTTAAAATCGATAACTATAAAAACTGATTAAGGTGTTTTGTACCTGTTAAAAAATTTAAGAAATATTTTGAAGAATATAATTCTTTTTTTATAAAAAATAGTAAACTTTAATAAACATATACAATATTCTAAAAGATAAATCACATTTATGTAATTATACAAAAATTTTATTTATTTTTCCAATATAATATGGATTGCTCTCTAAAATTTATAGTGGCTCGCAAAAGTCTGCTTTTCATATGGAAAACTTTTTCGTGTTACTTTTTTCACAAAATGTCATTCCTGATAAAACTTGATGTTTAATTAAACCTAAAACTATATTTATTTAAAAAATTCTGTACCATAAATATAAATTTGGCTGCGCATTGAACTAGGTACTCTTCTAGAAACCGAACCCACATTTTTACATTTAAAATTAATATAAAAAAATTCATATAATCCCACATAGTAGTTTTTAGTTAATACAATTAATATAGTTTATTAATGTTCAGCGATAATTCTTTAAAACGCTGTCCGATTTTAAGGATTCTTTTTTTGCTGGAAAGGGGGTACTTCAGGGGTGCTCCAATATTTGGTCAAAATCTAATAATTAGGTCTATGATAAAATTCTCAAACTCTTAATTTTTTATGTATGTTTAGCGATAATTCTTTACCACCTTGTCCGATTTTTATGATTCTTTTTTTTTTTGTTAGTAAGGGGATAACTCAGGGATGGTCCCATATAAATTTGGTTAAGATGTGGTGATGGCATCTGCACGATTTTGAAGTCGGTTTTTTAAAATTACTTTTAATACTTGTTATTTAGATTAAAAAAGTTTAATAATTTGGTGCTTTCTTGATGCGTCGTTTTATGATTTCACTTTGTATATGTTTAGGTACAGATAATTATTATTATTACTGGCAGTTTATTTTAAATAATTAAAATAATATTTTGTTAATACAAAAAAGGCAAACAAAAAAGCCATGTCACATACAGTGTAATAATAAAAATTATATATACAAATATAGTAAATTATGTACCAACGGATTAAACTTTTACTTTTAATCCCGCCTTTTTGTCGTAAAAGTATTTTTAAAATTTTTACCAGTGACGTCCGTACCGGGTTTGAACTGAATATTTTTGAAGAAAAATAAGGTACGCTACTGCTTTTTCTAAAAACCAAAATTATCTTTAAAATCCTTATTTATTTTAAAGCAAATTTGGTTTTAAGATGTTCTTTCGTACAACGAAACCTTTTCGCGTAAGAAAATAAAAACAAAAAAATTTTTATTGAAACTGCTGTTGATATTTTGTTGTATCGGCACTCAATTAATAAATACCCTGTATTAATTAATATTACCTTTAATATTACCTTATTCGAAACAATCGTCTATTTTTTCGTTGTTTGTATATTGGTTTTATTTTGCCCATCTTTCACAACTCTATGCTTCTAAATGTAATTTAATCTAACTAAAGCTATTCACTAAATTAAAATATAAAAATAATGTAAAACAGTCTAATAAATCGAACTGCGTTATAACAATATCTCACAATCCAGCAAGAAAAACAAATACGATTCTGGTTTCCCTAATTTAGGTAACTCTGACTCACTCAATAACTGATGAACGTCGACAGCCGTGGTAGGATTTTTCGATTCCTGTGTCTTAACTTCGCGCATTGAGTTTAGAATATGTATCCCTCGTATCTACATGCAATTGTTAAAATTATAAATAAATGCGGATTTTGTTAAGTCTCGAAAGTAAGTTTGTATTATTTAGGCTCCACCCTCAAGTTGTAATTTTTATGCCTACTAAACTACCTTTGCCCCGCAGGTCTTTCAGTTTGTAATGTAAATTTTCCTCTTAAATTAAATATTATTTAAAAAATTCCTACAACTAGACGAATAGAAATTAAGAGCTGAAATTCAGCAGATTTTCTTACCCTTTTATTAGTGAAAGCTGGTTGTATTGGTTTTAAAACCAGTTTATTTTTAATACGATTTCCTGCAAAAAATAATTTATGACCCCTATTTATATTCGTAGAATGCCAAAAGATGTTACAATAATCAATAAGATTATCAAATAAGTGGTATTTCTTAAGTTTAACACCCTGTATCTCAACAACTAGTCATAGAATTTGAATTGACACTGTTCCTTAAGGGGTCGAGAACTGAAACATACCAAAAATTTTTGACATTTAACAAGTCGCCACTTTTCCATAAGCGGTGTGCGGTTGGGGATACTCTTTTTGACTGAATGTATACGCCCAATCATTGTAAATTAAAACGTTCAATTTATCCTATTACGAGCTTTACTAGTTTTTTCGAGAATAAGGTTCCATTATTCTCTTAAAGAGAGCTGGCATGATAATTAATTTTTTAATTAAATAAGTAAGTGGAGAAATAATGATTTTAGGAACACGTTTAAAGGGAAGACAAGAAACACCATTAGGCCCTGCAGATCTTTTATTTTAAGTAGACTCACTATATAAAGGATTATATATTAAGAAAACATCAATTTTTTCTAAATATACCCGGATTTCCCCTATTGCACATTCTAGTTGGTCTGTGAGAACAAAACGGTCTAAAAAATAAAAAAACTAACGAACAGTAACAACAAAAGACAAGTCTGCGCATTATGCAAAGAATGTGGGTCGTTGTACCGATACCTTATTGGAATAAATTAAACAGTTTGCGTCGTGCAAGATTCTATCTCGGTTAAAGTGAGGTTAGGTACCCCCGGGACAATTTGACATTGCATTACGGGTTACAGGTTGGCGACCAAGGTTGATTGCTTTTATGGAAATCGCTAACAAGTTCTTGAAATTGAGGTTTAACAGGCGAGATTGCTCTCTTCTTAAAATATGTACCGACGTTTTTACATGGTACCTACATTAATATTTTTAGTATATATTAACATATTTAAAAAGTAATAAAACAAAAATTGTGAACAATGGTTTCCACTTTTTCTTAATAACCTTTTCAAATAAATAAATATTACAGGTAGTTCATTTTATAAACAGCCGTAGTTATCGATTTTTAAAAATTCTGTGCCAAAGAAGGTGAAAAAATGAAATTGTTTTATAAGAATTGTAATAACAAAAGATATTAAAGTACCGAAAACTGGTATTTAAATTTTTCTTCAAAATACAGAAATAGATGAAATATTAAATAAAAAAATATTTCTCGATTTTGGTATAATAATGTCATATAAGGTTCTTTCGTTCGTTGTTGGTGCAGTGTCCATTAATGTGTCAATGTGTTAATTACACCACCTTATTTATCAAGTTTGCTTCCCTCCTTATTCCTTATACAGATGTTGAGTGTAATTCACTCCTGATAAATAGTTGGTGGAGAAAGTATTCAACTAAGTGTTAGCAACTGACATATTTTGAAAAAAAAAAAAAATAACCACAAAAAAAACTGTAAGTAAAGCCCAAAATCGAGAAAATAGTATAAAACACACGTTGCAAAAGGCTATTCTCGCACTCATTCGTTCGTCCACTCACTCCTTCGTCGCTCTTGGCCAAATTTGGAATGGGGCATGTTCAAAAATTTTGAAATTTTTTTATGCATAATACAGTTCAAAATAAAGCTACATTTAATTTTTTTTATTTATTCATTTGCCTGAGTTATTAATTTTTTAAAATTTAGGACGTCACCGGAAATAGACCAATGGGAACGCTGTGTGGCAACGTTGCCAGTTAAATGGTACACGAAAAGTAATATACGTTCGTTTGTGTGCACCGTCTTACTTTTAGACTTCTAAAATATGGTTAAATATCTTTTAAATATAAAATATCAAATGTTTTTAAAAGAATTATTTATGTTTAAACTTTCACCATATTTAAAGTTTCGTTGTTTTAAGAAACGACAACTAATAAATAAGAAAATGGCAATGCGGCAGTACTGCATGTGTCATCTGTCAATCAAAAATGTTTGTTTTATCAATCGATAATTATGCAATTTTGATGTTTTTATAAATATTATTAGTACGAAAAAAATGTTTCCTCCAGAGATATGATAATGATTTACATTATACATTCATTATTAAAAATATTTATTAGTGTTGGTATAAATATGAAAAGAAGAAAATTATTATTAATCTAATTATTATTATTGCACAGAAACGCTTTAAGCAACATCTAAATTATTTTGAGGTTTGTATCTATACTGTTTTTTAAAATGAAAATGTATTATTGTAATTTATTAGACTTCAATTAACTACCATTGTAGTAACGATGTGTTTCTCTATTTTGTTAATACCAAATGATTTTGGAAACTTTTCATTTTTTAAATGATATATAAACCTTTACTAAGAAGTGGGCAGTACCACACAAATGTCTCCACAGTTCTTGTTATTCACCACACAAGAGCCAGCTCACTGATTCTAGCAAAAAAAACAGAAAACAAAAAAAAGTCTTCTAAAAAGTTGACTGGAAAATAACTTTCTACTAGAGGCGTTTTTCTTCTCTTTTTAGCAAAAATACACCGGATTTTCAAGATGCAGCAGCAATTTCTGACATTGCCCCCTTCGGGAAATTTAAAATGAGCCTACTGTAGGTTCAAAGATGTATATCCTAAAACCCCTTTCTACAAGAACCTCCCTCGGAACCTCCTGAAAGTTTTAAAGATAGCTAAGTTTTGTCTGAATCAGAAGAAACATCTTTAATATCTGATTCAGAGGAACTTAATAATAATGAGCAGGATCTTCAAAACCAATGGACTCCCAAAATAATCGAAAATAAACCAAAGGTTTATTTAGGATTGCCCAACAGTGTTTTTAAAATCCTCAATGATATTTATGAGAAGGAAAGTGTAGCTTGCATAAACCTTTTACATTTCTGTGTGAATTAGTGGTATTGGTAACTTAAAAGAGCCCATTTTGTAAGACTAAATACGTAATGATTTAATAAACTGTTTTGTTTGTATTAATTTATTACATTTCAGAGATTATAATAATTGTATATAAACAAAAATGTTAAATTTGTAAAAATTTCATTTATTAATCTATTATTAAAAAATAAAAGTACCTGAATAAGTAAAAAATACTTTATTTACAAATAATACAAAATATATACCTTTCCAAACCCAAACAATAATGGAGATGCACAAATTAAAATTTCATCTAAAGATTCTGTATCAAATTCAACTTCATTATTTACTTCAAACGTGGAAGAAAATACTTTGTTCATGTGTAATTATTCCCTTTACTATGCAAATATCTCCTTTTCTCAAGTTATTTATAGAAAATCGCATTATCTCTATATAATTGCATGGCAGTTTTAAAAATAATAAAATATTTAATAAAGCGATGATTTTTTTAATATTTTCAAAAGAGTTACATTCTTATGAATTCCTTACATTAGATATTGGCTTTTGTTGCTTCAAAGTACATATATAACGTCCCAATTTCTAGAGTTTTATTTGTGGATATCAGTGTACACTAATATATTAAAATATATATATACATATATTTCTTATACATATAAATGAGGTAAAGGGTAAAGGTAAAATGTTTATTTTTGAAAAACTGTTACCGTTCGACAAACCTAATGACCTGAGATAAATATGTTTTTACTATAAGGTGTATTGCTCTATATAAGCTGTAACTTTTAATAAAACAAATTATAAATAATGTTTTGGCACTTATAAACTGAGTATTGTTAAAAAATTCAGTAATCATAATATCTTGGTTTAAAATGGGTAAAACACTTTTGTAACGCTAAAACGCTTTTATAAATCCAGCTTACAAACTTATAATAATATTAAAATTAAATCAATTAGCAAAGACAAACGAAATAAATCGAAAATTGAGAAAAAAAAGTATTCAAAACAACAACGAATGTTAGGTTAGGTGATCGAGGTGGTTTCAATTTTAAGTGTCACTATGATGTGCGTTCACGTCGACATTCTATGTATCGGTTTGTTCGTTGGTTTGGTTCCGTATAACAAAAAAAACTTCGACACAAGCTGATTGGTCTATTCCCGATGGCGTACTCATTTAAAATTTTAAATTTAAATTTGTTTTAATTTAAAAATTTTTGCTTTTTTAACGAACTGATTATTTATAATAACTTATATAGCGACTAATTATTACAATATAATTTATAAAACAGCATATCTCACATGTGAACATGGCCCATTCATACGGGAATATGTGGCCTTCTGCAATTTATATTTTAATATACTATTAAGCTGCTGATTCCTTGATCTTATCTGTATGTATCGATTTGTTGGCATCTGATTTTTAACTTGAAACCCCCTTTTTTCCATGCTCAACTCAAATTCTAACGTTTCTCTTCAACTTTCTTTCATCCTTTATCGTTTAAAAGACCACTAGAAATCTAACTAACCACACATCTTTCTTTCCTTAAATAGATCGAGGAAAAATATTTGTGGTTAGTTATAATGTACAATCGCAAAACAAAAGAATAGACCTGCGTAATGTCAAATTCACAGAAAAAATATCGCGTTTTTTCAAGTTTCATGGTATTGAGGAATTTATTGAAACAATGACTAATATTATTATTATTAATATGGTTGTTATTATTGTTAGTATGGTAATTATTATTAGTTTGATTATTATTATTATTATTATTATTATTATTATTATTATTATTATTATTATTATTATTATTATTAGTATGATTATTGTATTTGAACACAGGGTGTTTTCATTACAGTACTTTTGTCGCTTCAATTTTAATCTTTATATCTTTATATATTTTATCTTAATTTATATCTTCACTTTTATTTTAATTTTCTTTAGCTTCTATTTTATTGTAATTTTCCAATTCCTTCATCTTTTCACCAGTCTCCTAGAGTAGCTTTTTTGCATTTTAATCTAATTTCTTTGCATTCTTTTTCTTTCTCACCATTAATATCTAATTAATATCTGTTATTTCTCGTTTGTCTTCTTCCATTTTCAGCATATATCTGAAACTTGTTCATCACGTCCATTTCTATTATACACTTCTTAGTGTTTTCTTTCTCCCAAATTTTTACTCGATGTAGCCTCCAGTGAAGTGGGTCAAAAATTATCGAATGATTGCTTTTATTATATTTCTGCAGATTCCTATGATGTAGTTACCTTTCAAATGCCTAAAGAAAGTAATTAAAAGACGTAACCTAAAAAATACACCGATTTATTTCATATTTATGTAAAAAAAAATTCCATAATACAAATGAGAGTCGTACAAAAAGTACAGAAAGTAACCCCATTTTATACGTAAACACAAAATAATTAGGATCGCTAATTTGACACTTAAAAAATATACTTATATGACTTAAATGACTCACACATTAAAAATAATAACCTTAAGGTGTACCTCTGTTAGCGGGGATTATAGACACAAAAAAATATTCAATATAAATTTCAGTGATTAGAATTAAGAAAAACAATTATTAAAAATAATAAATCGGTGAGTCATATAAATTTAAATAATAAAAAAAATCCTGACGAAAAGTGCTTCATCGCCATATTGTGGTGAGCCAAGACCACAGCTCGCAGGTACAAAATCATGTCCATGTGACGTTCCTCTCCAAATATGGGACTTTCCAATGTGGACTTCCCAGCCCCTCTAAAAGAAAAATAACCCCCTCCAAACGACCCTAGAATAGTCAGAAAACATGATCAGTATCTGGCGACTCTAGTAAAATAAAAACGAATGCCCGTACTGTAAATATCAATTTATCACAAAATTACCCCAAAAACGCAAAACCTTGGTATGAGTGAGTTCTAAACTTTTGATGCAACTTCTTAAAATTGATCAATCTGATTACTAATAAAAAGAAAGATATATCAGCCGGCAGCATGGCGATAAAAAAAACTCTTACCTTTTAATCGAAAAAGGGCTTACTGTTCCGAAATATCAGGATACACATCAACTTAAAATCGTCCAGCAATAGGCAACAGTAAATGCCACGATGTCCACAATGAGCTTAAAATCCAATAACTAAATCCAGCCAACGCTGTAAGGAAACAATGGATACTCCTAAAAATCCAGTTCTCCAAAACACTCAACTAGCCATAAAATGTTCCTTGGTATTGGGCACCTCAACCTAAAAATCCCTGCTATACAAGATGGCAAAAATATACCACAAATATTCTTCAGATATCCATAGATTCTGCTTTAAAAATGTATTTTTGTTGGCGGCTCTTGACTACAAAAAAACTCCTTTTTTTGTATCTGAGTATTATCTACTGACGCTTTTCTTTCCAAAATTTATGTTCCGACACCTCACAAACGGCCTTCCTCCACGTCGACCAATCAGAAAGACGCCTCAATACCAGCTGACCACTTCGAATCACTTAAAAGATGAGTTCCTGTCCCAACATAGTCCGTCAGTAACACGTAGTGCCAACTGTGTTTTCCCAAAATCCCGATCATGAGCCAGAAATTCCTCGAAAACAAACTAGACGTATCTGCATCATCAGACGTATCTGTATTCATGGCAGGACACCTCTAAAACACTCTAAAATTACGTATTGATACCAAACATATCTCCAGACGACCCAAACTGTTTATCAAACAACACAGAACAGTAATGGGTGTTGCATACCCAGTAGTACAACGAAATCAGAATAATTCTTCTTGTCAATACGAAATAACCTCAAAGAAAATGACAATCTAGGAAAGCACCCAACTTTCGCTGAAAATAGCCAAACATAACAAGTTTTATCGTTATATCACCGCTCCAAAAAAACATATTATGCCTATCAGAATTAAGTAAGATAATTGTAACTAGACGATATAAGAGTGAAATGGTCAAATTAAAGAATCTTTTAATAAAATCGTAGTGAAAACAAAGGACCCCTAGTCAGGCCACGGCTGACAAGTTTCGGAAATATATGAGGTAAGCTATTCGCTCCGTGCAAAGTCATGGAATGGGAAGCAAAAGTGATACTATCGCTAGCTGCGGATAATTAGTGCATTTTTGGGCGATATTTTGTAATTTTCGCTTATCAATTTACTTTTTTTTTCAAAAAAGTAGGTAAAAACAATACAATAAGCAACCGGAGTTGCTGTGTTGAAAATTGTACAAATACTAGCAAAAAAAAAAACGTGAAACTTGTATAAAAAATGTCAGTAGCAAAGTGAAAATTAAATCAAAGAAATAAATAAATGGATAGGTGTACAATAAGAAGACAAATAACCTTAATTTTGTAATAATAACACTAATGCTGGAAATAGTAGACATAGACATAGTAGAAACTTGAAAGATTTTAAATAAACAATAAATTATCATTTTACGATGTTCTTTAATGTTCCTTTATTCTTAAATGTTCATTCAGCAATGACTAGATTTCAAGATTTCTGCCTTTGATTATTATATGTGGCTGGAATGCAATTTTGTGACTTACTGATGCGAAACCAGTTTTAATCATTAATTCTATGTTTTCTTTCGAACAAAAATTAAAATATATATAACCATCTTTTTTTATACATTTTAGCTTCACGCTATTAGAGAGTTATTGCAAGTTCACTTAAGGTCAGTCACTATTAGTGCCGCTCTTATTTTGACATCTAAGCATGCGCAGATCGTTTATGTTCTAAAACTGACTTTATTAAAGATTGTGCCTGTCCTAAATTGTGGATGTATAAGGGCAGCAGGTAATGCTGACTTTATAGCTTTCGGGTGCACTCGCCGACAGTCGTATCCGTTCGAAGTTTTTTAATATTAAATAGTTAATACAATCGTCATCTAAACCTTCTAAAATTATAATTTCTAATGCCTCTTTAATATTATGTACTATTATAGACAACAAAAAAGATGAACTATAATTTAAACTTATTAAAATGAGTTTAGAAGTAAATACAAAGACAAGGATTCTAATGTCAAAATTTCAGGTTTGCAATAAGTCTGATTTTAGCATGGAATTTGACTCTAATTACGATGTCACTATTAGTGGCTAGCGTTATAGAAATTTGCAATATCTCTTTATTATATGGTATGTTTTTATTTTGACAGAATAAGCTAATTCTTCAATGACAAATTATTATTAGACTCAGGCAACTTCTCATACATTTTCCAGAATATACTGTTGCCTGTCTATATTTTATTATTGATTTTTATTGATTATACATAATTTTCTTTAATTTAAGCGATAAAAATATATAATAATAAATTAATGTTTTACTTGTTTTACAAATCCATATACTTTTTAATTACGAATTCTATTAAAAATTGTATTTGTCAGTATACGCAGAAATAGTCCATTAGTACCAAAACGAATTGGCCCTGCTGTCGTGCACAGAGCGAATACCAGAATATAACTTAAATAAGGTGGAAAGTGGAAAGAGATATGATATTGACAATGGCAAAATTTACCTATTTTAGGAGACTCGAGTAATATAATTTGAATAAAAGAGAGTCTTAGGAAGCAATATATCAGTTCAAAAAGGAAAAGTGAATATAGGAGTAATGAAACTATTCTGACGAGTGCTACAGGAAAGCGAAAAAGATTACAAAGACTAGATACAAGGGGTATACGAAAGTTGCTGGTTTTAGAATAAAAATAGGATCGTTACATTGACTCTGCTGATATTCTTCCCATTGACTTATCTGTTCTTTATTAGCATTCTTGTATTACTTCTTAATTTAATCTATTGCCTTTATTTTATGGTTACTCTATTTTATTTATTACTACTTTTTACTATCTATCACACATATCCTCACTATTTTAAATTACACGAATCTCACACCAGCACACCACAAACACACAAGGATTGGTGTACTACAATAACAGGCAATTCCTCTTACCAATCCTTAAGACCTTGTTGTTTTGCCCCCGTCACCGCTGCTACTAAATTTCGGCCCAACGTTGTTCGCCAATTTGTAATGGTTTCACCCTGGATATGACCACTAAGGGTTGTGGCTTCATTAGCTTCCTAGAAAAATTTCAATAATGTATTATCTAAACATAAAATTTGAATTTTATAAGAACTCTTTTACTTCACTTCTTTCTTCTTTCTCCTGGACCTTCTTCTCTATATCCCTAACTCCTGTTTTTGAATACCTCCTGTTATTCTGTAATAGTTTATTTAAAAAAGTTTACAGATTGTTTGGTATACATTTTTTTTTAATAAAGAATAAACTGATTATTGTCGTAGGCTCGTTAAAACCATATGAGGTCGTACACGAGCTAATGACTAAGTTTAGTATCTATACCTATTTTAGTGATCAATGCAAACAGTAATACTATATACTAAACCTAATATAAAATATAATCATACACAAAAACAATTTTAATAAAAGGAATAATTTAAATACTCCTAAATAACGCAAATGTACACAAAAACCTAACATAAAATATAAATCATATTTAAAAATCTGATGTGTCCAACACATGACTTTCCTATCTAGTTATAGACTTTTTCCGGTTATTTTGTACAACCTATTGCAGCACCTCTATAAATGTTTAGAAGATAAACTAAATATATACATTTTCCACATACATCTAACTCGAAACATTTTTCTATAGATATTCACTGAAAACGAAAATACTGAAAAATTTAAATTTAGCACTTTTCCTTCAATTTTTCCAATATGGTCCATTGTAGAAAAATCATATAAAAAACAAAAATTATAGAGATCGATATCACAAATAACTTTTATTTAAACAATTTTCCAAAAAACTTGAATTTTATTACATTTTGTCAAATTTATCGAATACGGACCATTTTAAAAAAAAATTGTATAGAACCAAAATTATAGATAATAATATTGTTAGTAATTTTTATCTAAACAATTTTCTTCTCCAAACATCAGTAACATATATTCCATAAAATATAAAAACGGCCTCCCATAGAGTACCCCCCCCCCAAATGTTCCACCTTCGTCCAAAATCTAATCATTTCGCCTCAGGCCGAAATAAAACTTAAGTTTAAAATTTAACGTTCTTTTCTTTATCCGTTTTTGAGTTTTCTTCAAAATTCGAAATTTACACATTTTCTCAAATATCTTGAATACGGTTCATTTTAGAGAAATTATGTATTAGATAAAAATTATAGAGAATTATATTACAAACAACTTTTATTTAAACAATTTTTATAAAAAAATATTTTTTTTACATTTTGTAAAATTTCTCGAATACCGACCATTTTAGGAAAATTTTGTATAGAATAAAAATTATAGATAATAATATTATAAGTAACTTTTATTTGAATGATTTTCTTCTGCAAACGTAAATAACGGATATATTTCATAAAATATAAAAATGACCATTAATAAAGTACCCCCAAATGTTCCGACTCTGTCCAAAATCTAATCAGTTCACCGCAGGCTGAAATATAGCTTAAGTTTAAAATTTGGTGTTTTTCTTTGTATCGGTTCATGAGTTATGGTGGATACAGACACACACACGCACGCACGCACGCACGCACGCACGCACGCACGCACGCACGCACGCACGCACGCACGCACGCACGCACGCACGCATATACACACACACACACACACACACACACACACACAGACATCATCCCGAAAATAGTTAAAACGGATTCAGGGGACCCCAAAACGTAAAAATCCGTCGAAAACTGGAGGTCGAAAAAAATCATGATTCCTATACTTTCCTTATCTGCATATAGATAGGAAAGTAAAAAACAATTTTATTAGTAGTAATAATTTAAATTGGAGTAATTTTATTTTCTATTAGGTCATGTATATCTTTTCTCTCATAATTTAATAGAAACTTCATAAAAATGTTTTTTATCAGCTTGGTTGAATTTATGGTTGTTAAATAAATTTTATACATATATGGTAAAAAGTTGTATATTCTTCCAGACAGATATGTAACATATCTTCGACTCACAGATTTTTTACTAGCCTCTGTAATTACATAATTATTTAATTTATTTCTGGTAGAATAATTGTGATCTATGTTTTCTAGGAAAGTGCGGTTTTTGTATATAAATAATAAGACAGCATATGTATATAACTGTCTAATATCCATCACTTTACTTTCAATAAACAAAGAATCTGAAGGATAAGTCCAATTTTTATTTAAAATGATTTTTTTTTTTTTTGTAAAACATCAACTTTTTTCAGATGGATTTAAAGAATTTCGCCCCATCCAAGTATGCCATAATTTAACCTCGACTAAACAAGAGAATAATAAATTATTTTCAAATGACGAACATCTAGACATGTTTTAAGATATTTAAATTTTGAAAGAAGGCATCTTAAAAAACTAGAAATATATTCGACATGGGCATTCCACTTAAGATGCGAGTCTAGTTTTATTCCTAAATATTTAATTTCATTCACTGACCTAATAGTTGCATTCTGATGGTTTTGAATCCGTATTTCATTAAAGGATGGCAAAGAGGATTTATAACTACAAAAAGGAACAAAATGGGTTTTCTCAAAATTAACAGTTAATTTATTATGATTAAACCAGTCAATAATTTTACCTAAATTATCTATTTTTCTTTTTAGATCTTCCCAATTTTCAGCTGTATAAATAATGGCGGTGTCGTCAGCAAAAGTAATAATGTTACCTTTAGTTTCAATACTGAAGAGGCCATTTATATAAACACTAAACAATAGAGGATCCAGAACGGTGTCTTCTGGTACTCCATAATTTAGTGTTTTATATTCACTAAAGACATCATTCACTTTAACTATTTGTTTTCTGTTATTTAGGTAACTAGCCATCAAATCAAGTGATGTCCCTCCTATTCCTGCATCTCCCAAGGCATCTATCAACTATTTATGACAAACAGAATTTGTAAATGGTCTTTGTTAATTCGGAAATTACATCATTCGTAGATAAGCCTTCTTGAAAACCATATTGGCATTTAGATATTAATTTATGTTTATTGAAAAAAGTTGTTAAACGTAGTTTTAAAGCTTTCTTAAAAATTTTAGTAAGTGTAGTTATTAAAGAGATTGGTCTATAATTGGAAATATTATTCCTATCACCTTTTTTGTAAATTAGTAATATAATTTCCACTTGTAAAATGATTTGGACATTCACCAGTATTAAAAATGTAATTTATTAGGTTAACTAATTGGGAGATAATTTCATTTTTTATATTTTTTACTATTTCGGTTGTTAAACCATTTATTTCTGGTGCCTTTTTACATTTTAAAGATTCTTTAATTCTATTTATCTCTGACCAGTAACCTAAGAGAGATAAAACGATTGTAAAATGGATTTATTTTTGAAAATTTTCGATTTTGTCAAAAATAAACGTACTTTACTCTTGAACAAAATTCATAGTTTTTGACTAAAATCTAACCAAAATCTACCAAACTCTACCAAAATCTACGAAAATTGTCAAAATCTACCAAAATCTATCAAAATACGGCTTGAAAAATTTGATATCTGATGACTGTATTTTAAGTTTCTGGTCATGCAGGACTTTTTATCAAGAATAACTTTTTTATCTAAAATCAATAATAAATTTTTTTTCCATATGGTTCCAACTTAAGTAGACACACTGTATAACATTTGTGTATTATGTTTTTATTCGCTGTTAATCAATGTAGCTAATTCTAATTATTGCAGGATTATTTCTTATATCTGGCTCTCCCTGTATACATCTGTGGTTACTGGGCATGTACCAGTCACGATCCTCTAGGTAGGCGATTTTGATGTGTGCAGTTAATAGTCGTTTTTCTATCATCGAAATTAAAAAAAAAATGGAGGCATTAGCACGTTTTCAAAACAAAAGAGTCATAATTGTTGAGTAAATATACGCATTTAAAATAGATTACAGTGTTTTTCTACAAGAATCCATCAATAGGTAGTTAAGACATTCTTCAAATTTTCTTTGCTTCTCATAATACGATATTATGCCTACGTGTCCATTACCGATACCCATCTTTTACTGTTAAAATCAATAGAAGTGAAATATTAGATTCATTTAGCCATAAGGTAGATCATGTGTCTGCCAGTGCATCATATTAACCATTATCGTTTAATGCTTCTAATGCGCACTTTATGTTACAAGTCGAGCCTTATCGACTGTAATAATACGAGTAGAAGCTTCTTAAGTTGTAACTTTCTTGCTGTAATAAATGTTTAAAACTTTTATAAGCGCGTACCGCCTTGTGTAACGATTATTGTAAATCACTTTGTTTTTAGTCTTTAAGATGTGCAAATATGATTACGGAAGAATTTATAAATATTAAAGTCTATTGCCTGTACCAAGTGGCTGAGAGTGCATTGCAATAAGTTATTTTGATTTACCTACAAGTACTTAGTAGGTACCTACTTATTTTTTTCATACTACTATTCGTAACTCGCTATTGTGACGTCTGTCGATGCCAAGAAATTTTTACTTACGACTATTGGATGGACAAGAAATTTATTTTTAATTTAAATACATCAAAATTAATAAATACTCATTTTTTTTATATTTTAAAAATGTTAATTGCGTATATCACATTCTGCATTTAAAACCAAATACGTCATCGATGTAATCGTTCAGTTTTTTAAACGGAAATAGCTGATTTGAAAAGTATTTTGTTCCTCTATTTAGAGATATAAATTTTTATTTGATTTATTTACATACAGGACGAAGAAAAATTAAGTTCTTATTTAACTACAACCAAACTACAATAAAAAAGTTGCTTATAAAGAGTGGTAATTAAAAATGGGTGGAATTATTTTTAATAATTTTAGCATTTGTAAGTTCGGTTTAAAACTTTCTACAAGCGCTAATATCGCTGTTTATTTTTACTTTTCTGTCTGTATAAAGATAAGGAAAGTATAGGAATCATGATTGTTTTGTGTATTTATTATTATCAATATCATACTATTTTCAAACACTACAACTATTAACTAACTTGCTGTACTCTAGTGATGTATAATCGATAAATAATGGAATAATAAAAAATAATCGATTATTCAAAAATAATCGAATAATCAAAAATAATCGATTAATCAAAAATAATTGATTAATCGAAATGAATAGATTATTTAAGTAGTCGATTAATCGAAAATAACCGATTATTTTAAACAATTATTTGTTTTGATAATCGCCGAACCCTAGTTATAACCTAACGTTTTTAGCAATCTTTTTTAGTAATATCATTATTAAATAGTTTTATTTAAATTATTGAAATTTTTTAACAATTTATATGAATCTACCAAAACCTATCAAAATCTACTAAAATCTACCGAAATCTACCAAAATCTACCAAAATCTACCAAAATCTACCAAAATCTACCAAAATCTACCAAAATCTACCAAAATCTATCAAAATCTATCAAAATCTATCAAAATCTATCAAAATCTATCAAAATCTATCAAAATCTATCAAAATCTACGAAAATCTACCAAAACCTACCAAAATCTACCAAAATCTACCAAAATCTACCAAAATCTACCAAATCTACCAAAATCTACCAAACTCTACCAAAATCTACCAAAATCTACCAAAATCTACCAAAATCTACCAAAATCTACCAAAATCTACCAAAATCTACCAAAATCTACCAAAATCTACCAAAATCTACCAAAATCTACCAAAATCTACCAAAATCTACCAAAATCTACCAAAATCTACAAAAATCTACAAAAATCTACCAAAATCTACCAAAATCTACCAAAATCTACCAAAATCTACCAAAATCTACCAAAATCTACCAAAATCTACCAAAATCTACCAAAATCTACCAAAATCTACCAAAATCTACCAAACTCTACCAAAATCTACCAAAATCAACCAAAATCAACCAAAATCAACCAACTCCAACCAAAATCAACCAAAATCAACCAAAATCAACCAAAATCAACCAAAATGAACCAAAATGAACCAAAATCAACCAAAATCAACCAAAATCTACCAAAATTTACCAAAATCTACCAAAATCTATCAAAATCTATCAAAATTACCAAAATCTACCAAAATCTACCAAAATCTACCAAAATCTACCAAATACTACCAAAATCTTTCAAAATCTTTCAAAATCTTTTAAAATCTACCAAAATCTACCAAAATCTACCAAATTCTACCAAAATCTACCAAAATCTACCAAAATCTACCAAAATCTACCAAAATCTACCAAAATCTACTAAAATCTACCAAAATCTTCCAAAATCTACCAGTCTACCAAAATTTACCAAAATTTATCAAAATTTACCAAAATTTACCAAAATTTACCAAAATTTACCAAAATTTACCAAAATTTACCAAAATTTACCAAAATTTACCAAAATTTACCAAAATTTACCAAAATTTACCAAAATTTACCAAAATTTACCAAAATTTACCAAAATTTACCAAAATTTACCAAAATTTACCAAAATTTACCAAAATTTACCAAAATTTACCAAAATTTACCAAAATTTACCAAAATTTACCAAAATTTACCAAAATTTACCAAAATTTACCAAAATTTACCAAAATTTACCAAAATTTACCAAAATTTACCAAAATTTACCAAAATTTACCAAAATTTACCAAAATTTACCAAAATTTACCAAAATTTACCAAAATTTACCAAAATTTACCAAAATTTACCAAAATTTACCGAAATTTACCAAAATTTACCAAAATTTACCAAAATTTACCAAAATTTACCAAAATTTACCAAAATTTATCAAAATTTACCAAAATTTACCAAAATTTACCAAAATTTACCAAAATTTACTAAAATATACCAAAATTTACCAAAATTTACCAAAATTTACCAAAATTTACCAAAATTTACCAAAATTTACCAAAATTTACCAAAATTTACCAAAATTTACCAAAATTTACCAAAATTTACCAAAATTTACCAAAATTTACCAAAATTTACCAAAATTTACCAAAATTTACCAATGATTGGACAGTGACTGGACCGTGACTTGACCCATAGTGAGAATAGACCTTTACTCGCATTACCCTTCTGCAAATCTATAACCTTCAATTTTTGTGGCAGTTTTGGCAGGATAAATATTTAGTTCAGTTCACCGTAGCTCCCTAGTTGCTGGGAGAGGAAATAGAGATAAACAAAAACTACTATGACTTTTAAAATTTATAATTATTTATATACATGACATGCCATACATTTTTATTTTACAATTATACTTCTATAAATATATCTCCAACTATAATTAATCAATCTATAGATGGTATATACGAATTTTAGAGATCCCACACATGAATTGTTGTTTTTTGTAATATATTTCTATGTTCTGATACTTTTTATGTCATAGTGTCATAAACTTCCAACATGCCTCTGTGAATAGTATGACTAATTTGAGAGTTATAGACATAGTGTTATTTAATTCGTAAGTTTATTGAACATATTGTTATATGTTTTTTGGTCAACTATTATTGTGAAATCACTAATACATGGTATAGTATACCCCTGGTAGGGTCTCTGATTTTAAAAATTAAACCTTTATTGAACTACACTATGTCGACATAGTTCAGTTTACCTTCGAGGTACTGACATGGGTAAATATTTAACTTAGGGTCAGCCTTTTGACCTCTCAGTAATGTTGAAAGTAACTATTTGCTGATTAAACTATATGACTACTGTTTGTTAAACTGTCAAGTAAACCTACATATAACTTTACTCAGTGATGAAAAGATCGACCCTTAGTCTTCATTCTCTTTGTACACTTTGCGTCATATAAAACTGGTACAACTCTTTTTTAAGCTGTATAAATTGATCTTATAAAATGTGTCATTGTTTAACTAGGTACTTCATATAGTATAATTTCTAGAATAACATTGCCAGCACAACCAAAAAATTAGTAGATGTAATGTTACAAACAAATTTACTAAAGCAATAAAATGCAGGGAAAAAATTTAAAATTTAATATAGTATTAATGCAAAAAGAGTAATAATCAGTTAATGTTTTATCTTGTTGTGCTGTAATTATTACTGTTTTACCAGTTCTTTTTTTCTGTTCACAGTTTGATCGTTGTCTCATTTTTTTTTAATTCTCTGAATCATGGTTTTGTTTCTATTGACCTTTTGAGCCAATCGAATAATATACTAACCATCTTCTATTTTCGTAATTATTCGCATTTTATTAAACTTTCTTAAATGACCTGGCATCGCAACAATGCGCTTTGACAAATCTGACTAATTGTCATTTTTCAAAATCAAGTTAGTTTTAAATTGACACGAAGTGTACATACCCAACATAAACACAACTATTTAGTTTCTTTAATTAATTTAGGCCATTGCAATATTTATTTTTTATATCATCTTTAATAACAAACTGTAAGTTTAGCTTCTATTTTTTTGTAGATACAAACGATACCATCATTTGAGTAAAATCCTCACCGCTATATCATTTTGACACTATTTATCAGTACCTTTAGCATTAGTTATAGATAGGGCATATTTATATATGTTTAAGTTCATAATAAATTTGCTATAGTTTACCTGACTTACTCTGATAACAACATTTTGCCTCTGTGAGATCTCTTCTAATGAAATTGTATCCATTTACGCAAATTTCTGCTTTTTAAATTTCGTTTCTGTGTTTTGTAGAAAACAAAAAATTTTTGGCTCGCTGAATAGTACCTACTTATAGTTGGGTACAAAACACATGACTATTCTGAAGTATTCTTAGGTACAGCAAAATATAAACTACAGTTGGTAAACTAAATCATTGTTTAAAATTGGAAGTAAATAAACAACATAACCTCAAAAATACTTTTATGCTTAAAATAATAGTAAATGTTTTACCTTGTAAACGTTTTTCGGTAACAATCTTTGACACACATACTTACGATTTATTAAAGTCGCAGTTTTTTTAAACACAATTTTTAAATAAAACAATTAAAATTGTCATGTGGAGATATTCAATGTATTTGAAGTCTCATTGAAAATATCGAGACAGAATAAAGTGGAGACGAAATAAACATTATTTTTCGATATGACAAGTGGGAGCACTTTCAGTTACGGAAAAGTGTGTTTAGAAAGAGTCGTATTCTAAGCAGAATTTTAATTTTCTCCAACTAAACCAAGGGAAACATTGGCTTTAAAAACACGTATGACATTTTGTATGAAAATCTTGAGAAACCACTTTCTCTCAAATTTGAACATAGTCCCCAGAAATAGCTTGCCGGTGGGGTTATTGTTTTGTTGTGGCTACCATGTGAGTGAATACAATCAAAGAAAAACTCTATGTGATCTTGAGACATTTGGCATAGTGGTAAAAACTTTACATATCATCCGGTATATTTTTAAGGCACTAATATACTTCCATCCATCTCACTTAAGAACATTTTCATACCTTCATTAATTTTTTTTTACACAAAGGCATTTAATAATGAAACTAACGTAAATTTCTAGAATTTAAGATGTCAAAGATAATATTTATTATCCTTTTAAATCTAATTTGTTGCACAATAAATATCTTATTTTCCCAAATACCGCCCTGCACATTGTTTACTACGTTGTGGAATGTTATTTCAGATCATTTCTTTGTATGAATATCTGTTAGGCGGCTACAACTACTTTGAGCACAAGCGAACAATATTTAACTTTTAATATTTACAATATAATTGCAAACGACATAAAAAATTAAAAAACGTTGATTAAAACCTCGATTAACTATTTGACGAATTCGTAAACATATTGTGGAGGAAGTAAACCCGTCTTGGAGGACATGACAGCATCTCCTTACCTTCTACCTACATGCGAAAATTAATGATTTGTTTGTCGAATAGATTCGTATGTGTATGGTAGGCGATGAACCAGTTCGTCGTAGTAATGGGCATAATCGAATGATCGTCATAATCGAATACTCGGATGATTGAAAATCGAATTTATCGAGTATTCGAATCATAAAATTCGAATGATTTATTATATGCCATCATCGACTGGGTAGTTCAAGATATCATCATTATTTTTTTTATCAAGCAACTGTTTTGGCTTACGGCGCCAGCGCGCGGCTTACTGATTGGAAAGTTTGCGTGGTTCCCCAACTTGACAGAGATCTATCCAATAGAATACTGTACGTTAAAAGCGAAGACGTAAAAACGTTGTATGTGTAGGTATCTTACTTAAAAAAAATAAGCAATTTTATCGGCCTATTTCTACTTTATATTTTAACAAGTCATCTGTAGTAGGATTCTCATCTTTCAATACAGCATATGTCAAGACGGCTATCTTCGTTCAACAGAATACGATTTTAATGTATTGTCCCTCCCTTTCAATGCGAGATAAATTATTTCTCTCAGGATGTTCATGAAAAATTTCATGTCAGTATTTTGAAGGCCATCTCTAGAAATAAATCAAGAGAAATAGTAAGTTTATTCTCACTGGCATTAAAAATTCTACTGCCACGTTGACGAATGACATTTCTCATGAAAATATTAGAGAAATGAGTATTCCCATAAAGTTAAAATAGGTCCCCTGAAGTAACTCTCGTTCGTTTATTACAATTTCAGTCATTTAAAATGATTCGAATGATATTGGTATAATCGAATTAATTCGAATGATGGTAATAGTCGAATAATTTACCATTCAAATAATCACATCACTAGTTCGTCGTGAAGATCCAACTGACAACCTCGCATGCGTATATTGCCAAAACCACTGACCTTCATATTAAACTGGATGGATCATGGAGGTATAATACCAATGGAGATGCTATGAGGCAATTGTTTTGCATGTGATACGTTTTATTAAAAATGACCCCACTGGGCGTGGCTTAAATGGTTGACTAAGCAGGGTCGTATTCAAATATAATTAAAGTCTGTATGCAGAATTACAACTTTTAAACGACTTACTTACCTAAGATTTGTTTCAACATGATCGATTCGAAAGTAATTTGATGAAATTGCGCAATTATGACTTCTACACTATTATTTAATAACCGTTTTCCGACCAAGCCAATGCCAAGACCATAAAGAGATTAATATTATTATATTGTTCTGTCTTCGCCGAAACCGTCCGATATATGACCTGTGTGATCGATAATCAACGTTGGAATAACAGTGTGCATCAGATTTGTTAATCTCTTTGTGCTTTAAAACTAAAACCCAAACTACGATTTTTTGTTCAAGGACTCTCTTGTCTTGATCAAAGCTGCCAATGTCAAAATCTGACAATGAGGAGAATTATGACATCAAATTACCAAACCAAAAACCAAACCACTACGTGAATTGTGAATAAATATATTTTAGTAAAAATACAGCCGAGTTTGTAGAAAGGACAATTAATTACTTTTAAATGTAAAACATGTAGGTCTTTCTGCTGCAAATGACATACATTAAAAATATGACCCGCTACAGTCAAAAGTTTAAAAAGACCAAAAATTCAGGTAGGTATGACTTTATGATTAAAAGTAGATGGAAGAAAACCATGATCAAAACTACTCTGTCAAAACCAATCGGAACTAAAAAGACTGAGATAATAGTTGTTGGTTTTATTTATGTTTGAAATAATTAATTATATAGGGTAGGTACATATAATACTAAAATTGCAAGCAAGTACTTACTAAAGATTTCTATAATTGGTACCTATGTATAATAAACAACTATCTCACAGATGCACAGCATACAACTATACAAATGGAATTATAGAGATAATTTATTTTAAAAATAGGCATTCAGTTGCGATTTGTGATTACAAAAAGAAAACTTTAACCACTTTTTCTGATCAGTAATGTTAGTGTTATAGTGAAAAAGTTTCATGATCATTTTCAATAACATTCACTTTCTCAAAATCGTCAATATTATCAGACATTGCATATTTCTTTGAAGTAACATTTAACTGGCTTATTATATTGCACTTTAAAATAGTTAATTCCTCCAAAGGAACATGAACTAAATTTTTTTTATATGCAGACTGAAATTGAGTGACTGTAGGATTATTGTTAAAACTTCCATGAGACCGTATTCAACAAAAAAATAATTCTAAATTGTCTTGTGAAATTTTGTACAAAGGCAAAAATTTTAAAAACTTATTTTCTACAATTAAATTATTGTATAGTAATTTTAGGCTTGCAATGCATATTTTTAAACCTAGAAAGCCAGTGGATCTATCAGTTTCTAATAGAAGTTTACTATCAGCATGTGTTCTTAAAGAACTAATATATTTATCGACAGAGTCAAGAAAAATACATGTATTATTGTAATTATTTTCAGATAGAGGTTTCTTATAATTGAATTGCAAAAGATTTCGTGAATTCAGGATGTCAAACAGAATGTTAATTTTTCTAATAAAATTAATTGTCGCCCCAGCATTTTTAAAATTTTCAATATGTAGAACGTTCGCACAAAAATCTAAGGCAGTTGCGACGCTTTCGTTAAATAGTTGGGTTGCAAGACGAACTTTCATTTTTTGTTTTTACAAGCTATATGTTGCGAGTTTAGCTTATTTGCTAAGTGGAAAGATTCATTTTCCTTTAATTCGTGAAGTTGTTTGAAATACTTCTACTCAACAATTTTATTTTCTTCATTTACAAATGAATACTTTTCTGCTAAAGTATTTCTAATTAACTTTAGCATATGTGGCGGATGTAAAAATATACCAATTTCTTTATTATTTGATGGATGCTTGAAACTAGTTTTTAAAGTTGTATGATGTAAGTTACAGCCCAAGAGTTTGGCCATTGTTAGATTATTAGAAGCACCATCAAATATTAAATTTACAACACTAACACCTACTTCATAACATTTCTTTAAGCATTCTAATACCAGCCCCTTTTTCTGTTCACCTGTCATACTTGAAATTAAAAAATATCCTACTGGAATTTTCCAGCTTCCATTTACACAATTTAATAAGAAAACAAGAACATTGTTTGCAAGCGTAGTTTCATTTGCACCAGTTCCTACATCTACACAACCATAACTTCTACGTTCGCTTCCAACAAACTCCTCATGTTGACGAATGACCATTTCATCCATAATAAGTGCACAAATTATTTTTTCATTGGAAGAATTTGATTTAATCTGTAGGGCATTGAAAGCTTCACTTGTGAATCCAGGCTCACCTTTTATACTTTGATACCATCGACTGATTGTACGTACATATGGAAAGCAAGTGTCAAATGTTCTTCTTACATAATTATAAGCAGCAGGTGAGTAATAGTGAAGAGTTAAGGAAAACACTTTTAGCTCTTCTGAATACTTCTTAGGCAATGGTAGGTAAGACTTTTTTTTTAATTGCCTGCTACATATCTCGATGGGGCCTCCAAGTTTTGACATTATATCTAACTCATCTTCCTGTATCAAACGTTTTTTACTTAAATCATTTAATATATTTTTTAAGTTGGCAATTTTATTCACTTTCCGAGAAAGTTGTCGTCTTAGCAATTTTAATTTTTGCTTTCTTTTTGCGCTTGTTGCCCGGACAGAGGAGAGTGTATGTAATATTTTTTGTTTCTTTGGCGTCAGCGGTTCTTCATATGGAATATTTAGAGAAGAAGTAGATGGTACAGGTAATTCGATCTGACTGGTTTGATTTGCTGGTTTAATAAGAATATTTGATAGGATCCTGATTTTTGGAGGAGGAGTTGTAGGTATGGATGGGTTTGTCTGGAACAAGATTTGGTATGTTATAAAGCCTTAAATATAGATCCATGATACAAAATCTACTAGTTTAAGTTCCAAAACTACTAATTTTTAAATATCATTAAGTTCGTAATATGTTTTAAATTATATTTATTGTGTATTGTGAACAAAGTCGGCAGGTTTTTAAATTAAGGAACATCAATTTAATATTTGTTCATTTAATATTAATAATAATTGTAATATGGCACATGAGCGGGCATATTATTTTATATCATGAGGATGAGGAGGTACATAGCAGTGAGTGATGGCTACAAATCTAATTAAATAATAAAAATACATCACCAGTGTTTATTATTATACAGTATATTCATTATCAAAACGGTATAATAATAGGAAATTAGGATCTAATAAAAACTGCTTTTAAATACTTGAAATTTTATTCTAAATTATGTGTTACTTAAAAAGTTAGTCATTTAAGTGTAATTATAAGTTGGTTTTTAAGTTTAATTATAAGTTGGTTTTTAAGTTTAATTATAGTTGGTTTTTAAGTTTAATTATAAAGTTAGTTATTTAAGTTTTATGATAGTTATCTTAGTTTTAATATAGTTATTTGTCTTTATTATAAAGTTAGTCAAGCCAATGTTCTTTATTACGTTAGATATTTAAGTTTTATTGTAAATAAAGTGTATACTAACTAAACATTCATTTATTGTCGGAACAGCATTCTTCTTCAATCTGACCCTAAACTCACTCTTATCAAAAAAATTTTCCTTGAAGTAAATAGAGCACAACATGCTATTCGGTTTAGGCTCAAATTGGTCTTTTTCCACAAATTTAGACCAAATTTTGAGATATTGTGGGTCTTTTAAAAACCTATTTTAAAAAAAAGTTAAGCATTCTAAAAAAAATTTTAAGTACACTCCTTATACTTACTTATGAAAACTTAAATTAGATATTTTCTTACGCTCTTTTACTGAAGAGTTTTTACAATTAATTTTGGCACACTTAGTCATGATTTTTATACAAATTAATAAAAAAAAAACACTTATTAAGATAGAAATAACGTCGAAATATTTAAATTTTAACAAAGATGACATGACCACTAAGAGAGGGGGAAAGGGTGTCGTTTTTTTTTGGCATGTCATCTCCATAGTATTCAACCTCATTGGGATGGATATATGATGGATATATGACTTCTAATTTCTAAGGTGACATGGGTGAAAAAAACGGCGTCCTACGTTACGTTTCCCACGGGCGTACTATGATGTTATTATTTTTTATTAATTAAAAATCATTTTTTAGTGATTTTCTTAAATTAAGAGTTGTAGTTTGAATGAAGTAAGTGTTAAATTTAATTCTGATTTTACCGTTTAGTGCATTTCGATACGCACGTGTGGGCGCCAGCGTGTCAAATATCACCTCGATATGTGGCTTTGCTCTTCCAGTTTAATATATAGTTTACTTACCAAAACAGACATGTAATTTCATTTCTCCTACGATCACTTAGGAAAGTGACACATACCGCACTATTTATTCTTACAAGAAGTGCATTGTATTACACGCGTATGGATAAGAACTTACTTTAAACCCGTGTGTGAATATGTGTGAATATCTACTGTCCAGGCGTCTGTCAAATATATCAAACTTGTAATTTCTATTTTAATTAACGTAATGCCCATACAAATAGTAAAATAAAGTTCCTGATTAAATCGTGAATATTAATTTTTATACCTAGTTTCCAGATTTATTTTTAACAATTTATTAAAATAATTTTAAAGTAACATTATTTTTAGTTTTTTTTTGTTAATATATTTGATAATTCATGTGTCAAGCTTGTAAGCACATAGCGCTCAACTTTATCAACTTTGCATGTTTCGACTATATCGTTACGCGAGTACAATCCCACCCCTGGTAGGAAAAATAATGTACCTCACTTGCGTGAAAGCGATTTTTCGGCTTATGCCTCAAGCGACAATATCTCCCACTCGTGTAAAGAATGTCACTTTCCACACTCGTAATGTAATATACTATAGTGATGAGTCTAGCAAGCTTCATATCTGCATATTGGAAGCTTAGTGTCCTTAGTCCAATTTCGGCATATTTGACTTATATACAAGGTATAAAAGGTATATAATACTAACTAAGTCCATCTCAAACAAGTTGTCATTAATATGTGCTTTCTTAGATGCGATTAATCGTATTTTTTACTTTGGACAGTGTTTCTATTAATAATCTGTTTTAGGAAAAATAAAAATGTAAATTTTTTAGCAGCCAAAATAAACTGAAAAGTTACAATTTGCAAAAGATAGTCATTAGTTTCTAATATATTTAGTTTTAAATTATATTTAGTTAAAATCTCCATAGATCGCCACATTGTGTCAGTTTATAGACTTTTTGTCGGCCTATTTTACTAGTTAAGCATCTTTTAATCCACTTAAATGATTTGTTATCTATAACCGTTTCCGAAAGATTCATGCTGAAAACTTTTTCCAATTTTTAATTTGGTATGCACGAATTGACATATTGCATTGTAATAAAAAAAGTCTGTAATTTACGCTCCTCTAAATAATAGCTATTAAACGGTTAATTATTTTAAATAAAAATAAGTCGAAAAAGATAAAGCGTAACAACTATAAAATGTCAAACTGTGAAACCGATTGATTTTATTTCGTTTTTCTTAGATGGTCAATGAACCATCGCGCGTCGAATATTTTGAGAATTTAACTATTAAGGTTTCAAAATTGTGAATTAAATGTAGATCGTAGATCGCAAAATCGAAATCCGAAAGATCAGAATTATCTGAAATAAGTTTTTAAATAAATTTGAAAATTCGGAAAGAAATTTTTAAAAATCCCCTTACAAATTATCCCCGGACCTCAAATGTGAAAACAAATACCTATTGGTAGATTTGAAAAAAAAACCTGCCATTGTCGGGAGTCGAACCCAGATCTTCATTACTGTCATTCAGATTATGATCAATAAAACCTTATTTATTAAAATTAGTAAATGATATTGCATACAATAATGATAAATCGGAGTGCACGGTTTTGATACTATTAGATTAAACTAAGGCATTTGATTTAGTAAACCATCAGTTAATATAAGGAAAGTTAAAATACTTTTGATAGGAATAGTTTACTGTGCTTTAGCAACTACTGGAATGATGGACACAACGAGTTAATCTCGCAGGTACATATTTAGATTGTAGGAGAATAGTTAAAGGGGTACCTCAAGGAAGTGTACTTGGACCTCTACTTTTGTCAATTTCTACTTTTGATTTAGCAAGATGCCTCACTTATGTGAGCTACCATTCATATGCACGCGATTAATAACTGCACCGGAATTGCAAGATAATAATGTAGAAAATAATATTGATCATATTCACAAGGATTTGTTGGTATACATAAATGGTCTGCTAATCATGGAATGTACTCCAGATCCTTAAACCTTAACATAAAACGGTCTTTGAATTGTAGTGCGATTGTAGTTCAAACCTAGCTTACAGCGAATCTTATAGCAGCAAAATAAATTACCAAACATATTATCACTGGAAGGAACATGAAGTATCCATCAACAATGTGGTTAACTTAAGATGGATCAAGGGCCACGCTACATCGAAAGGTATCCGTCTTGCTAATTCACTAATTAAGAAGGCAGCCAACGAAATTCTTTTTTTGACTTGGCCCTTCTATTGGAATGATAACATCGGTAGTGACAAACCCAATTAAAGAACATTTACTTGTGAAACTCAGGGACAGATGGCATGAAACAAAAAGCTGCAGACTTGCCAGGGAACTTTTAAGCAAACAAATACTTGGCTTTGACTAGACAGAATTCGCGACTGATTACAGGCATTCTGACTGGTCATTGACAAGTACGGAAGCATCTCCATATCATGGGGCTCTCTCTTGGCGACATTGTCAGCTACATTAAATATGTAGGCTGGCTTATGAGCTAGGAGGTGCCTATCTACTTAGAAAGATGCACAATGAGCCTAGTGAGGCTTAAGTTTCGTGGGTTAACCCACCTTTCATACGTAATATACACAGATGAGCTTAGATTATTTCCTAGAAAGTCACGTGCAATTTGTATAGGTCCGTAGTTTAAGTCTAGGTCTATTACTAGTTTTGAACTGTCTTTAAATAAGAAAATTATCACATGGTCAACTTAAGGTTTATAATGGACCTGCCTTCTTACTCGTTTTTGACTCTACCTGTCGAATCAAATTAAGTACACAAATTATTAAAGTTGCAGGGTTCTATTTGCGATACGATAATATTTCATTAGTTTATATCGCCGCCAAAAGAGACTGCTGGTACAATAATAGATTACGCGGGAGATCTTCAGGATTCGATACGAAGAGCGTTGCCAAACTTTAATTTTATTTTATTTTATTTTATTTTATTTGTTCATATTGTAAGCCGCGGGAGGTGACGTGATTAGCGCAGACTTAAGATGGATCAAAGGTCACGTCACATTGAAAGGTAACCGTCTTGCTGATTTTCTAGCCAAGAAGGCAGCCAACCAAATACTTTTTGGACCTAGTCATTCTATTGGACTGACAACATCGGTAGTGATAAGCCTAATTAAAGAACATGCCCTTTTAAAATTCAAGGAAAGATGGAATGAAACAAGAAACTGCAGAGTTGCCAGGGAACTCTTAAGTTATCCTGACAACACTGCAGTAAACAAATACTTGACTATGACTAGACAAAATCTGCGCCTAGTCACAGGAATTTTGACTGGTCATTGTCAAGTATGAAAGCATCTCCATATTATGGGGCTGTCAGAATTCACACTCCACAGAGGGAGCGAACAAGAAGATGAGAACATCGAGTATATCCTTTACGATTGCTCGACGCTCTTATTTATTAGAAGATTGATGTTCGTCGAGTATCGGCTAACACCGGCCGATATAAGAGAAGTACATCTTGGCGACGTTGTCAACTACATTAAATCTGTAGGCTGGCTCACTAGCTAGGAGGTGCCTATCATTTCAGGAGGATGCACAATGGTCCTAGTTAGGCCTAAGTGCCGTGAGGGTTACCCACCCTCCACACGTTACAGATACAGAGTTACTTAACATCTCAGGTGTTACCGATCTAATCGCAAGCGTTAGTCGTCTTCTTAAGTCAGCTAGGTCGAGAGGTTTAGTTCTGTATACAATACTTTTGACATATCCCCATAATAAAAAGTCTAATGATCAGGGGATCGTGCTGGCCATTCCATCGATCTTCGCCTCCCTATTCATCGATTTGGAAATACTCGTTTGAGGTACCGCTTTATTACTATTTTTTTTGCAGATGTAAGGAGTTTGTTTTTAGTTTTTAATTATACAGATAACAAACGAATTATACATATCTACATTTTAAAAACTTTTTTTAATTAATATTAGACGTATACAGTTTTACCTCTTACCTGAAAAAATAGCA
This sequence comes from Psylliodes chrysocephalus, assembly GCA_927349885.1. Lineage (NCBI taxonomy): Eukaryota > Metazoa > Arthropoda > Insecta > Coleoptera > Chrysomelidae > Psylliodes > Psylliodes chrysocephalus. Next base: position 46,723,358 of record OV651822.1, on the reverse strand, counting down.
AAGGGAACTAAAAACGTTTGGAATTTCCACTCTTTTTATACTATGCTTTCCATTTTGTACGAAGATAATCATTTAGCATTACAATTTTGTACAGTTATTTTTCTACTGGGCGTATGATTTTTTCATTAAAATATTATAATAATTTTATTAAAACTGGTATCTTAATGAACGCTGACACGATAGGTTATTATATTTTTTTTTCATACGGATATTATTTATACTAGTTCTCACAATACAAAAATACAAAGTACATGCATTAAACAGTCAGGCAACTCTCAACTCGACGTAATATTAAATCGTTTGAACAATTTTTAAACACAATTAGTGAAACAATAAACTACAAAAAAACATTCATTCTGAAATAATAGCTCGACCATAATAGAGATGATAATATCGGTTTTTCTCAGTGAGAATGCTAAAGAAATCTTATTTGTAATTACAGTTCTGTCTAAACGGTCTTATATTGTTACATATTATTGTCTTCACTTTTCTTGAAGGAACTGGTTATCAGGAAGCGAGGAGGTATCACTGTACTGTTAGGTTAAATGTAATTGCTGTGAATTCTCGGATCCCAGTTGCAACGGATACGCATTGAAAAACTGAAAAAACCGACAAACTATTTTTGCTGCACGTCGTCGGTTTGGATCAGAATAAATTTATTTTCTCTTTTTATAATTATTGTTTCCAAGGATAGTTTCCGTTATAAGGTTATTCACGCGCTAAATTTAAAATTTATTTGACAATGGAAAGCCAACAACGAAAGTAAAAGGGTCTACTAAATATGGAGCGAATTTAATTACTTCTTTTTCTACTCCCTTACTAGTAAATTGCCCATTACCTACTATTTGAATGCTAAGTAAATATGTCATTATAGTTACTAACACTAATTAAAAAAGTTACGTTTCAGTTCCGTGAAAATATAATGTATCACATAAGCCTTGTAAGTCAGTTGCCATTATTTTGACAGAATTAAATTAATAATACAAGCTGTCAATGTAAATGTACAAATAATTTAAATAGAAAAAGGTAAAATGAGTGCATCGGATAGTGAAGATGAATTTAGTAGCACACCACCCAATATTATTCAGTTAGCTGCGAACACTACCAATAACCTATTACCAGAAAAATCAAAAGGAAGATATTTAAAAGGTATATTAGCAATTTATGGATTGGCGTACAAACAATAATATAAAATCATTTTCTGAAAACGTACTCTTGGCTTATTTTGGAGAAATCGCTAATAAATTTAAACCGTCCTCATTATGGGCAATATATTCTATGTTAAGAAGTGTTATAACTTTGAAAAATAATGTAAACATTGAAAATTATCCGAAATTGCGAGCTTACTTAAAAAGACAGTCAGAAGGTTTTAAAAACAAAAAATCTAAAATTTTACTGCTGATCATATAAAACTTTTTTTAAATAATGCTCCTGATGTACAATATTTAGTAACAAAGGTATGTTATTTAATAGAACCTATAACATAAATGTATACTTATATTACTTTTCTTTTAAGGTTATTGCAATTGTTGGAATATGTTGAGCTTGTAGGAAACAAGAATTAAAAAATATTAAAATTAGTGATATCGATGATTTAAGTACCATATTATTGATTAAAATTCCTGATACGAAAACCAAAGTATGTAGAGATATATAGAGATTCGGCAACAAATTAGCGATCCGCAAATAAATCAATTTTTCCTTAACTATCAAAAAGGTTAATGTATGAAACAAGTGGTAGGATTAAACAAAATAGGTGGTGTTCCTAAACAAATTACCAAATATTTAAAGTTACCAGATCCCAAAATGTATACAGGTCACTGTTTAAGACGAACTTCTGCCACTCTTTTGGTTGATGCCGGTGGTGATCTAATGGTTCTTAAACGACATGGCGGATGGAAATCTTCAACAAAAACCGAAGGATATGTCGATAAGTCAATAAATAATAAAACGTCAACAGCCAATAGAATTATACATTCAATTGAAAATAATCTACAAACCTTTACATATACTGAAAATACCAATATCCAAGAAGAACACACCGTACAGTTTACGTCATCCCACCATTCACCGCGTAAGGGAATAGTTAAAAATAATTGCCAAAATGTTGAAGAACACACCGTACAGTTTACGTCATCTCTCCATTCACCGCGTAAGGGAATAGTTATAAATAATTGCCAAAATGTTACAATTAATTATTACAAATAAATGTTTAATTTAAATTGTTCCAGAATTTTGTGAAATAAAGTTACTTGTTATGCTTTTTATTTCTATAAATTAAAACAGTCGTAGAAAAAGTATAGTACATAACTAGAGTTGTAAGCTTATTACATGCTCATAAAACTACTGCGCTCGCCGCTACGCGGCTTGCGCCCAACTTTTTTACTCGCATGTAATAAGCTCATTACAACTCTCGTTATGTAATATACTATTATCTTATTGTTAGTATTAATAATTGTGGAATATTCCTTGTTTTTTAATCTATTCCATTTTCCAGTTCTTCGCTAACACCATTATTTCTTTTAAACCCATATGTTTCTCATTACTACTTACTCTCTCTCTCTCTCCTTTCTATTCGACTTTTGATGTTCCTAACTAGCCTACTTACATTCATTATACCAGTATGTGCATATACCAGTTAACACTCTATTTTCGTACTTATAAGAATTATATATTCACCAACCAGTTCTAGCTCAAACCTTATGTGAATTTACATGGAAAATCACTAAGGTTTCAAAGTTCAATTTTGTCTCACTAGATTTAGTAACTTTGCAAAAAATTTTTCGTAGGTTTTTAACACGGATTTTTTCACTAGATTTTTATGTAAGCAGTACTGCACTCTATTGAGCCATATAAGGACATGACGTTAACTGTCATTTGTCAACTGCCATGTCTGTCGCTAAATGGCGCTAATTGTTATTTATCAAATGTCATATTTACCACTAGATGGATTTTTTCATTCACTTGAGACTGGATGAATTCTATCATTTATCTGCGGCTAGATAAATGCTGTCATTTGACATGGATCCTGTCATATATCAAAACTACTTTAGCTACTTTAAGTAATCTGTCATTTCGCAACTTACCGTGCAAAGCGTCGTTTTTTAAATTATTAATTTTAATTTAATTTGTAATTTTAATTTAATTATTAATTTTAATATAATTGTTAATTTTAATTTAATTATTGTTTTAAATTTAATTACTAATTTTAATTGTATTATTAATTTTAATTAATTCATTAATTTTGATTTAATTATTAATTTTGATTTAAATAATAATTTTATTTTAATCAATAATTTTGATTTAATTATTAATTTTAATTTAATTAATAATTATTAATTTAATTATTAATTTTATTTTAATTAATAATTTCATTTTAAATATTAATTTTAATTTAATTAGTAATTTTAATTTAGTTAGTAATTTTAATTTAATTAATAATTTTAATTTATTTGATAATTCTGCAACAACCCGCCATACACCGTTATTGTTTTGTGTCATCGGCTTTAAGTATAAGCTTCGTAGGCCTATTACTGTTTCCCACCACCACAGTGCTGTTCCTACATACAAGCACTGTGAACGGTCGGGTTGAGAATCATACCTATGCATCAAAACTAATATTCTTACACCAATATTATTATTAATATTATTATTATTATTATTATTATTATTATTATTATTATCATTATTATTATTATTATTATTATTATTATTATTATTATTATTATTATTATTATTATTATTATTATTATTATTATTATTATTATTATTATTATTATTATTATTATTATTATTATTATTATTATTATTATTATTATTATTATTATTATTATTATTATTATTATTATTATTATTATTATTATTATTATTATTATTATTATTATTATTATTATTATTATTATTATTATTATTATTATTATTATTATTATTATTATTATTATTATTATTATTATTATTATTATTATTATTATTATTATTATTATTATTATTATTATTATTATTATTATTATTATTATTATTATTATTATTATTATTATTATTATTATTATTATTATTATTATTATTATTATTATTATTATTATTATTATTATTATTATTATTATTATTATTATTATTATTATTATTATTATTATTATTATTATTATTATTATTATTATTATTATTATTATTATTATTATTATTATTATTATTATTATTATTATTATTATTATTATTATTATTATTATTATTATTATTATTATTATTATTATTATTATTATTATTATTATTATTATTATTATTATTATTATTATTATTATTATTATTATTATTATTATTATTATTATTATTATTATTATTATTATTATTATTATTATTATTATTATTATTATTATTATTATTATTATTATTATTATTATTCTTAGTTTAATAAATAAAAAAAGCTTGACCTGATCAGAGATCGAATTTAAATTAATTTCCAAAATGTATGATTATATAACTAAAAAATGTACCAGTATTACTCTCATAAATTAGCTTACCCAGATGAAAAAGAAGCATTTTCACAATCAATACGTGCTACTTTTTCAATTACACACCTGTACACGGGCTAAACAAGCATCTCTTGATTTTTAAGCGTATTTTATAGGCGCCAGTAAAATTAAAATTACTTATAATGTAAAATTTCTTGATTTAGAATATATAATTAACTCAAAACATAATTTTTATGCAAGTACAAGGAATGTAATAAAGAGTTTGATTCATGTTAGGATTTTTGAAAGCATAAATTTAAATTTATTATTTCAAAGGATTTTTTCGAGTGCATCTCGTTGAAAAATACATTTTTATCAAGATTGTCACACAAGATTTTTGTGTTGCTCTTCGTCTAAGAGATGGAACGTCTAGAAATTTGTAAATTTTCGGCCTTTCTACTCTTTAATTCTTTCGCACTTTTGTCAATAATCTACAACTTCTGTTTTTTATTTTCTTTTCCCTGGCGTCTTAACGTTAGCCAAAGAGGAAATGTTTTAGTGAGTCGTTTGGTGTTTAACTTAGGTGAGATCTAAACTTTTTCTTTACTTTTTTGTCTGCGAACTGTTAGCTTTTACCACTGCTCTGTATTATTTTACTGGATAGGATATAGCCCTTTAAAAAACGATCCGAAAAATTGGTCGATTTGGGCAAATAATATGGCGGACCGGATGTTACTTTACATAACCTCTATTTTATTTGTCATTTAATTGTGTCAACAAGTTGTGAAAAGTGAAGTGAAAAGAGTATCCGTAATAATTTGTTAATAGATCTATTTTATCGAAACAAACTAAAACAATTGAAGCGTTCGGGGCAACAAGGGACATAAGCCACATATTACACAAAATTAGGATTACTTCATTTTTTCATTCTACAAGAAGGTCGCAAGCCACTAGTGAAATAATTTAAAGAAACATCAATAGATGGCAGCACTATACCTAAAAGCCTTTGTTGCATACGCAGAATAATGTAGTTATTTCGTTATTTGCAATCAATAACGACACAAGCCACAACATGGTGGACGGACCGCATGTGCCTCTCAAGAGAAATGCATCTGAAAGTGATATAAGCAGTAGTGAAAGTGATAGTGATTTCAGTGCTGACGATAGTATAGCAGATAGAGATTATCGTCCAACTATTAGTGGATCTGAATTTCCATTTGAATCTGAACAATCCGTAAGTAAACAAAATTGTGGCTTATGACTTTTTTGGTTTATTTTTTGGTGGGCATGTGCCATTATCTACTTAAAAACAATACTATTTTTTTTGTATGTTTATTCATAAAATTTGTTTTCCAGATGGGCTTAAATGATAAAATAGTTTGATTAATTAAATTTTTGTTATTAAATCAAAGGATTTATTTATTTTTACCAGAAAAATTTCGGATAAAATTCTCTTTGCGGCTTAAGACCTTTTTAAGTCTTATTGTGGCTTATGACCTTTTTGGGTCCAAAATTATTATTTTCTTGCAGATCTCTGGAGAAGAGTCGTCAGATGAAAATTTTGAGGAACCAGTCCACAACAAGCTGGAACATCACGAGGTGTTCTGGTAACGCCGGATAAAAGCAATCCTTCTCGATGGCGGATGACGAATATAGAACGGAGGGAGAAAAAGAAAGCGCCAAATCAAACGAAATCTTGGATGCAAGTATGAAAGTAGTAGGGGAAAACGGTTTTGGATAGAAAAATTGGCTCGTCTTGTAACTGCAAGAAGAAGTGTAGAGGGTGACTCCTGGGAAAAAAAACTGACATTTTCAATTCATTTTGGAACTTAGGTACCTACAAGGCCCAAAGCAGTTACCTGTTCGGATCCATAAAAGCTGTACCAAAGAAGCGTTCGTTCCTATAAAAAGAAAATAAAAAGAAGAGAATCGTCTCGAAAAGTCACTTATCAATATTTTGTCAAAGTAAATGGAATTGACATACAGCTGTGCAAGCAAGAATTTTTAGCCAGTCATGGTCTGCAAAAGTCTTCTAAGCGAGTTAGGCTTATTTGAAATCAGATCTCAGACGGGCGAAGTGTTCCACAAGATGACAAGAGAGGAAAACACAGCAATCGGCCAAATAGAACAACATTTGAACAAGTACAGTCTGTTCATGACCATATACACGCGTTCCCAAAATATGTCAGCCATTACAGCAGAAAGAAAAATCCAAGCAGAGTTTACCTCGACTACGACATTAGTATCTCTGGACTTTACACAGATTTTTATATTGACTGGTGTAGGGAAAACAATATTACCCCAGTCAAAGAAGACAAGTATCGAAGAATATTTTGCAATAAATATAACATATGCTTCAAATTGCCGAAAAGCGATACGTATCTAACATGTGATTCAATGAAAATTGCTATTCAAACAGCAACTGCAAACAAGAATGAAGAAGACATTAAAAGCCTTAAATTTGAGCTTGAGTTACTTCATAGGAGAGTAGAAGCCATGTCAAATAATATAAAAGAGGAAGTAAAATCAGTTAAACAAACCAATAGAAAAATATTAGTTATTGTATTTGACTTGCAGCAAACTCTTCCAACACCCAGTCTTACTGTTGGTCCGGCATTCTACTTGCGTAAAGCTTGGACTTACAACCTTGGTATTCATAATTGCATATCTGGACAAGCAAGCATGTTTATGTGGACAGAGGCTACAGCCAAGAGAGGAGGTGAAGAAATAGCAAGTATTTTATTGAAGTACCTCTCATCTAGAGAAACAAATGAACAATGAGAACTTGTTTTTTTCACTGATAACTGTGCAGGCCAGAACAAAACCTGGCTAATTATGGCACTATGGCTACAACTTGTCAGGGAAAAAAATTCAAAAGTATTGAACATATGTTTTTGGTATCAGGGCATACCTATTTGCCTTGCGATAGGGATTTCGCCCAAATTGAAAAACACAAGAGGTATTTAAGACAAATTTATTACCCAGAGGACTGGCACGAAACCGTTAGAAAAAGTGAAAGGGCCAATCCATTCAAAGTTATTGTTATGGAACAGAAAGATTTCCTATCGTATCAAAAAGTGCCTATGGTGAAAAAAATATAACTGAAGATAGAGAGCCTGTAAATTTCACAAAAGCACGCTGCTTCCGATTTGAATAGGGTGAACCCAATACGATGTTTATAAAACATGAACTAAATGGAAATTTAAAAAAAGTTAATGTTGCAAAGCGTGGAAATAGGTTAGTTCTTCAGTCAGATGCTATTCTTGACAACTTAGACTGCAAATACAATGAACCTATAAAACTGAACAGCAAGAAAGATGAAGACTTAAAAAATTTTTTGCGATACATACCACCTATCAATCAAAACTTTTATGTTACTACTTTCGAGCAGTGTGCTGGAGAGCACATTGACGAAACTGAAGATCAAAATATTGTGGAAGATGTGGATGGAGAAGAAGACTAGCGGAAAGCTGCTTAATATTTTTTACCTGTACTAGTATTTTTTTATTGTAACCAAAGAATTTATAAGATTTATGTTGAGCTAAGAGCTACTTATTTTATTTTTTTAAGTTAGTGAAATCTAGAAAATTTTGTTTTATTTTGATATAAGAAAGACACATGCCACACTTTAGCAAAAAAAAATCCAATAAATTCGAAAAAAAAACTTTTTTGTATTTTGTTTTATTTACGGGGAAGAACTCAACTCACTGAAACCATATGACCCAAAACTCACAATTTTGCCAAACAAACCCGATTTTCAGATTTGACTAGAACTTTCCAAGTCGTTTTTCTCAATAATGCTCCAATGTGGCTTATGCACCTTGTTGTCCCGAGCGCTTCAATTACCAATTTACACATGCAAGTATACAAGAATACAAATAACATTTTTTGATTAAATGAAAAAATAGATGTGAATTATAATGATTATTGCTAAATTAAATAATATCCTTGTTATTTAAGGTTTTTTACAGAATTAATGCTTTTGAGAATATTACTGCAGAATATGGATATGAACACTTTTAATGATATAAGTGCAGGAATGCGATTATGTTCAGACCATTTTGAGTTATCCTGCTTCTTTATTTTGGTTGCAATTTAGATAACCTCAGCGTTTTTTTTTTAACAACAATTTTTATGTAATCATGTTCCGTTTTTCATGCGATTAAGCAAACACAACGAGTATCCATTTAATCGAAACTTCGGTCAAGTTAACTTGTATGGTTGTTTTTTATTGAAAAGTTTATTTAAAACATACAAATTTGTCAGGGTATTTTCTTTAAAATATATCTCAAAGTAGATATTGTTTTAAACTGCTAAGGACCCTTGGTTCATATTTTTCTAATTCTTTAATTGTTTGTTCAATATAATTATTATTATTTTTTGCAGTTTTATATTATAGTAAACGAATATTTCTGAATTTATAAACCACAAAAAAAGTTTTTAAATTAGGCGACGAGGGGCAAACTACTGATCTAAATTTTGTACCCCTACATCTTTTTGGTAGAAATAAATCTTTATAAATCCTTCTACTTCTGTGTAAATCCTTATAATAAATCCTCGGAAATTCTCCTAAATCGTAAATACATCTTTATGAATCCCAAATACATTCTCAAAAATCGTTATAAATCCTTTATACATCCTCGGAAATCCTCCGAATTACTCATATATTTTTATTATATCCATATACTTTACATATCGCCCTCTGTTTGAAGTCGAGTTGCAGTGTGTCAAAATTCATTTATTCATTGATTATAAATAACAATATTTGGATTTAAAGAATACCATTTTCAAACCTATTTTAACAATGTTTTCTTCGGTGTAACATATTAGTAGGGGAGCCCACGATGCTAAATGGGGATTACCTCGAGCGTCGTGGAGATCTATTGGATTTTGAAGATTAGATAATTTCCTGATACATGACAAATAAAAATGTTTTTTATGTTTACATGTACTGTATGTCAAACGCAGTATATTATGTCAAATTAGTTAAAACTGTTAAAACTGAGTTATTAGAGAATTATTGCAAGTTCACTTAAGGTCAGTCACTATTAGTGCCGCTCTTATTTTGACATCTGAGCATGCACAGATCACTAACTTTAATAAAGATTGTGCCTGTCCTTAATAGAGAGATATTGCAAATTTTCATAAAGCCAGCCACTAAATTTTAAATTATAGTTCATCTTTTTTGTTGTCTATAATATTAAAGAGGAATTAGAAATTATAATTTTAGAAGGTTTAAATGACGATTATATTAAATATTTAATATTAAAAAACTTCTAACGGCAAGCGCATCCGAAAACTATAAAGTCGCCACTACCTGCTGCCCTTAAACATCCACAATTAAGGACAGGCACAATCCTTAATAAAGTCAGTTTTAAAACGTAAACATTTGCGCATGGTCAGATGTCAAAATAAGAGCGGCACTAATAGTGACTGACCTTAAGTAAACTTGCAATAACTCTCTTATTAAGGACATACACAATCTTTATTAAAGTTGATGATCTGCGCATGCTCAGATGTCAAAATAAGAGCGGCACTAATAGTAACTGACCTTAAGTGAACTTGCAATAACTCTCTATTTTAATATTCAAGTTTTATTATCTGTTTAGTTTTCAAGCGTACGTCAGTTATTTTGTGGAATTAAATATTATGTGGGAGCTTCGTGCCTATGAATTGGTAGAGTATATCTTAATTTGTATTATTCAATAACAATTTTTTTTTTTAATATGGCCGAATGTACCTAATCTTACAAGAATATTCAGCATTTTTAAAATAACCTAAATTACTACAAAATTTTAACATATTCTGCACACTTCGGTATTGTGGCATATAGTACTCTGCTTTATCAAGATCACTTCACTTACACAAGCTCAAAAGATTTGACTCTTTTAAGTTAGTGCACCAGATTCTAATTTTCTAAAAGTTGGACAACTTCAATGATAATGTGTTTGTGTAGCCTCTGCTCATGTCTCTTGGCAATGTTCTTATTTCTTAATTCAAGGCGCATAAACTATGTTCCTGAGAATTCGGTTTTGGACCATTTCTAGGCAATTGTAATTGATTTTACTGGTACACCCCCATAATTGTCCATATGTCCATACTGGTTTTAAAACTTGTTTGTAAATCAGGACTTTATTTTGAGTGGAAAGTAAAAAATGCGTTCCTATAAACCAATACATATTTCTTTATTTAATCTTTAGCTGTTTAATTTACATTGTAACATACTCCTTCCATTTTAATTTAGCATCCAGATTTAGGCCCATATATTTTGCTGTTTTCTTATTTGGTTTAATATTGTTATTAGGTTTATTGGTATATATTTTATTTTTCTATTGGTAAAGTTAATGTGTGCCGATTTTTCTTAGTTCATTTTTGTGCGCCACTGTTTAGACCAGATTTGTATGCTATTGATTCCATTTTAAAGATTAACTGTTGTTTCTTCTATAGTTATTTCCTATGGTTAAGGAAGCTGAATTATTAGCAAATGAGGCTAATTTTATATTTTTTATCTCTGGAATGTCATAGGTGTATAATTATTATAATACTGGCCCAACAACACTTTCCTGTGGGATGCCAGCATGTGACTTAAGCTCAGAATAATCGTTTTCCATTTTAACTTTAAATGTTATAGATATGATTCTATCTAGTCAACTAGTAGTTAGACATATGGCATCAGGAAAAATTTATTTATTTTAAATAGTATGCCTTGATGCCACACTTTATCAAAGACTTGACAAGAAGTTGTTGTAGTCTTCTGTTTTGAAATTATAATATTTAAGCGGGGAAGTAGGAAGATGCAACAGTGATTACATATTTATTTTTTTTCAACAGATATCCTAACAGTTTGTATTTCTTCAGTTTCACTTTTTCCTCGTTCATAATGTGTTATGTTATTTTTAATAATAATGGAGGCTCTACCTCGGACAAAATTGTTTGGATCAATAGCATTATAGATCTGATATCATTTTAATTTGACGTGTTTATGTTTCGTAAAATGTGTTTCTGCTATTAGACATATATCCATATAGGTTATGTGTTTAAGGTCACTAATAACTCTTGCTGGTGCTTGTGTTCCATTAGAGAATCCTAAGATTAGGAGTCATTTTCTCTTTCAGTCTCTATTATTATTTTCTAGTCTGTCCAGCCTTTCTAGAACTTTTTTGATGAATTCTTCTTGTCTATTCATTTGATTCAGTATTTTTTGAAGCATTAAATTTATAGGATCAGTACTGCTCTCTACTGTCGATTTTATTTAATTGTGACCTTCTTACAGTTTTCTCTAGATTTCTTCGGTTTTCTTGATTGTCTGTGTCTTTTTAATTTGTACTTCTGTTTCTTATGCTCTGCAGAGCTTTAACTGTGGCGAAACCACTATAATTAACTGGGTGCTCCCCTCCACAGTGTATGAACTTAGATTATGTACTTGATTTTTAACAATCTTGGGTTGAGTGCTTTCCAGTGCATTTGACACATCTGGGTTATCTTTTGCAGTAGTTTTTGGCATCATTTACATTGGGGTAATAGTGGAGGTTTTTTGTAGGCTTCTATTTGCACTTTCAAATAGAGTATTTCCTTAATCCCATAGATTTTTTTGACATCTTCATCTTTGTTTAAGGCTAGAGTGAATAGTGAAAGCGTTTTTTTATCTTTTCTGCTCTTTTCTTATTTCAATTATCACATCTCCAAAAGTCTTGGTCCCCCTTGGTAACTTTTACCGCGGTCAATGGAAGGTGAGTATTTTTTGTGTATACATTCTTCATTATCTTGTCATACATAAACACAACAGGTTGTAAGCAAAAAAGTGTTTTCTCGTGAAAATATGCACCATTTGAAAAAAAAATCATTTTAAATTTATTATAAAATGCTAGGTCATCCAATGTCCGGAGAAGAATAGTGGCCATAGATCAAGAGGATTTGTCAAATTACCAGATTGCGGGTCATTTGAATATTTCACGGACTTTGGAAAGGCGTATAGTAGCCTTATTCCAGGAAACGGGCAGTGTTATGCAAAGGACGGTGACTGGTCGACCTAGAGTGACAACACAGAGGGAAGACCAGTATATGGTAAATTTTACCTGAGGGAACCGAAGTATAACGGTAACAGCCCGTCGAAGTCATTTTTTGCGAAAGTAACGGAGGTAAGAAAAATATTGCATTCCCCAAATCTAAGGAGAAGAAGACCTTTAGGAGTGCATAGGCTCTTACTCCACTCAGAGGTGCACGTCGCCAATGGGCTCAAGCGCACAGGAATTGGCCTTTTACTACAATGGAGCAACGCCTTTTTTTGTATGAGTCAGAATTTGACCTACAGAGTGATAGCCGGCGAAGAAGGGTCTAGAGTGGTCCAGACAGATAGAGACGACTTACTTTGACAAGAGGTGTTATTCCCTATCAAGGTGGACTAGTGATGTTTTGGTAGGTTTATTAATTGGCCATCGCACCCCACTTATTTTGATTGAGAGAATTAGGACAGGTATCATACCGCTGAAAACATTATTCAGCCTTTGCGCAACAAATTTAGAAACAATTTTATTTTTCTGGACGAAAATACAAGACCGCATCGCACGCAAAGGATACAAAACATGCTGCAGGAAGGAAATATCCAAATAATTAATTGATCGCCAAACTCACCAGACATAAATTTCATTGAAAATGTATGGGATTATCTTAGCAGAGCAATATCCAATCGAGAAAACCCCACTTTAACCCTCCAGGACTTGACTGTAGCTATTCAGGAAGAGTAAAACAATATCTTTGATCATTGTATTGAAAACGGGATCCACGGGACGCCACGACGCGTAGGCCAATTGATTAAAAGGAGGGGCGATAATACAGACTTTTGAGTTATGTTTTAGTTACGATATAATATTTTTTATTAAAAAATAAAATTTTCTTACTTACAATTTTTGGACATTTTTTGTAATTTCCTTTATTCTGCATTATTCGGAAAGCAAATTACAAAGGTTGTATATCACATAGTTTAATATTAAATCAAAGAATAAGATTTGCTTTATTTTCAAAATTCAATTTAATTATTTTAAAAAATATCTTGAGGGCTAAAACTTTTGGAAATGTGTGTCTTTTAAACCCTTTACTTTTTAGGTCCTCTTTGATTTGTTCTGGTTGAGAAGACTGATGCAATTTTCTCACAACTACCTTTACTGGTCTTAACTCTTTATTTTCAAATGAAAACCATTTTATTTCAGTATTGTTTAGCGCTTGTGTAAGAAATTTATATGTAGTTTCATCATCTACATTCATTTTAAAATTACTTGATACTGTATTCTGTTTTGTATTAAGTAGTCTAACAACACATCATATTTATTGGTTTGTTAATTATAACTGGAAGGAGTTAAATTAGCACCTCTGGAGAACTGCTGGCTTTTCTTTTCTTAATGTGTAACGTACAAAGTGTCCTGCATTTTACACAGCTCCGGCAACTCTTTTGTTTTGGGTGCGTATGGGCGTAGGTCAGATGAAACACTATGAATTCGTTTAAGACATATAATGATTAGGTCACTATAAAGTCTGGGTGTTGTATTCATGTAAAATTAAAACGATTTATTCTTCGAAGCATTTTTTAATTGACACATGTGACGAGAGACTATAAAATCTTGATCCTGTAAGCTAATCGCAATAGGAGTCAATGCCAGAAGAAAACCACTTTGTGACTGGCAAACCCTGGCAGTTCGTCCCAAGGGTTGAGGTTGTCTCTCTAACATTGACGTCCTCGAACGCCCGGATCCAATTGATATTAGCAGGATCCCCTTTATTCTGTATACAAAGGTATGCAAGTCACAAGAGTTTCCCTCTGACATTCACTTATAATGGACGGGGTAAAGTTATAATCTGAAAGTAGATCGATATTTTCTAAAAGTTATTTTCATCAATAAGGGTTATTATTAATTTAAATAGTTTATGGTTAATTACCTAGGGCTCGTTACTATTGCCCTCTGTGAACAGAAGTCAGCGATTTACGATTTAGTAAATCAAAATTGTTACATGTGCTTAAATTTTAATTTGGAAATAAAGTCCTAAAAATTATATTAAAAAAATTATTAAGATGGTACTCAAGTTATTTATCCACTGGTTTAATGCTCGGGTCCTCTCGACACAAATAAATTATCGTCTCGTCTCCGCCAACGGCCTAGGCTAGTTCCGGGTGGGAACCTGTTTCGTTGTCCCTGGCCATCCCAGGACGTGCCTCGGTTTTCCACCGATCAATCGCAAACCATATCTTTTAGGTATTTTTGATTAGGTGATAGCGAATGCTATCCACTCCTCCTGCCTGAAATTGTTTCTTTACGTGTTTTATTAATAAAAATAAATTAGCTTACTGTAAAGAAAATGTCTGATCAGCTAGAAGTCATGAGGCAAGCTAGTAAAATATATATATTAATGAAAGCTGAAGACTAAATACTACGATAACTAAGATTACTAACCTTAAGGTATTATTTTTCATTATGTGAAAGGAAGTTTTGACAAAATGATGTTATCTACCCTTAACTTCCACAAACCACAGCTGCTGCTTATTGCAAATCTGGTCTGCTTTTCAAAACAAAATTGCCTAGAAGCAGGAACCGTCATTGCTGTCCAATTTTGCCAGTTGCGCATGAGCGGAGTCATACAATTTGAAAAATAAACTTCCTGAGCTTTAGAGTGGGAAATTTAATCATTCTCTACGGTCTATCTTTATTTGAATTAAAGTGACCTAGTAGGTTAATGACCATATTAATGACGATTTTAATATAACTTTACACCCTACATAATAACCAAATGATGTTTTTTAAAAATCACAATTTTGAATTTGAATTATATAAGAACGCATAGCCGACTGTAACCAAGACCTCGAAACAAACCAACAATCTTTACCCAACTACCATTCGTACATTAGTATGCAAATGATTCAAAGTTCTGTTAATGAAAACTTATACGAAATATTATATTTACCAAATATATTGATATTGATTCATATAAAATCTAAAAATCTAAAAATCTAAAAATCTAAAAACTAATTTTGTGAATACAAATAAGTGGAATAAGTGAAATATGTAGAATAGTTGTAATTGGAGAACCAAGATAAGACCTGAGCTGTTATATTAAGGATAATCCTTTAAAATCTTACAATAAGGTGAATTTATTTATATAAAATTGTAACAGTTCTTCTTCATCTGTGTAGTATTCTGTGGATATTTCTTATTTGTCCTTCTTGGAGTTGCCTTCTCAGGTTTGAAGTTTTTGTTGGATCGATTCGATTTGTATTTGCACCTGATTAACTATAATTTCTAATTTTTCTCTGTTATTTTTCACAGATTCATGCATTAAACAATAACTATTCATTTTGGGTTCTGGCTTGATTTTCGTTGAACAAAGCCTTATTTTGTTTCAGGGTTTCCACGTGATTTTCCTAAATCATTGCTTGGCTTTTTTTCGCTAATAGCGCCGGTGTCTGTGGCCTTGAATTAGGATCTTGTGTTTTGGTATTTTTTTTCGACAAATTTCAACACTATTTTTATAGGCACATTTTTATTTTTGTTTTTAAACATTAAATTTAGTAAACATTGTCACTTTTGTAAATTATTATTATTAAAAATATTTGCACTTATTATGCAAACGAAATTGACTACGAAGCAATTTTATTAAACATACATTCGCAACTATAGATAGCTAAATTGAAACAAAATGAAAACTTTATTTCTATTTTATTTCTATTTTATTTCTATTTTATTTCTATTTTATTTCTATTTTATTTCTATTTTATTTCTATTTTATTTCTATTTTATTTCTATTTTATTTCTATTTTATTTCTATTTTATTTCTATTTTATTTCTATTTTATTTCTATTTTATTTCTATTTTATTTCTATTTTATTTCTATTTTATTTCTATTTTATTTCTATTTTATTTCTATTCTATTTTAGTGCAATTTACACTTTCAAAAAATCATCATATAATATATATCTTTGATAAATCCCTAAATATCCTCGATATTCCGTTTGTACACCTACATCCTTAGTGGTTTATGCCTCGGTAACCGATGACCGACGAAAATAGAGAAAATAATCATGTTCATGATGTACCTCAATATGAACGGCTCTGAATTAAATCCAAACTGACAATTGAAACGAAGAAAAATTGTTCACTCCTTATAGATATGTTTTTGTTTTGCAGATAATTATCTGAATTTAAAACTCACCATTCCCTGTAATACTTTTAGTAAATTAGTTTTGTTTCCTGTTTTTGCTTTTACTGAAAAAGTTTATTTTTAAACATACTTAAAACAGGTGGCGCCCTTATTCAAATTAAGAGTCCTCACAAAAAGTTTTAAAGAAGTAAACCGAAAATTCACCCCTGAGCATAATTAATTTTACCATCTTCCCCTTGGGAAAATTTTAATTATATAACATTGGGCTTAATCATGTTAAATTTGTCCTTCGAGCAAGACAATTTAAAATACTTTTCTATGCAGCAAATAGTTAATTAGTACAAAAAATTTGCATCCAAGTGCTTTAATAGATATTTACGATATAAGTGCGGTATGAACATTATTAATATATGCATGTGAAAATTGCCCAACGACTGCGTCAGCACGAGTTGGGCAATCACATAAGTATATTAATAATGTGTTACCGGCACGAATTGTGTACAATATTTTATCTACAACTGTCATGTAACAACAACTCCGAAAATTCGAAATTAAATTGAATAAAATTATGTCGGCATATCGTTAAATTGACTATTTGCGAATACAAGTAACCTGTCAGTATTTTGTACCCATAGCAACGGAATTAATTATTAACTTCTGTCAAAGTGGCGTTTAAAATCGTAAAAATTCTAACTTAATGTCGCTCAAATAACCATTACAAGTACATATATTATCAATTATGTCTTCAAGTGAAGATGATCTTCCACAAGATCTTGAAAATGCAGCAACCGGCGTAATAGAAAATTTAGTACCACAGAAATCACGTGAGAGATATCATTTAACTTATGACAAATATGAGAAATGGTGTAAAGATAAGAAAATTTTAAATATTACCAATGAAAAAGCATTACTGGTATATTTCAACAAATTGCTTAAATTGCAGAAGCCTACATCTCTTTGGTGTTACTACTCGATGTTAAGGACAGAATTGCTTATTAAACAAAATATCGATATCAAAAAACATATCAATTTGATAGCATTGTTAAAACTAAAATCAGAAAGGTACAAACCTAAGAAATCTAAGGTATTTTCGAAAGAAGAAATAACTAAATTTATTGTAAATGCAGGAGATGAGAAATTTTGATGCATGAAGGTAATATATAATAGATATTTGTATAAATGTAAATAAATAATAATGTAATATATATTTTAAGGTTGTGCCAATTATTGGTTTGGCTGGTTCATGTCGGAGAGAAGAGTTGACAAATTTATTGATAGAAAATGTAAAATATCAAGGATTGTGCTATCAAATTGTCATTCCAAATACCAAAACAAAAATATCGCGAGAATTTTTTGTTACATCTGGGAACATTGAGATCTAAATTAAGATCTAAAAGTTGTGGCCATAAACGATTTTTTGTTGGATACAGAGCAGGAAAATGTACAACACAACCTATTAGAATAAATACTATTGGTTCCAAGATTAATTGCCGAATTTCTTGAACTGCCTAATCCAAAGCAGTATACAGGGCATTGTTTACGGCGTTCTTCAACTTCAATTCTAGCCGACTCTGGTGCAGATCTTCTAAATATTAAAAGACTTGGCGGCTAGAAGTCTAATTCTGTCGCTAAAGAATATATTGAGACTTCGGCAGAAAATAAGAAAAAAACAGCTATGAAAATCTTAGGAGAAAACCAAGAAAATATACCATCGACTTCAAAATATATGGAAACTAATATTTGCAATTATCGGGCATCGGGCATGTCTACATCTGGCATGAATTTGTACGATTGTAAGGATTGTATTATAAATATCTATAACAAATAATTTTTTTATATTGAGTTCATTATTAATGTTATATTTGTTCTGTTTTGTTAAATTAAATGATTAATTTTGATTAACTATTAGTTCCGCATCATTACCGCACTAGTGCGGTAATAAACGTCTTTACCAAATTTAAATAAGTGTCACATCAGTGTCATTACACGACAGTTGTTAAAAATAATACAAATGGGTAGCATTAGAGAATACTGATATCGAATATATTCAATGATAGGTAAGAACAATGTTCTTTGTCGTTATGAAATTAAAAAAATAGATCATTTTCGACAATTAAACGCACACTTAAGGCAATAAATCGCTAGTTAGCGCTAAATAGATCCGCTCTTATAGTAAAAAACACTGCCATGTAATTTAATACGTTTCTTTAAGCTTGATTACATTTCATATGAAAATTACAGTTGTTGCGGTTTCGTGGCCTTGAAGTTTATTTCAATTACAAGATGAAGAACACTTGATACCAGCAGCGCTGCAAGAGGATAAAATGTAGCTATTAGATATACACAAGGTTTCTTATAAACAAAAACGATTTTATGTTCAACCAATTACTTAATTTACAAAATACATAATGTTTTATTTTCACTAGATTGTTATTGTTATAGCTGTCTTTTTATGGTGGGGTAAAAGAATATATAAAAACAAAATATCAACATTAAAAATATCGAGAACTAAAATCTTAAAAGTACAAAATGTGGAAAGTTACAAAATGTCGA
Organism: Psylliodes chrysocephalus; assembly: GCA_927349885.1. Classification (NCBI taxonomy): domain Eukaryota; kingdom Metazoa; phylum Arthropoda; class Insecta; order Coleoptera; family Chrysomelidae; genus Psylliodes; species Psylliodes chrysocephalus. Next base: position 46,704,213 of record OV651822.1, on the reverse strand, counting down.
AAGTACAAAATATCGAATAATACAATATTGAATAACATATCAAATATAAACATATAAAATATTAATAATGAAAGTTTTCAATACCGGGAAAGTAATTACAACATTGGAAAAAATCCTACTAAAATTATATTAACTAACCTATGCACATTAGGCTGGTGCAAAAACTGTCAAAATATTATTTTCGATTCGCTATACCCAGGGCTGACAAGTGGGGGGGGGGGGGGGCGGTAGCCGGGCCTAATTCCCGGGGCCCGGGCTCAAATGGGGGCCCGGCAGCGGTATAAGTGGGGCCCGGCAACTGTGGCGAGGATTTTTTTATTACTTTCAGAAGTTCAACACAAGAGGGGGGAAGTTCTTGGTTGAACATCTTTTTTTAGAGAAATTCAAGTAGAGGAGGAGACATTTTTGCTTGGAGACTTTATTTTTTGTTAGAGAAATTCAAGTAGAGGAGGAGAAATTTTTGCTGAAAGTCCTTTTTTTTATTTTTTATAAAATCGTTGCGGGGCCCGATCTGGAGAATTGTCCTGGGGACCCGACTTGGCTCTCGGTGGCCCTGGCTATACCGCGAAAAAGTTGCCTTAGGTGTATACTAGCATAATAAATTAAATTATCAAAATATCTTTCGTTCGCGCTAAACGACGAAAGTTTTAAGAAAATTACAAATTTTACATTTTAATAGTATTTTGTTATGTGGGGGTTTGGGGGTTTGTATTTTTTAGCGCTATAGTGCTAAAACTTTAGAACAAATATTGAATATCCTGAAAAAAAATATCACTGATTTTAAAGCATATTTTGCGATCGCAACAAAACACCTGAATATTTGCAAAAATTGCAAATTTATAATTTTTTTCATAATTCTGCCTATTAGGTTTACTAAATAATCTTGAACAAGTCGCGACCCTATCTTAATATTGAAACAGATGGCGGAAAGGTTCTTGAATGATAGAATACTGTAAATCTTTTTTTGTTCAACGAAATTCTATATTATTCGATAATTAAAGTATCGTTATTACCCAAATAAACAGATCGTACGTTATTTGACCCCTGCTTACTTTTTGCCTATTACGACTCGTTTCCCTTCATATTTTATACCGGTCAACTGTCTCAGAAGTATTAGCTTCTGTTACCATCCTAATATCTTATAGAATACTCACGGCACGATCGCATACTTTAATTTTCTTTTACTATACGGAGAATGGTCGCACTGCGCAGCTTTCTGAGTGCCTTTTAAAAGGAGATAGAAAACTTTGCCATTTTGATTCCTTATTACGTGTTGCCTACATCTTGGCGCAATATTTTTAATAGGTACGTTTTAATCATCCGCGTCTGCTTCGGAATTGTCGGTTTTCTTGTTTTAATCTAGTCTTTTGTTCCATGTATGCTAACTCCATGTTAGTCGGCTATCCAGATGAATCCATAAGTATTTGATGTCCTGTGTGTAAAGTGTGTACGTGTACTATGTATAGGAGCAATTATGTGGGTCCGAATACATTTCCTTAAAGTACTTTGAAATAGATAGGATACAAAGTGGTGTATGCCTCCCATATTTTTGTTTAAAAGAATCTGTAAGCCCAATATAATTTTAGAAGCATACATTTGTCTCTTAAGTTTTGATATTGGACGCATGAACACTGTAGGAAACCGGTATATTGGTGGTGTGTGAATGTAGCAGAGAAAAGAAAGAGCTGTCTGAAGAATAAAAGAGCTATGGTAAGGGCAAATAAACAAGATGGTAGAACAAAAATCGTGCATCAAGAACAGTATAGGCGAAGCAGAGCCATTCTAAAGAAAACAATATTTGACTCTAATAGATGAAATAGATAATGACATATGGGGAAAGGGTTATTAGATCGTCACAAACAAACTAAGATCTGCAGCACCCATGAATTTAGCGGAATAGGTTTCCTGTAAACCCGGAGATACTATGAATGAGGCTTCCTGTGAATGACGACGAAATCATCACGTTCAGCAAGGACGAACTCTTAACAGCAGCCTTAAAACTCAGGGATAAGAAAGCGTCAGGACCTGACGGAATAATACCGGAAAAGGTAAAGACAATTTTTAAGGGACCACTCAGGGAGATGTCTAAATGTATTCAACCACTACTATCAGAGAGGGGAATTTCCAAGACAATGGAAAAAAAGCAAGGTTAGTGCTATTAGAAAAAGAGAAACCAGGACAACTAGAAAAAGCCTATCGACCAATTTGTGTACCGAACGTACTAGGAAAAGTGCTGGAGCAGGTGTTACTGACCAGACTAAACTCGGAAATAGAAAGAACGGGAGGACTTGCTACTGAACAGCATGGATTCAGAAAGGGTAAATCTACTATTAGTGCTATGAAAAAAGTACAAAAGCTAGGTGACGCAGCAAACAAAAGGCCCCACAGTGAAAGAAAACTTTGTATATTAATAACGGTGGATGTCCAGAATTCATTTGATTCTGCTCCTTGGGGAGGAATACTAGCAGAGCTAAAAAGAAGAGGGGTTGCTAGTCAAACTTACAACATGATAGCAAGTTACCTAGAAGATGGGACGTTAGTAGTAGAAACAAAGGAAATGGAAGTAACATGCGGGGTACTACAGGGATCAGTGTTAGAGCCTACTTTGTGGAAAATATACTACGACAGAGTGCTTAGGATTCCAATGCCTAGCGGGGTAAAGTTAGTGGGATATGCCTGGTTACAGAAAAAAATATCATAGACATCGAATGGAAAGCTAACAGAGCTGTCAAAATTATAACTAGCTGGATGAAAAATAAAAGCCTTAAACTCGCACCACACAAAACAGAAATTGTGATGTTGGTAAGTCGTAGAAAAGAGAAATCCATATCATTGAAAGTTAAAGATGTTCAATTACAAAGCCAGGAAATGTGCATATACCTTGGCGTGTATTTTGATAGAAACATGAAAATGGGACAACATATCCGTATGATTGCTGAAACGGCCACAGCAAATATCAGTCGCATAATGTCAAATCTGCGAGGACCAAGAGAAAATATCAGAAGAATATTATGTTCGGTGATACAGTCAATAATTTTATATACTGCAAGCATATGGAAAAGAGTAATTGAAAAGAACATTTATAGAGACATTCTACTAAGAGTACAACGAAAAAGGGCTATAAGAATAACTAGTGCGTATCGGACAACATCAGCAAGTGCGCTACTTCTAATTGCGAGGATGCCGCCGATAAATCTACTTGTGGAAGAACGAATTATGGTTAAAGAAGGTAATGAACCCAAGACCAGCGCTCGAAATAAAATAATAGAAAAATGGCAAGCGACGTGGGCAATAGACGACGGAAAAGCAAACTGGAAGATATTGGTGCCACATATAAGACCATGGATGACTAGGAAACACGGAGAAATAAACTACTTTCTTACACAAATACTGACAGGACACGGAGCCTTTCGGGCCTATTTACATATATTTGGACTAAGTGATACAGCTGACTGTATCTATTGTGGCATGCTGGATACAGCCGAACATACGTTCTTCGAATGCCAAAGATAGAAAGACGAAAGAAGGCAGCTAGAAATATAATATATATTATATAATGATAGAATCGAAGAAAACATAGGAAATTGTTAATAGCACAGCCATTATTATGTCCAATAAAAGAAGAGACATGAACGACACTATGAGATGAGCCCAAAACATCAAATAAGAAAGCGTCTTCTCGAAGTAATGCCAGCAGGTAGTTCCAAGAAAACCCACAATGCTTTAAGGGTAGTTTTAGTGGGTATACCGGCCTTGCACCCTCCAACTGGGAGTCCCACACTACCAGGTACGGGCAGAACCATATGCCTGTTGTCCGTAATGGATTCTCACCCTACCAGAAAAAAAACTACTAATTTACTATTAATTTACTACTAATTTGCCACAAAACATTTCCATAGTAACGAAAACAAACGGAAATTAAGAATTTAAGAATCTGTTATCGTTGAAATTTTTAATGATTGGATTTTTTTAGTAATTTAATCTTAAAGTTATGACTTTCATTGTAATTACATATTGTAGAATGTGCAACTTTACGGATTTCTCTCCAAAAAATCTTTTTTTCAGTGAATAGTATATCTTTTTAGTCTTTCATACATCAATAAGATTTGCAATATCCATTCATGTACCCTCATCTATCCGTAGACTCAATATAAATCTTTTTTGTTTTTGCTAGACTGAAATATGGTATTTTCTGTACTCTCAACTAATTTAATCCTCTATTTACTTTACAAATAGCTGACGTTGTCCCGCCTCTGCCTTTTCAGTACATCGTTCAATGTCTTACAAATAAAAGTAATTCTGTGCTGTATATCAAGCGGAACGGTATTTTGATTTATATTCTATATCGCAGTTTGATGCAGCTAGTCGCCTTTATTTAGTTTTTATTTATACATCAAAGGATATAACGTATCGTGAGCATTGTCGTTTTTGTCACCACTTTCGACACGTTTTAATATTAAACAGGTCCTGCACAAAGGTTCGCTGTTTGATCTTTGTAGGATGAAAGCTAAAGAGCGTGACATTTAACATAAATTTTAGTTATTATCAACGTACATCTAATCCTGAATTATTAAGGATGTGATTAAACTCAAAAACAGATTTTTAAATGCCAATGTTAATTTGATGTTTTCTGACAAAGCTTTTTATTTTCACAAAATTAAACGAAACAGGTTTTTTATAATTTAATGAAGCTTATATACCACTGCAATGAAATTTCTATTGCACGCCATCAAATTGAACAGATAAATCACTGCTGCTTTTCGAGATTGCAGTGGGCAATTGGTTATACGCACTGATCTGTATTATTTTACTGGATAGGATATAGGCTATATTTAACATACTATAAAACCGTTCCACCAAGGAGACCGGACGTGCAACACTGCTGGCCGATTTGGGCAAATTATGGTGGGATCATAGAACTGAAACTTGTAATAATTCGACATACCTAACCTATAATTTGATTAGTTTTTCTTCTTATTCTTCTTCTTTTCCTTTTGCGGGCGATGTCCTTCGAGAAAATTCACCTATAATTTGATTTTTTATTAAAGAAAATATAAAAATGGAAACGTGAAGCATATTGTGTCTTCAGGAATGAACGTTTATCATTTATTTCATAGTAATGTTATCCGATACTATCTACATAAATAGCAGATAAAGGATTAGTTCAAAGGTACCTATAGTGGAAAGAAAAATTCTTAAAATCGCGCTAGGGATTTTTTATAACTTATAAGGACTACAACTAAAAGGAGATTTATAAGATCTGTTTCTATTAATAATTTTAATCAATTCCAGTTCTCTGTATTTTACAGAATAACTATGTCATCTGAAAAACTTACAATATTTCCATTTATATTTAAATGATAAATTATTTACAATAAAATTAAACAAGATAGGACCTAAGACAGTATCTTGAGGCATGCGATATGCTACTTATTTCCTTTCTTGAGATAATAATTTTATTTGTGTTCGTTTTTGTAAATAACTTTGTAATAAATTATATAGGGTGCATCACATTCATAAAATAAACTTCTATTATACGAAAAAACGGCACATGATATAGTTAGTAAATAATTTATTTACTTATATTCTTCAACCGGACCACTTTCGTTGTTGGTACAGCTGTAGAAGTCTTATTCTTGGTTTTGAGGTTCGATCAAAACAAGCTGCTTTAAAATGGCGTAAACACAAAAAATTAAGATTTTTAGCTCACAATTTGTTTGTTGCATGAACTCAAGCCATAACTTTGTTTTTTTGAGAATATTTACGAAATCTGCAAATTGTCTACCTGGGATTAATTTATATAATTTGTAAATCTATAATCTGTAAGAAATCGGAAAATTGTTTACTTGCAATCAATTTATAAATCTAAATTGAACAATAATTTATTAATTTTAAGAACCACATAAATATCTTAAAATTGCATAGAAGAATTGTTTAAATAAAAGTATGTATACCCTATAAACCATGAGACTACGCCAGAGTTGGGTCGGATACAGGAAAAAAGTATCCGAGTGCCGGATACGGATACTTATAATGTATCCGGATACTTTTTAGGATACTTTCACCTAAAAAGTATTCGGATACAAGTATCCGGATACTTTTTTCGGATACTTTTAAGGATACTTTTACGGATACTTTTAAAGTGAGTTAAAATAATGTTTTCATAACAATAGTTATAATTATGTAATAAGATTGATTACGAGTAACAATAAACAATACTAGGCATAATAAATAAATTATAGAAAATGGAAAGCGATATAATAGAAACGGTTAAAAACTACTCAATAAGTTGTTTATTATTTTTATTCTGTGAATATAAAACATTAAAACAAAAAGAACAATAAAACATAAAGCCATCCAGTGTCGTGTCCATATAAATCTAACCAGGGGCGGTTTCTTCCTTGTTAAATTTTATAAGAGCACATTATTTTAAAATCACATAATAATATACTTGTAAATGCACTTTAATATATTTATTATTTTCGTACGTATTAATCTTTACTTTTTTTGGTACTCCACTACGCTCAGGTTGATCGCGTCTGTTGGTTCAATATGTTGATTAAACGCGAGAGGTGTCTGAGAATGAATGTTAAAAAGACAGGTTAATAGATCCGTCAAATAGCAGTGTGCCTGCTTGAAACCACGCTATTTTTAGCATCGTTTTATGCATTGCACGTAGATTACGTCACGACAGTTAACTTCGCTTGGTCCAACGAATAGTTGTTGTTGTGCTTCGCAAGGTCACTCTGATTGGGCGTCTTTAATTCAACGTTGCCACATTTGGTAGATATCTGCTTTTTTGGCTAGTTTTAGTAGATAATTTTCTTTCGGTAGATTTCAATAGATTTCTATAAATTAATAAATAAAAATCCAATTACTCAAATAAAACTTCTTACTTAAATAATTTTATTGCTAAAGTAGATTGCTAAAAACGTTAAGGCCGGCGATCATCGAAATAAACAATCAGTTATTTTCGTCTAGTAGATTACTTAAAAATAATCGATTCTTTACAATTTATCGATTATTTTCAATTAATCTATTATTTTCGATTAATTGATTATTTCCGATTAACGGATAATTTTCAATTAATTGATTCTTTTTGATTAATCGATTCTATTCGATTGATTGATTATTTTCGATTCTTTTCGGTTCTTTTCGATTTTTCTCGATTTTTTTCGATTCTTTTCGATTTTTTCGATTTTTTCGATTCTTCTCGATTTTTTTCGGTTCTTCTCGATTTTTTTCGATTCTTTTCGATTCTTCTAGATTTTTTTCGATTTTTTGGATTCTTTTCGATTTTTTAGGATAATAAAAAGGCTGTATCCCAACAAACACCTTACTGCCGGGAAACTCGCGGCCTAGTGATGGAAGTGATGGCAAAGTGAGGGCTTCGGCTAATAGTATTATGGGCCGCCACTTGTCCATCACTTATGGGCCAAATCAGGTAAATTACTGATGGCCTGATGATGGGAGACAGTGTGTTTCCCAACGTTTATTTTTTCCACTGTTGGCCTAAAGCTGGCCTATATGAGGCTGTGGCTGGTAGATATGTTGAATAAAAAAAGAAGAAGTATAGATAAAAAAGAAGCGCACACTTAACCTACAAAAAAATGTGGTTATGTGGTTTTTGTTTTACCGAATTTTGCGAGGGAACAAGGTCATTTTTTTTCTAGACTTTATTTTCACGGCTAAATTCTTTTATTTTGTGTTAAGTACAGTTTATATACGTGATCGCGATGAGCAGCCAACAGTTTTTTAATAACAAGTAAGTGTAAATATAGATAATAATTAATATTAAAAGTTTTATATTTCTGTTCGCGCCCGCCTAAAAGCATTGTTTAACATCAAGAGATGTCTAAAAGTGATCAGCTCTCAGTTGCAATCAGTTGCTTTTTTGTTAATTACCTACCTACTTTGCAAGCATGTCTGAAACAAAAAGAAAAAGTAAATCTTACATGTACCGGAATATTAAGAAAACCATCGCCGAGTCTCTGCTTTTGTGTGATCTAGATAAAAAAGTTGATCAACCCTCAACCTCAAAAAGACTTGCTTGTGTGCTAGTACAAGTGTACAAAGTGAATCTAAATTAAATTCATCTGACTCTTCAGATATAGAAAGTTCTTCACCTAATTTTCCAATTTCATATGAAGATTCTTCCAATTCTGATGCAGATTCTCCCATTCCTGATGCAGATTCTCTTATTTCCGTGTCCTTTCTTAATGATATACCAGTTAGTCCAGAAGTACCTGTTGCTCCAGATTCTGTGATACCATTAAACATATCAAGAACTTTTCTAAATGATTGGGCACTTTGTCATAATATTACTCATAATGCTTTGGATGCTTTACTGACATTTTTAAAGACTAATCCTGATTTGTCAGATTTGCCAACATCTGCAACGGCACTATTAAATACTCCAAAATCTATGGAAATTGAGGAACTAGGAGGAGGACATTTTTACTATTTTGGCTTGGCTCAAAATTTAACACGCATCATTGAGTTAACACAGTGTGATATCTTGGATTTAGATTTTGGAATAGACGGATTACCTATTTACAAAAGCTCTAATCTATCTTTTTGGCCTATCCTCTGTAAAATTCATAAAATAGTTCCTCCTCCAGTTTTTACTGTCGCAATATTCTGTGGAAAAAGTAAACCTCCATTGAATGGCTTCTTTAAAAAATTTATTGAAGAAATTAATTTATTGCAAAAAAATGGACTTAAAGTGGATAATAAAATTATTAAAATAAATATAAGATCATTTCTTTGTGATACTCCAGCAAGATCTTTCATTAAGTGTGTCACTGCCCATAATGGCTATTTTGGATGTGACAAATGTATTAATAAGGGCAATTATTTTAATAGAAGAATGAGATTTTTAAAATTACATGCTACCCTTAGTACTAATTTAGACTTTAGAAGTAAGAATAATAACACCCATCATAAAGGAGAAAGTCCACTAGAAAAAATAAAAACTGTTGATATGATTAATTCTTTTCCTCTCGATTATATGCATAGTGTATGTTTGGGAGTTATGCGTAAGCTATTATTTGAATGGAGAGGTGGAAGCAGAATATGCAGATTAAATGCAGGAGATTTTGATAACTATATTAAAAGTATTAAACATTGGCCCTTTGAATTCAATAGAAAACCCAGAAGCATTTTAGAATTGGAAAGATGGAAAGCATCAGAGCTTAGACAATTTTTGCTCTATACTAGATGTGTAGTTTTAAAAAAGTTAATGTCACCCCAAATATATGCTAATTTTATGCTTTTAAAGTTTGCTTTAACAATATTGCTCAGCAATAGTCTAAACAATGATTATAATCACTATGCCTAGACATTGTTGCTAATATTTGTAAAAAATGCAATAAAAATTTATGGAAGAGATTTTTGTATATACAATACACACTCTTTAATTCATTTAGCAAATGAGGCTAGACTGTTTGGAGATTTAAATTCTATAAGTTGTTTTCCTTTTGAAAATCACCTACAAGTAATAAAAAATTTGCTGAGGAAACCAAATTTGCCACTTCAGCAAGTAATTCGAAGAATTTCAGAAAGAGAAAGTGATTTAAGTTTTCAGATAAAAAAAAGGATATTTATGTAATGGGAAAGCCAGTGAATCCATCAAAAGTAACTCAAGAATTTGTACACTATGTGAACCAGAAATTGTATACTAAATTGTGTTTTGGAAATAAGTATTTTTCCATTTCTCGAACTTCTGGAAATAACATGGTCATGCTAAAGAATGAACAAATTTTTTCATGCTGTTTTTTTTTTTAGATAATGAACAATTCACTATCATTGGAAAAAAATGTGACATTATTAAACCCTTTACCTCCTATCCTACCGATTCTTCAGTTTTCCATTTGTATGAAATTCAGTTTTTAAGTGATGAACTAGTAGAGTTTAGTGCTGAAATTGTTATGTGCAAGGGAGTGGTCCTGCCTTTCGAAGATACTTTTGTGTTTACTCCACTAGTTCATTTATTTTAGCAGCAATACAAAAATGTGTTGTGTTACTAATTTATTTTTTATTATTTTGCATTTTATTTATAGAGACTATTATGTAGTGGAGTTTCCAGAGGAAGTAGATACACCTTTGGCAGTAGTTCCTTATTGTTGGCTAGATATTAATGAAAATAACAAAACCATATGTATGTGGCCCAATGGCTTCAAAAGTAATAAACAGCTGACCAATGCACTTATTTCAAAACAAGAAATACCAATTTCAGAAACCGTCCCTTGTAGAATTACAGTAAAATTTAAAACAAGTAAGTTAGATTAAACTACATTTATAAAACTTAATTATTTTGAAACTCACTAAAATAATAATTAATAAGACTTAATTTGTTTTAGATGATTATGAAAAAGCTCTCTTAGTTTTAAAAAAAATGGAAAATTCATCAAGTGTATCGTGTTTAACATCATCAGATGGGGAGCGAAAAGGAAAAAGGATTTTAAAATGCCCTCCACGATATAGGGTTGATGATGACTTGGAAAGTTCAGATGAAGACAGTTTGCCCCCTGTTCCAGCTTTAAAAATAAAAACATTTGTGCCTCCTGTTTTGTCAGCTCCGACTTTTGGGACATCTCGGGATGAAATTCCCACTGAAACTCAATGCATAGAAATGGAAGAAAATCCAGCATATACTTTCATAGAAATTGTTCATATGCTTAAAAGAATTGAAAGTAAGTACATAATTTTTCAAGGAAGTTTTTGTGTCCAAAACAAATGTTATTTATAATGTTTTTATGGCATGTTGGACAATTTTTGGAATAGAAAAAAAGGCAGGCCCGGACGGGATTCGAACCCACATCCTCTGGATTACCAGTCCAACGCCTTACCAATTAGGCTACCGGGACTTAATTGCTAAGACATCAAAATTTTTCTTATTCCATGGAATAAGAAAAAATGGTAGGGTCGGGTGTGTATTCGTATTTACAATTTGGATGTCTTAGCATTTAAGTCCCGGTGGCCTAATTGGTAAGGCGTTGGACTGGTAATCCAGAGGATGTAGATTCGAATCCCGCCCAAGCCTGCCTTTTTTTCTATTCCAAAAATTGTCCGACATGCCATAAACATTATAAATAAGTACATAATGTCTAAAAGAAACTTTTAGTAATGAATATATTCATATTCTCATAAGACCTTTTTTACATTTCAAAAATCATTAAATTTTTGATAGGAAGGGTATTTTTTAAATTCTACAAAATAATTTGGTTGTAACATTTACTTATTTTTTAAACTAAAATTAAATAATAAATTAAATTTCTGTATTTTTTAGAATTATGTGTTAATAATTCTACTAAGATTGAATCTTTGAAAAATGAGATTACTCACTTAAATAATGTGATTCAAAACAAAGATACGATAGAAAGAACCCAATTGGAAATAAAATCGATCAGTACAATTGATGACCTCAAAAAGTTGGAAGAGAATCTAAAAAGTGAAGATTTCTTTTCTAAGGCTGTAATAAGTATATAAAACGAAAATTCCATTTATTTATATCAATTTACTAACAACTTTAGTAAAGTTTTTCAATAATTTTAAAAACTGGTTATAGTTATTAAAAATTTTTTAGTTGATAGTATTGCTAAATCTTTGTCATCCACATTTCATATATTTTAATATTTGTTTTCTCTATATTTACTTATTCCTTATTTTGCTTTTTTTTAGTGCCAGTCATTGTCTATATTGGGTGGTAAAGACGGTACCAACACGGTACGAAGAATTATAACTCAACTATTAACACATCAGTTTGTCCTGACCTTAAATTGGTCAGGGCGAAATGATAAATGCGGTTTGAAGCAGTTCGAAAATGTTCTTCAATTAATTCTTGGTAAGTAACTATTACTTCTATAAATTCCTATTAACTTATTTTAGAAAAATTTTAGCTACTGCAAGGAGAAACATGTTTTCTAAGGATATTACAAAACAGGAAACTGAGTTCATCCTCAAAAATTGGTTAAGAAGTGCAGGTGATAGAGAGGGGGGAAGAGAAAGGAGGAGGAAAATATGATGTAATATCAGTTTTTTTCTAGAATATTTATTTTATTTTTTAGAATAATTTTATGTTTTTTATTTAAATCCAATTTATTTACTGTTCCTTTCTGGTTTTAATAGGTTTTTTTATGATATGTATCTTGTTTTCTGTTCACTTGTTTATTTTTACTTATTATTTTGTGTTTTAATAAAATTTTTATTTTTTTTATATTTTAGTATAATTATTTTACTAATAAATTGTTTCACAATATATAGCTCGTTTCAATTTTAAAAGTACCAGTTTTGGTTCAGAGGAAGGGGAATAAGTATAATACCCTAGGTCAATCAGAGGCACTGAGTTTTGGCCTTATGATAGCCCCTTGTTGGGGACCCATTAAACAACTGCTGGCTAGCCGATCCGGGGGCAGCAGTTGGCCGTAGTGAACCTAGCCATGTAGGGGCCGGACCGGGGAAGCATTGATAGGCCAGAGCAGTAAGTATGGCCAGCCACTAAGGGACCATTGACATGCCTACAGAAAGAGTTTGTTGGGATAGGGTAGAACTACTGAATAAAAAATCAGTTATTTTCGTCTAGTAGATTACTTAAAAATAATTGATTCTTTACGATTTATCGATTATTTTCAATTAATCGATTATTTTCGATTAATTGATTATTTCCGATTAACGGATTATTTTCAATTAATCGATTCTTTTCGATTAATCGATTCTATTCGATTAATTGATTATTTTTAATTCTTTTCGATTCTTTTCGATTCTTTTCGATTCTTTTCGATTCTTTTCGATTCTTTTCGATTCTTTTCGATTCTTTTCGATTCTTTTCGATTCTTTTCGATTCTTTTCGATTCTTTTCGATTCTTTTCGATTCTTTTCGATTCTTTTCGATTCTTTTCGATTCTTTTCGATTCTTTTCGATTCTTTTCGATTCTTTTCGATTCTTTTCGATTCTTTTCGATTCTTTTCGATTCTTTTCGATTCTTTTCGATTCTTTTCGATTCTTTTCGATTCTTTTCGATTCTTTTCGATTCTTTTCGATTCTTTTCGATTCTTTTCGATTCTTTTCGATTCTTTTCGATTCTTTTCGATTCTTTTCGATTCTTTTCGATTCTTTTCGATTCTTTTCGATTCTTTTCGATTCTTTTCGATTCTTTTCGATTCTTTTCGATTCTTTTCGATTCTTTTCGATTCTTTTCGATTCTTTTCGATTCTTCTCGATTCTTTTTCATTCTTTTCGATTTTTTTGGATTCTTTTCGATTTTTTAGCATAGTAAAAAGGCTGTGTAGGGTAAAACTAATGAATAAATAATGGTTGCAAGGGAAATATTCTTAATTGAGAATCATACAAATATTTTGGGTCATCAAACCACTTTTTAGACTTTTGGTTCCGATTTTATCTGTTTCAAAAAGTGACCTGTTTCGCAAGCTTACATTTTTCTGATTATCAACCCATTCGCCGACACAAAAACTGCTTGTAATATTATTTTAGATTCAGAAGAAAAAAACGCGTTGAAGCTACATCCCGAATTTCATTGAATATCGTAAATATCCGGTCACATTGCCAAAATCCCTACACCGGAAGTAGCAAAACCGAATACCTTAAAATTCTTGAATAGCAATTTTTGTTTGTTATAAAACGTCTAGAAGCACATAATTATTTGCCAACAAAAAACAAAAAATCCGTCGACAAGCAATTTTACTTTAAATAATAAAAATGCAGAGGTTTAAGATTGTAAAGTCTAGAGCTATCGCTACCTAGTTTAGACTTTCTTCAATATTTATAATTGTTTATTTTGATTCATTATTATTATAATATTATTTTTCTTATAAAATGTTCTTCCAAACTTATATTTAAATCGCTTCAGAAATATAAATAAAATATTACGGCACATATTCCTTAAAAGCAAAACTTTCGAATAGCTCTCCTACAAAGAAAAATTGATTTTAGCTCTTACGATTGTAGTAAATAATGTATCCGAATGCCGAAAAAAGTATCCGGTGTCCGGATACTTACAAATTTGGTTACGGATACGGATACCGGATACAAAATTTGAAAAGTATCCGGATACAGTTTTCGGATACACATAAAGTATCCAGATACTGTATCCGGATACAGAAGTATCCGGATACTACCCAACTCTGGACTACGCCTATGGGCACAGTTGATCGCAGCCGCATTTACCATGTTTGTTTACAAATTTAAAACATTAAAAATTTTAAAAATCTTTAATGTGGTTGAAAATTGAGAGAACAAAATACTTGCTTATGAAATGTAGATTATTCCTTTCTACTTTTAGCTGTGCTGCTATATCCACAAGACGAACAACTGACCATATTGTCCTGTTTGTCTTTCAACGCGGAAAATTTAAAATGAACAGTAATACTAAATAAATACTAAAACACTGAACACTTTTTAAAAATATCTACAAAACTTACGCTTGATAAAAGTTTAAATTAACACATAGAACATCCAAATTATTAACAAATTTTATTCACTAAAATTAAAAACCAAATTTAGAAACCATTATTTATCATATAATGATGTCATCCATAGTACAACATGGCTGCCACTTCCGTCAGATCGATTAGATTAACGCGGACATGGCATGCTCCTTTCTGACTATATATGTTCTAAGAGTAAAATAATACAGATCAGTGGTTATATGTTACGGAAAGTTGCCAAATCAGTATTTATTTTCATGACATATAATTGAACTGTCAAAGTGTCATAAGTATTATTTTTGCGTTAATTAAATAAATTAATTTTTTTGATTTTTACAATGCCTAATTATTTAAATAGCCGTGCGAAAGAATTAGCAGGGTCTCTAATAAGATATTTTGAAGAATAACAAGATAATGGTGATCCTTCATTACTAATAAATGAAGCTAGAGAGCTTGTAGAAGAGGTGTTGAATTTGAATATTTCCATATTTTATTTTTTCCTCAAAAAAATCCAAAAAAGCGACCACATCCCAAACCTAACGGAACTTTTTATTTCTGACTACATTTCTGATGTCAATTACGATATGTATAAGAAGAAACAAAAAGTAACTCTTGCGAAATTACATGAATCTTCAAAGAGAAATGTTTACGGAATGCAAAAGTTTATTGCATACAGTGTTAACCAATATAAGATTTTAATAGAAGAATGGTGTTCCCGGCGGGGTCTTATGGAACTTCCTCATGTTGCCATTAAAGTTATACACAAGCATAAAAAATCTTTCTCCATATAAATTTGTTTATCTGGATGTAACATGGATTTTTCAAAATGTCACAGTAAACCACTTTTGGCAAAATAACGATAAAAGGAGCGTAAAAACTACAAGAGTTGATGGAAAAATACTCATTGTTCATCATGCTGGTAACGAAAATGGTTTTATTGATGGGACAGAATGGGTTTTTTCATCAAATGGTAACAACCCCAACTATCATGCAGAAATGAATGAAGCATTTCTTTAAACGGTTCGAGAATCACTTATGAATTTGTCTAAGCCTTCAACGATTGTTATGGACAATGCTTCCTATCACAGCACGTTATTTTTTAAAACGCCCAATAATTCCTGGATAAAACCTGAAATTCAAGATTGGCTGACCATACACAACATTTAATTTCATCAGAATATGTACACACAAGATTTCTTGAACACAGTTTTCAGAAATAAACCACCAAAAATTCAGAACAATATGGCCATATAATTATTCGGTTATCTTCTCATCATTGTACATTTAATCCAATTGAAATGTTATGGGGTATTTCCAATAATTATTATAACCGACATATTGATAGGGATGATAACTCAATTTAAAATTATTTAAGTATGGAAGCACTACAGACTGTATCTCCCCAAATATGGTCTAATTGTATCACTCATACTGAAAAAATTATTCAGAAAGGATAGAAGTGAGAAGTTATATTTGAACGGGAGGATATTTTACCTGTAATTATTGATTTTAATAAAGATAGCGATAGTGAACAAAGCTTTACTTGCTGTTTACTTTTATTCTTTTTGTATTTATTAAATGAACTTCTTTCAAAAGCTTTTAAAATTGCATATAGGTTTAATGAATTAATTATTTAGTGTCAAAAGATGGATTTCAAAACATTAGTTTTTTAAAATGTTTCTTCAGATCCTCAAATTTTGTAACAGCGTGGCTACGTCTACTTTTATGAGTTTATGACGTGCACAGGAAATATTTTATTGCATTAACTTTATTATCCACTCTGTGCATAAAATACAGAACAGAGAAATAGGCGAAATTAGCCTACTGAGCGGATATAATTTTATATACATTCTAGTAAGTATATTATATTCCATCAATTACAGCTCATATTTAGTACAAAAATCTGATGTGTCCAATACATGACTTTCCTATCTAGTTATTATAGGCTTTTTCCGGTTATTTTGTACAACATATTACAGCATCTCTATAAATGTTTAGAGGATAAACTAAATATATACATTGTCCACATACATCTACCTCGAAACATTTTTCTATAGATATTCATTAAAAACGAAAATACTGAAAAATTTAAATTTAGCACTTTTCCATTACGGTCCATTTTAGAAAAATCATTTATAAACAAAAATTATAGAGATCGATATTGCAAACAACTTTTAGTTCAACAATTTTCATAAAAATCAGAATTTTGCACATTTTGTCAAATTTCTCGAATACGGACCATTTCAGGAAATTTTGACAAAAAGCAAAAATTATAGATAATAATATTAGAAGTAACTTTTATTTGAACAATTTTCTTCTCCAAACATAAATAACAGATATATTCCATAAAATATAAAAACGGCCTCCCATAAAGTACCCCCCAGATGTTCCGACTTTGTCCAAAATCTAATCATTTTACGTCAGGCCGAAATAAACATTAAGTTTAAAATTTAATATTTTTTTCTTTATCCGTTTTTGCGTTTTCTTCAAAATTCGAAATTTACACATTTTCTCAAATATCTCGAATACGGTCCATTTTAGAGAAATTATGTATAATATAAAAATTATAGAGAATTATATTACAAACAACTTTTATTTAAACAATTTTTATAAAAAATTTTTTTTTACATTTTGTCAAATCTCTCGAATACGGACCATTTTAGGAAAATTTTGTATAAAACAAAAATTATAGATAATTATATAAGAAGTAACTTTTATTTAAAAAATTTTCTTCTCCAAACGTAAATAACAGATATATTCCATAAAATATAAAAATGACCACCTATAAAGTACCCCCCCAGATGTTCCGACTCTGCCCAAAATCTAATCAGTTCATTAGACGCTGGAATAAAGCTTAAGTTTAAAACTTGGTGTATTGCTGTGTATCGGTTCATGAGTTATGCGACCTATACACACACACACACACACACACACACACACACACACACACACACACACACACACACACACACACACACACACACACACACACACACACATACACACACACACACACACACACACACACACACACACACACACTCACACACACACACACACACATACACACACATACACACACACACACACACGCACGCACGCATGCACCCACACACACACACACACACATCATCGCGAAAATAGTCAAAACGGATTCAGGGGACCTCAAAACGTAAAAATCCGTCGAAAACTCGAGGTCGAAAAAAATCATGATTCCTATACTTTTCTTATATCTGTATACAGATAGGAAAGTAAAAATGACTTTTACTTTTTAAAATTTAAAATTAGTGAGGAATCTGTCAAATTAATTATTAGTATATTTATTCACTAATGTTACTTTTAATTTAGATTGAGTGATTGTCGAATCATTAAATAATGGCATTCAATAAGAAATTTGTCTATGATTATAAAGAGAGCGTATTTAGTCTATACAATCGAATATACGTATCCGTATCCTACTTGATCTGTTTAAACAAAAAATAGGTCAGTGATAAGTGCCCTGTATAGTGGGCGTACAGATTAGCTTCATCTGCAAATTTGCCATCGGGTTGATAGACGCTCACCAAATGTCCACTTTCAAAAATGAAGGCAACTATTGACCACGTTATAAACCTGCAGGACTTTGATATAAGAAGCTAGCTACCCCTAGACACCCCCAGCGACAACCAGCAGGTTTTCGATGAGTTAATTACCTGTAGGACTTTGGTAAGCTCATACCTGATTTTTGACAAGTCTTATTTTTACCAAGAGGGATATTAAGCTCCCATGAACGGGCTAAAGTATGATGACAGTACTATGGCATATTTGTTATCCCTTTATAGTTCGCAATAATACGCACTGCTAATAGAATACCTGAAGTATGGCAAAATACAAATACAGAATGTAAATGAGAAGTATAAACGCCTTTCCACCAATATTCCAATACCTACTTAACGGTTGTATTCAGCACTGCATGGATAACAATAATTTAAACGACACCAGAACACCTGATATATAGAGAGATGCCAGTTAGGCCTACTTTTGGGGTATCTCTAGTAGATATCCATCTTACCTATATCAGGCTTTTCTGTTCATAGACGTGAGAAAAATACCATTTTTAGTTCCTACTATTAAGGTTCCTCACATACTATGGATGGGTTGTGGCTCTTTTAGGTGGTTCAAGGCTCTTTTTCGGCGCTTTGCTCTTTTGCTCTAATCATCGACAAATCACTGCTATAGATAAAAGGTTAACAATTAAACTGGGTTTCTAGAACCAATGTGTCAAAGTGATATACAGAGGAGACTAATATGTCTATAAAACACAATACCTAAAATTATATGGTTACACGCCTCTGCACATTTTCAGTCTTTAAAAATCTCAAAAAAAAAACTCTCGTTTAGAAATAAGACATAATTTTTAACAAATTTTGCATTCTAGAGAATGAAAGAAAATATTATTACCGTAATTAACTTAACATTAAGACTCAACCAACAAAATAAAATATAAACATCTATATATCATGTGAATGAACGCAGAAGAGGCCATTTTGATCCCCCAAAAAACCAGGACTTCCTAAATCCACAGGTACTTGATTCTTATGGTCATACACAGTAATGGCTTATTTTATTAGTTGTTGACAATTGGATTTACAATAATTCATGTTTGTTACTGTAATTTTAATTAATTACACTATGAAATAAAATGAAATGCAATAAAAATGAAATGAAAAAAAAAAAATATGTATACATAATTTTACAATTATAATTTACAAAATTTTATCCTAATAAGCACAGATTCCCTTTTTGAATGTAAATTTCATTACTAACAAACATATATAATTAATAACAAAAAGATACCTATATTAAAACAATGTTGTTGTAACTCTCCCCCGGACGATTCTATGTGTACTATACAACGGACATGAAACATTAGGTAGGAGGGTGCGTCGAAAACACTCATTTCGAAGTTAGTTATAAAATGAAGTTTCCGCAATTAAAACCAATAATCATATCGTCTAAAAAAATACGATTATCGGTAAGATCTACGTAATGGGGACCTCACAACAAAGAAAAAGATATCGATGACAAAAGTAAAATGACAATCGCAATACTTTTAGAAGTATACAAAAAATTGTTAGGCCTTAACAGTGTACTTTTAAGGTCACATACATGTACTGTGTACAGTATGTTTTTATTATATGTTGATGTATTGTTTTGTTAAAAATTTTAACAGTTGAACAAATGTTTAATACCTAATACTAACCACAAATTTTATAAAGTTGAATCAGAGGTACTAAATAAATATATATTTTTTAATTCGGCATCGTCATCATATAGGCAACGTTTCATCAAGCCAAGGCACGCAAAGAATCCAATCCCTCGAAAATGCATCCCGACAAAACCACTACAAGAGAGTTAAGCTTTTTTAAAACGTCCATCTGTTGGTACACCAGTATAAATCGGAACGGAAGTAGTATTATAGATAAAATAATGTATCTCCTCTAGTAAATTATACACGTGAAAATAATGTAAAAAAACTCATATGTTCTTATCCGATTTTCATTTGTTTTCAAGTTATGGCGTAATTAAAAATGTTCATCTAGCTTTCCACTTCTGAATTTTAACATTATCAAAGTATGCCATATGTTCAAGGCTCAAAGGCATTTAATAATTCTGACGTTTTGATGAACTGTCAGTGTACAGTGAACAGTAACTGAATGTTTAATTTCGAATTTATGTTAGTGTTGCAAAATGCCAGATACTTATTCAAATTTAGAATATGCAAATATGGTGTTTGTTTGTGGTTTCTGTAATGAAAATGCTACAGCTGCTGCTGAAGAATATCGTCAACGTTTTCCACACCGAAGACATCCTGATAAAAACGTATTTATTAGAGTTTTCAACAAATTGTGCGAGACTGGTAAGCTTCCCAGAGCTTTCATAACATCTGAACGCGCTACTCGACAAGGTTTTGTAGAAGTAGAAAATATTCTGCATCTAGTAGAAGAAGATGCAACTACTAGCTCACGGAGAATTGCCACTCAATTGGGAATTTCACAAAAAAGAGTGATAAACACACTCCACGAGCAAGGCTTATATCCTTATCACGTACAGAGAGTACAGCACCTACAACCACCGGATTACGCTAATCGTATGGAGTTTTGTCGGTGGATAAATAATAATCATCGTGTTGTATCGAGTATACTCTTTACGGATGAAGCTACATTTACCCGTGATGGCATTAATAATACTTGTAACTATCATGTATGGTCAGACAAAAATCCCCACGCAACAGTTGAAAGCAATTTTCAACATCGGTTTTCTGTAAACATGTGGTGTGGTATGGTTGACAGTTATTTAATTGGTACTTTCATTTTGGAAAATCGTCTCACACGAGACAACTACCTCAATTTTTTACAAAATGAATTACAAGGCCTGCTAGAGGATGTTCCTCTAAATATTAAAATGAAGATGTACTATCAGCACGATGGAGCTCCTGCACATGTCGCTCGTCAGGTCAAGCAACATTTGGGCGAACGTTTTCCAGGGCGTTGGGTTAGTCGTGAAGGTCCTATTATTTGGCTTGCAAGATCTCCAGACCTCACACCATTAGATTTTTGTTTATGGGGCTGGATGAAAAATGAAGTCTACAAAATAAAAGTGGACACACGGGAGATGCACTAATTAGACGAATTGAGAATACTGCAGCCCATATTAAAGAATAAAGAACTGAATCAATTAGGAGAGCAACAAACGCTCTTCGTAGACGAAGCATTTCTGAACATTTATTGAAAGAACGCTATGATTAAGAGAATTTTTATGTGTAAATTTGTTTATTTGTTAATATGCTATAACTTGAAAACAAATGAAAATCGGAGTTTGGTGCGCTCCTCCCGACTCACCCTCTATACTGAAAAAATATATGGAAAGTAATTTCCTTATAGGTGTCAACT
Organism: Psylliodes chrysocephalus; assembly: GCA_927349885.1. Taxonomy (NCBI): domain Eukaryota; kingdom Metazoa; phylum Arthropoda; class Insecta; order Coleoptera; family Chrysomelidae; genus Psylliodes; species Psylliodes chrysocephalus. Next base: position 46,682,836 of record OV651822.1, on the reverse strand, counting down.
GGACCTGAGAAAGGCAGGAAGGCTTGTAACGGTTGTAACCGTTTTCGTTATTTAGTCCCAGATATTGTAACGGTTGCAACCGTTTTCGTTATTTTGAAACCACCATCTCTACACAAACGTCATTTGTCGTTTATGCCTCGGGTTGTCATTTCGATTTACCTCTGTCATCGAGCAATTTGATTATTAAATTTTTATTATCTTTTATCGTGTACATCCGATGTACTAATTATCTTAAATATTTTTAATGACCGTCTGATTTTATAAAGGTAAGTTTCCTACCGATATTTTGTTGAAAATATATATTAAGTACAAGAATTTCTTTATTAAAATGTCAAATTTGAAACATAACCTCACACATTGAATCACACCAGAAATCACATGTTTTATATAATTTTATCTATTATTTTGATAATAAAGATATAATATGCTTTACTATATTTAAATATGTTAAATAAGATTTTTCCTATTCATATTAATTCTAGTCTCTGTGAATATATTCAAATAATAGTTTACTTTGTTCATTTGATAGTAAAAAGCATCTTATCTGTTTTCTATATACTCTTCCTGATTCCTTTCTTTATATTTTTACCTTTTTCCTTGTAGCCTTGCTGTATATAGATGGTCCTATAGAAATTATATAGATCGTTCAATAGAAACTATATAGATGGTTCATTTTAGAAGAACAAGCTGCATGTTTAGAAATCTGGACGAACTTACAAGCTGCCTGTTTAGAATACATCAAGAAGTTTAGTTCAACCACCGAAAGAAGTTAACGAGATTTCACTTGACCTTTGAAAATGTAACAAGAAGGCCTCTACAGTCACTCCTTAATGTTACCTCTAGGAATGTGCACGAGCTTGATCGAGCAGGCTCGGTTCTTGCTTGTATTGCTCGAGCATGCTCGAGCGGAGCTCCGAACAGTACGACCAGTCCGATGCACGAGCGGCTCCTGTATAATATTCGGCTCGAGCGTCTCGCGTATCGGCTCGGCTCGAGCCTCGGACGATCCGAGTGTTCCGTACTTCGAATCATTCGAACTCTCGGTAATGAACTTATCATCAAGTAATTTTTCCATACCTAGTTGCATATTATTTAATAAAATTAATAAAACCTCGATCGTCCCTTAGTGTGACTCTTTAAAAGCAGCCTCGTCAGAGAGATCACGTGTACAAGGTGTGATAATGTTTTCGAGTACTCCATTACTTAGATGGACCGAGTTTATGACTGGTTACTTATTCGAAACATCAAATAATTTTCATTTATTCCAATGAAAAAAATCCTATATATTTACTGTAAACGTAAATAAAGTCAAAAACGTATTCTTATCACACTTATATTACGGGGACCGAAACACATTAATTACTTTTCACCACTAAATTTAATGTTAAATGATTCATTCAGAGTACGGAACGCTCGGATCATAAGAGACTCGAGCCTTGTAGCGTGCTCGAGCTGCAATTTTTCGAGCTTGATCGCGAGCGCTCGAACTTTACAAGCTCGTGCACATCCCTAGTTACCTATAATACCACAGATAAGTTATTAATAAATAATTTAAATTTGAATAATTAAGTCTCTGTGAATTAGAATTTGTTGCTACCTTATTTAATTATAATATCATAAAGGTTAGTGATTTTCTATATTTTCATCATTATTCGCTTGTCAAGTTTAGAAAAATATAGTGGCGTCCCACATTCTTTTTCAAAGTGATACGAGTTGTTTAATAATCTGGCCCGCTCCCCAAAATCATAGAGCTTAAAACACTATAAAAATAGATAAAATAATAAGGTCTTATTACAGGCTTCTGATCCAGTTTTTATTTTTAATTTTTTTAGTTTATTATTGACTGTTTCACAAGTTTTTTACATTTTTCTAGGACACTTTATTTTTCCTAAAGAATTATCCTTCTTTTCAACTTTCAATGCGGTATTTATGCTTTAATTTTCCCTTTAAGTTATGTAATACCCCGAAAAACACCCTTAATGGGCAACATGTGGCTTGCGGAAAGTTCCCAAAGTTCGAGTTTGTCTCTACACAATTTAAATCCGACAAACAAAATACGTGAAAATATAAGCCTTTGATATTTACTCGAAGAACGCAATAAAATATTTAAGAAAAGAATTAAAAAGTCCAGAGGCGTCGGGTTTTAGTAGATAACAATTTAAAGACATTACAAATTATTTAAACTAAAATTAAACTAGTTTTTCAAATCAGCTAAATAAATGACCACTACTCACATTTACCGTTTGTCCATGTATTCATCGAACGCCCTGTAAATTCCGTTCGAGTAAATACAATCTTATTGGGTTTAAATAACTGCATTTCTATTTAGCAAATTTCTGTGAGCTATAAGTCTTAGAAAATCTTATATCGATAATTGACTTTTGTAGTAGGAAATAGAAACTGCAATTGAGAACATGGTAGCGAAACAATAAGCCGATTGCTGATGGCGGAGACATAAATCTGTACACAACTAATTGCTCTTTCGTTGCGGGCAGAGAAAAATATTTTTATTGCTACCGGCTTTTCTGAAACTGCCGGTAATGAAGAACAATCTCTTTCTGGTTTGATAGCGTAATTATTACCTAGGAGTATATGAATTGCATAAAGAATAGATGTATTAAAAAAAGTGATTAATTAATGATAAAGAGTGTGGAAATTAAAAGCAGGATGTAAAATTTCACATGCTGGTATGAGAAATACTTAACAACTTCACTGCGGAATAGCGAGGTTAAAGAGTTGACATATTTTTTTGTTCAATTTTTAATATTTAAAAAATCATGAATTTCCCAAGTTGTGACAAATTCGTCACCAAATTGCGAGAACTATCATCAGCTGTCAATCTTTGTCGGTTAAATACACGGTTACCCTGTACGGTTTTTTGGGAAGTCCCATGTGTGTGTTATGGTCTTCTAGTCATAGTCTAGTCATGTGTATTGCTCTACAAACCGTCTGGAGTTTGCATCTTTGCTGATATATTTAGCACCATTTACACGTACCAAAACATCTTCAGGAAAAAAGTGTTCTAAACACAACTATGGTTTTTTACGAAGGGGCTTATTTTCAAGGATCCCTACTAGAAAAAATCAAAGTTTTCTTTTGTCATAATCTTGCGGAAATTTAAATAGAATATTAAAAAATATATATTGGTGCCTAATAAATAAATCATTTTTAAGGTATTCTACATTTTAGGTTAAATTTTCTTCGCTGCTATTCAATAATTATTTATTGGTAAAAGAATAATTTACAAATTTATAAAAGGAATATCACTTTAAAAATTGTTTTAAGACTGTTTTAGACTACACAAGTGTTTGATACAATTTCTTGTATAATTTAAATTGTATATTATCAAACCTGCAGTGAATTGTCTGAAAAATTAGATTGGATAATCATTTTTCTAACAATTTACTAAGTGATCCTATACAATTTAAATTTTATAAGAAATTGTATCAGATCTTGTACAAGAAATTTTATAGTCAAAACAGTCTTAAAACGGGTACCCTACTCCTACTCCACTGGTTCAAATGAAAACAACATATCTTAACCTAAAAATACTTACCGATGAAAGGATACATTTCGATTTAAATAATCTACTTTATTAAACACTACACATGCATGTACCATAATTGTTTATATTTCTCACAAAAGTTCACAAAAATAGTATTTTTGAAATGAATAAATTAATAAGTCACACAGAAACTGTCAGAAACTCTCAGAAACTGTCAGAAACCCAAAATAGCTGTTGTAGGTACTAGTTGTAAATTTGTCCATTTAGATATTCAGCGTTGCCGTATTTACGGAGTTCTTTGCAACCCTAATATTTTGTTTAGATTAATATTGATTTTTAATAAAAAATTTACCTTATATTAAAACTTTAAAGAATAATTTGATTAAAAACATATTTTTATTTATATATTATAAAATTATAGTTATAGGATACATCAAATTTTATTTTTCGAATGTAATTTTTACTGACTGATAAAACCATCAAAGACGCAATAAACGAGAATCTGGTGGGAATAATGATTTGCCACATAAAAATGTTAGTTGTAATGTCTTTGGCTAAAACTGTTTACATATTGCCTGTTTCCAACAATAAGTCACAATGTAACATGAGATTAAGGGAAAGATCATGTTCTCTCACGCACTGTTGACATATTTTCATAAAACTTTTTGTTTTTTATTAAGAAATATTTAGTGATACGTAAAAAAATCCCAATAACTAATATATTAATAAGTAATTTTCATAAGGTACCTCGATTTAAAAAAAAAAAACATTACAATTATTACCAAATTTTTTTCTAGAAACGCGACAGAAGTGCAATATTTATGGTCAATCATATTTGTTGACGTAGTAAACAATATTTTAGTTTTGGGTTGCCGTTTATATGACGTTAATGCGTTTGAAGTGTTATTTTTGTAAAACGTATTTAGTGAGAAAATTATAGTTTTGGAGAATTATGGACAAGGTATACCTAGACCTAGACCTTTTTTTGGTACGTAAGTTTATATTACGTATCATTATAGAATTTAAACATTAAAATCATTCAATAAATAAATAGAATCACTTGGCAATTAATATTAATACTTATTTCTATAAAATATTTTGGTTTAAATTTTACATACATTTTTACGTTTTACCGACCTTGTATGGTCCAAAGCCAAGAAGAGTAAGCCTATTGTTTTTCAGATTTCCATGAAATGTTAAAAAAAAATATGGTTGGAATAATTAGGGTTTGCTGAAGATACAATAATTATTCAAAATCTGGTATCCAATATATGTGTGTTTGCTGGAGTTTTTGATTCGAATATGTCGACCAATTATCTCAATTTTATCACAAATAAAGCATCTCGAAACTTTTTGGCTTCTGGGTGGTTTTCCTTTCCAAGAAAAGTGGCAATTTTCTCTTTTAACTCATAAACGCGTTGTAAAAATTTTCCGCCATCTGGCCCCACGTTGGGGCATGTTATGTTATGTTATGTTTTTCTATTTTAAAAACATATTTTGCTATGTTCAATTTTAAAGTTAGGCACCAGATGATACTTTTTAACCCTTACCTGGGTCTCATTGTAAAAATCCTTATAATAAGAATTCTTACAAGCCTAAGGCCTAGCTCAGATCAAAATGGGTCAGTGGGATTCGTTTAGAATTTACCTTCAAGTCAATGGCATGGTCTTTAATTAAAAAGACTTAAAAGAATTCAATTAAATTAATTTTGGCGCCATACCTTTAGATCTACAATAAAAGTAAATTTGCATAAGCTTATCAGTTGAAAGTAAGGAAAATAAAAGAACTTAAATTTTAAAACAATTAATCGGCTTTAATTTAAAATAAATTAATTAATGAGTGATATTAACAGTAAAAAATAAAAATTAAATTTATTGATTTTAACAAATTTTACGGAAATTATGTTATTTGACTAGATAATGAGTTATTATTTTTTTTAAATTAAAATTGACTAGTATGAACTTTTACTCAAAAATTGTGTGTGGTCCTGGCCGACTCTTATCTTGTGTGTTTCCGGATTTCAACGGTCGAACTGGTCCGTGTCGCTCTCTTAACTGTAGCTCAGCCTACGATGACTTTCTAGATATATTCTGCAGTTCTAGATGTAGCTCAGCCTACGAGGACTTTCTAGACATATTCTGCAGTTCTAGATGTAGCTCAGCCTACGATGACTTTCTAGACATATTCTGCAGTTCTAGATGTAGCTCAGCCTACGACGACTTTCTTTATACTACGAGTTCTTAGTTATCAGGGCCAGTTCCTTACTGGGCCAGTTCCTTAATTTTAAGAAAGAAAAAACGTGTCAGTTACAACAAAAAAAAACCGTATCTTTCCATTGCTTCAAAAAAGAAAAAAAAAATACCAGCCTACGAGTCAACCATAAAAGCTTACAATTTAAATTAAACATTTTTGAAATCAAACATTTCAAGTTTACAACAATAATAGAGATTTGCAATAGTATTTAAATTAAAATACATGAAGAATGGAAAGATTTTTTTTAAATAAGTGAAAAAAAATATAAAATTAATGGCAGCCATTTTGTACATTGCATGGAACTTATATTACGCGGAAATCTCGCTATTAATGAATGAAATAACTCAAAGATAATTTCACCAGGATATACACACATAATAAAATTAATTTCTACCATTCATTATAAAAAAAAAGATTCTGTTACCTTAGTTAGTTCGGAAACACTTAAACAAAGCACTTAACTAAACCAACCGGTTCGTTTGGCTGCAAAATTGAAAATAATTAGGCAAACGAGAAACGTGATGCATTCCACATCAACAGGTGGCCAGGCGTGCGCACAACCTCTGACAGTAATTATTGATTTTTAGAGATGGCTTACCATTGGTTGAGCCATAGAATGTCTCTAGACAGAGACAATTTCCCTAAATTAACATAATATCCATATTTCCAAATACGAGGGGCACTCAAAAAGTATTAGAATATATTGGAATATTTGAACTAATTACATATTGTAATTATTAAAAGGGAGTGACGATTACAACGTAATAACTCGCAATAAAATAGCAACTTCGAATGTTCTGTACCCATATTTTTGCAAAGTGCATTAAAGATTTTTGGTTTTTGGGGGTCTCAGTATTATATAAATTACTACAGTAACAACCGTCGTTAGCACAATGTTGAGGCCAAGGGGCCTATATAGTTAAGTTAACAACACTTTAAGTTTCCAAAAAAAAGCAAACTTTATTTATTTAAAAAATATACAAAAATGGATCTTTAATTAACAATGTTTATCGTAAGTGATTAAAATAAAAAGAACGTTGATTCCCACGTTGACATGGTATTTATAATCTCGGGTTCATTGTCGCCAAGGTGCAAAGCGCTGACTTTGCTGACGAGGCACTCCGGGCATTGAACGGTGGGTTTCTATCACATTTCTCCTCCCTCCTTTGGTCCTGGCTTCGTCCTCGAAGTCTCTACGAGTAGCTCCTGAAGAACCTGGATTTGTGCTGGTTGTAGTTTGGGCCCAAAAAGAATTTTTGATATTCTTTTCTTTTTCTTTACTACGATAGTAAAAAGGATGGCTGAAACAGAAATTATAAGGACAAGGGCGACAGAGCTGAGTCCTGTTGAAATTTGTGGCATAAGTGCTATTGGCTCTATTGGTTGGAGTTGTCCGTGGCTTTCTGGAATATTCAATTTTTCAATTTTTAATGTATGTTCTGGAATTAGTCTAATTGGGATGACTTCTGGAATGGCGATTTCTTGAATAGTTTTCTTATCATAGTGAATTCCTTCTATGTCGATAGGTTCATCTGACAACAGGATGCTGCTTTTTCGGATTTCTTGTTGATTTATTATTATTGGGTGGACTATTCCCAATAAAATTACTTTTCGGGTTTCCTGTGAAAAGTTCTCTGTGATCAATGTTTTGGTGCAATTTTGAACATTAGGGATGAGACATCTGGACTTCACGGGCTTGGCACATATAGTGTAATCTGCTTGGCCGGTACATGTTTCATACCATTTGCTATTGGCATAATAGTGTGCAGGAGGCAAAACCATTATGTGATCATTATTAGGGATAGGATAAATTCTAAAGGTGGGGTAAGCGTTAACGTGGAGGATTGGGATTTTGAAAATTATGAGCATTGTATTGGGTGTGACGCAAACTAGAGATTTAGATGATTCGATAAGTTCATATGGGTGTTCGTCATCGACGAGTAGGGCATTTCTTGAGTAAATTTTTATAAGGTTTTCTTTTAAGTCCTCGAGTTCTTTAAGAGTAAATAATTCTATATTTGACAAATTTAAATGTGAAAGGGTAATTGTCCGAATAAGTTTCATAAGAAATTCGTTAATGTTTTGAAGATTTATTATTTCATTATGTAGGGTAATGTATCCATCAAAATCAGCTGATAATTTATTAATTGCTAGTAAAAGGGCTCTATTATTTTTAGTTACTTGTTCTAAAAGTTTATTGAATCTCGTATCAATAGATTGGCCAAATGAGATTTGATTATTAAATTTTTTTATTATTTCATTTTGTTTAACCTCTATTGCGGTAATGTGAGTCTTTAGTAAATTTAAGTCAGAGTCGTCAGGATTTCCGGTTATGTATTTTATAGTCGTGCCAAGAAAATTAAATAGTCCTTTTTTCTGTTTTCGTGTTATTTTATGTAGGTTGTCTTTTGCTTCACCATGTATGTGATTGTATTGAGTATTTAATAGAGATGGTGGTCCAGTTTTTAATGAATTTTTAAAATAGTCGTTAAGGCTGATATCTAAAGTTTCTTCTAGTTTTTGTAGGTCAATGTGTAAAATGTGTCTATGTATTCACGAAAATATTTACAAACAAAAGGTCTAAATTCGTGAGGTATTTTTATAGCAAATTTTTGATTTGGTCTTAGTAAACTTTTGAATGCGTCAGTAATTTCCATTTTAAAATTTTTTCTTTTTCCTCTAAATTTAAATGTTGAGTACGAATTATTGAAGGGTCAAAATTTATCGGACCTTCTGAGATTTCATAATTATCTAAATTTTCTACTTGTATTGGTTCTAATTGTTCGGGGCTAGGGAGGTAAATGTCATCTATATAACCGTTTGTAACAGTGTGTATTGATTCGGGAATTTGTATGTTATTTATTTTAATTTCGGGGAAAAGTATTTCGCCACTACTTATATTAACTGGAATTTTGTTATATAAAGTGTCGAAAGGGATCATAATATTAAAAGCTCTTAATGTCAGTGTTTTAGTTTGGTAGTCTATTAATGCGCGTAAACGTTCTAAATCATAATTTCCAAGTAAAATATCAAAATGTTTACTCCAATCAGCAATTCTAGCATCGATAGTTTCGTATATGTTAAATTCTTTAAATAAAGGCGTTTTAATATTTGACAAAAATGTTTGAGTTATTTTCATTGACGTTTGTAAATGGTTTTTTATATTTGTGAGTTGGATCAAAATATGTCGCGGCTTTTGGTGAAATGATAGTGTCTGAACCTCCTGAATCAATAAGAACTTTTAATCTTGTTTTAGGCATAATAAAATAGGGTAACTGGGGATAATTATGAATATTATTTAGGTCTATTGAGGCGGCGGTTGTCCTTCTGAAAAACCGACCTGAAAATTTTCCTGATGAAAATTTTCTGTCCCGTCATCATAATTTTCTGTATCATTAAATTCAAAATTTCGGGGCAATGATTCGGAATTTTCATCCCTGGAAGTATCTATATTAAAATTATGCGTCCTTCTAGTGGATAAACTCATAGGTTGATTTTTTGTAGTAATTGTTTGTACGCCACTCATGGGAGTGGGAGAACTTTGATGATTTTGGGAATTTCTAAATGATCTATTAAAATTTTGGGGGTTATTTCGGAAAGACGAATTATTCGGAAATGAAGATGAATTATTAAAATTTTGAGTGTTGTTTCTGAAATTAGAATTGTTGCCGAATTGTGGCGAATTATTAAAATTTTGATTATTTCTATAAGTAAAAGCATGTGGAGGTTTATTTTGTGAAAAGTTTGTGAAATTTGGTTGAAAATTACCCTGTGAGTGTGAAAAATTAGGTTTATTGTATACAGGCTTGTACGAGGTTTGTTTAATGGGATTAATTCTTTGTTTTGGATTTTGTTGACCTTTCAGGAAATTCATGTATTGTTGTTGACTCTTATGATTATCGTAAGTAATGCATTTTTGAAGGCCCTCTTCAAGACTTTCAATTCTAAAATGCGACAAATATTCACAATATGGTTCATTTATACCTGTACAAAAAGTTTTAAGAGCAATGCCTTTAAAATAAGGTGTTTTGAAATTTAATGTTTCGGGGTTGTCATTTAGTGATATGTGTTGTAATAAATCATTTAAATTGTCGCACACCCTTTGATGATAATCGTCATATGTCTCGTTAGTTTTTTGTACCGTTGTAGATAACTGTGTCACTAAAATGTCTTCAGAACGTCTGTCGCCGTATTTTGCCAAAAGGGCAGGTCGAATTTCATTCCAAACTGTTTTATTAGTAAAATTTAAATAGTCTCTAGGTTCACCCTTGATACGAGAAGCAATATTAGCATTTAAAATAAATTCTTGTGGTTGAGTTAAATTTTGATTAGATAAGAATACAATTAAATTATCGACTGATTTAATAAATGTGGAGAGGTTATCTCCTGTAGAAAATTCAGGTAAAGTAGCACAAAGGCTAGAAATATCACTATTAGTCATAGGCATTTCGGGGCGAAGAACGTTTCGAAAATTTTCAGAAGGATTCTGAGAAAGTTGAGAACTATTCGCTTGATCAGAAATGTCGGTAGTCTCCAATTTGAGACCGGCTAATATAACGTGTAAGTTTTCTTCGGAAATATTATCTAAAGTGCTCATAAAGGATAAAGGAAAATTGTACTCACAAAAGGATGATCACTGAAGATGTCCTCTGCATGCTACTTCTTCCTCTCGTCCTAGGTTCGGTGGATTTTTCGTTAAACAACTGAGTTGACCAGAAAAAGTGAGTTTTCTGTACGAAGAATCCTGTTCGCAGCGCCAGTTAAGTTAACAACACTTTAAGTTTCCAAAAAAAAGCAAACTTTATTTATTTAAAAAATATACAAAAATGGATCTTTAATTAACAATGTTTATCGTAAGTGATTAAAATAAAAAGAACGTTGATTCCCACGTTGACATGGTATTTATAATCTCGGGTTCATTGTCGCCAAGGTGCAAAGCGCTGACTTTGCTGACGAGGCACTCCGGGCATTGAACGGTGGGTTTCTATCACATTTCTATATCATAACTTTTACACAACTTTTCACTTTGCACTTTGCATATTTTACTAAATTTATGTTCTATACATATAATAAATTAAAAAGTAAAATTTGGAAAGCAATTTGAAAATTGAAAATGAAAAATTAATAATCTGCAAAGTTAACGATATTATTTCATAAATCACAAGTATTAAGTTCTCGTAAATTTGCAAAGTGCAAAGTGAAAAGTTGCAAAATAGTTTTATGAAATAGGCCCCTTGGCTCATTTCTTTGGAAAAAAAGAGCCTGTCTGTGCATCATGCAATGGGTCCCGACATATTGCGGAGATTTTTGTTTTACAAGCGCTTGTACACTTTGGAATCTTCCAGACACTATACGAGCACTATCGGTGCATAGTTTAACGCAATTCTTTTACTCCATGTTTGCCTCATTAATAAAATAATTTTAAATATCAAACAAAGCGAGTGCTGTTGCTTTGAGTTCTATAGATTTGAAGAAAAGTAGCTCTTCTACTGCCGATATACAATCACAAAATCGGACATAGGCATCTGTTACCTTGTCAAGCCGAATCCAAATCAATTTGTCACGCAACTTTTCAAGAAGCTCATGCTATACATCTTCGGCTATATTACCGATTCGGCGGCTAACAGTATTATTTGAAAGAGGTATGGATTGCAATTATTTAGCAAAACTATCTTCAAACATAGTTTCTACAATCTCCATCGCATCTGGCAGAATAAGATCTTCACAAATAGTGTGGGCCTTTTTACATCTGGCTGTTTTATATGATACTTTGTAAGAGGCAAGTAAAGTTTTTTAATTTACAGACAAAGTTTTTTTGATGAATGATGTTTGCTCTTCATATGACTTTAATTTTAAGTTAAAGAACTTTCGGAGCTTGTTAAAGTACTTACTATAAAGTGTTTCCAAATGGCGTCTAAGTTTATTAGGTTTCATGCTGTCTGTAGCCAAAATTTTTAAACAAATGACGGACATAGGTCTTTTTTATTTATTTTAGTAGTGTCTAGGGCACCAACAACACGCTGGACTAAGGAGATTCGGGTTAAAATTTTCAACGCATAATATTCGTCATCTTTTATTATTATACGAAAAAGAAAGGTGCTATAAAAATTGTTTTTAAAAATTGGGCCCCAAATACTGAAAGGTTGAGAAAAACTGGATTAGTTTGATTTTTTAACCAATTAAAAACACACTATATTTCACATTGACTTACATAGACAATTAACGTCACTTACGCTTGACCCGCCTACTAAAGTCAATTTGTTGAACTTTATAAAAAGGCGGACGGAAATTTAAAATTTGCCCATTGTTAATTCACCTCCTTCTCTCTAGTTTATAACGTTTAGATTTGACCTTATAGCAGTTATTCATTAAAATAGGGATACGCTTGTTTTGTCCAGCAGTTTCCATACTCAGTACTTCTAAACGGATCCTTCTATAGACACATTTAAACCACTGTGATTATCTAGTTTTTTGGATCGACAGTCGAACGGTTGATTTCTAACAACTGACTGTCGAAGGCGTTTCTTCACGAGTCTTTTCCCATAGATGCAGAGGTTTTTCTGCAACACTCTGGGCGAGTAGGTGGCTGCCCTGTATTCAAGATGTCTGTCTAACTTTTCCGCCACGACGGTAATTGTGGGTATATGTTCAGTTTGGGGTAGGTAGGACTTGAGTTTAGCTAGGATATTTTTTTCGTTTTAGAAGTTTGTTTTAGCCCTTTCTGTTAGGAATGTATTTCGTAATAGAGGGCCCTGAGGAGACATCTATTTGCCACTAAGGTATGTTTGTATTATTGGTTTTTGGGAGTGACGTCTCTTCTTTGAATTTCAGGATGCATTTTGCACGTGGATTAGTGAAGGAAGTTTCAAAATTTAGTGGAATACTTTTCCATCCATAATTGGGATATTGCGAAACAACCTCTGTTTAAAACTATACTAGTGTGTGATTTGGTTGTATTTTTGGATGACCACATGTTGTAAGAGCTTTTAGGAGGATATATTTAACCACGTTTTGGATCTCATAGAGGTAAGTTCCTTCTGCGCAGCACTTGAATTACGTCGTAGTAGTTCTTTTTCTAAAGCCTTCGTCTTTTATTTCAGTGCCCACATATATATGTAATTTTTTCTCGATAAGCTGTCCACGAATTTGCAGTTTGATCTGATTTGGTGCTTCGTCTTCCCCCTATTGCTATTAAAGGGGTAAATTTAGTTTGATTTTAGTCAGCATGCTTACCTAGACGATTATTAACCCTAATTTATGTTTCTTTTCGTTTTATATATTTTCAGTATATAGGATTGGCTATTAAGGGGTAGAATTTTGAAACCTAAGGGTGTAATTTGCCTATTATATTTTTTTTCTTCAATTTTACATACTAAAGAATGAAATTAAAGTACGAGAAACGAAAAAAAAGTTTAATAAAAACAAAAATATACAAAGTTCATTAATATTCATGTTCAAAAGTAGCTCGAAAAGATATAAAACTTTAGAAAAATTCGGAGCGACCTTCCAATATTAAAATTTCGACTTGAAATTTTCAGGAGCTTTATGATTTTTCTTATAGAAAAAAATGAAATAATGAGAAAAAAAAATTAAAACAAGAAAAAACGGTTTTCGGCCATTTTGAAATTTTTTTAAAATTTGGAGCGACCCTTTAAAATTTTTTTTGAGCTGTCCTTTGGAGGGGGCTCTTAAAATATGATAAACTAACATATTTTCATAGGAGACTAAAATAAAAAAAATATTCGCATATATATTGAATTTTTCTTGTCATTTAACCCCAATTTGCTAATTGTCTGTTCGATTTCATGAGGGCAATAAGACCTATGGTAAGGTAACGGTTTATAATAGTAGGAGCATACTCAATTTGTAGCCGCTTGAAGGCCTTCGTTGAGGAGATGCATTTGGTTTGGCTATTTGGAGTTTTATAGTGGATCGCCACTTGGGATTGTTGGATGTGAAAAAACTTCTGACGCCCACTTACATACATACCTTTTGCTACGACTCACCCCTTCTTTACTGTAGCTAGTCGGAATCCAACACTTGGATTAATAAAAATCCTTCCTCAAGTACTTAGGTACAGATAGTAGGTAGCAAGTTATTATACTCCCTGTCATTCTTTTTACCGTCACTTATTAACATTCTAATGTCTTGTATACAACGAGAACGGACGCCTTGCTTGCTATTTCCAATGAATCAGTTTTATTCAAGGTTATTCAGCTATTATAACACTAGTAGTTTAACTATACTTTACCGTTAACCAATATAAATTTTTTTAAATTTATTCCTAACGTGCGAACGACCAAATATTTATTTTATTAAGGGTTTTCTGTTGTGTATCTATTTAGTTTAGTATTTTATTTTTTATCACTTGATTGTTAATATACACCTTTTGTGATGGCTATGATGATCTATTTGTGCATTTAATTTTTTACACACTTATTACCTGATCTAAAGGATTGTCCTGTAGTGCATGTCAATCAAACTTTACTCTTCCATTTATCCACCTTTATCCAATCATAAATTGGGATTTTGTGCCCATTATTTTTAATACCCCGTATAAAACTTTATTAGATAATCGTGCAGTTGATCAAAATTATTTAGTTTATAATGTCCGTAACCTATTGATGTCTTTATTAACTACCTCCCTGCCTACATCGTTAAAATAATTATAATATTATAATAATAATTAAAAAACAGCTTATATTTTTTAAACTGTATACTTCGTAATTATTAAAATATAGTACCTTTCCCCTTAATATTTACTACCTCTTAACTATCTAGTTGCTTTTGAATATTCAGTTAATTGTATAAATGGCATAACGGAATCATAATACCTTCGCTATAAAAGGATATCCCATATTAATAAATTTTTTCATAAAGTATTCGGCCTCTAATAATACCAAACATCTAATGACCATCGTTATCGAATAAAACCCGATACTATTAAAGGAAATAACGAATTGTGTATTCCTAGCAAATTGGATAGGTAATAACCGCCTTTTATAGTTGACGGTTTCTTCTGCCAGATAATCAAGGGAGTTGATTCAACAGGCAATAAAAATAGGTAATATTTTGTTTCATAATGTCCTCATTTATTAACATTCTGAATCAATTTTTTTCTTGCACGAGTTAAATTTGAGATTCATAACAGTGTTTACTGTTTACTAATAGAAAACAACTCCTTAAAATAACAGTGTAACGCAAGTCACTAAGAAAAAATAGTATACGAATTAATTAATTAAATTAAATGAGACAAATAAAACTCCGAGGGGTAAAACAATGGAAAATCTACATATTTGGACCCAAATAGTACATAAATAGTACGCAAATAGTACGCAATAAGTTCGTAAATAGTACGTTAATAATGCACATAGTACGCAAATATTTCTGAAATATTACACAAATCATACATAAAAAGTACAGAAATAGATAGTTGATGAGCTAAAAAAAGATCACAGTTAATTAAGTTAATGACCTAAATAAGCTGATATATCTCCTCTGTAAATGTTAAGAGGTTAAACTAAATACGCACAAAAACACGCACACTCACAAACACACACACACAAAGGCACATGCACACACACACGCATACGCACAGGTGCACGTGCACACAAACACGCACCCACAAGTACACGCATACACGCACATACACGCACATACACACACGCACACGAACACACACACGCTCATACACGCTCATTCACACACGCACGCACACGAATACACACAAACACGCACCAACACACACGCACACTCACACGCACCCACATAAACATCGCGAAAATAGTCAAAACGGATTTAAGGGACATCAAAACGTAAAAAGCCGTCTAAAACTCGAGGTCGAAAATATCCTTATCTGTATACAGACAGCAAAGTAAAAAAATGTCGTTGCTCAATTTTTCTCCATTTGACTAATGCCTGCCAAGTATGGATATTACGGAACTTAACAAAATAGTGTTACATAGTACACAAATAGTCACGTATAGTACACGTATAGTACACGTATAGTACACGTATAGTACACGTATAGTACACGTATAGTACACGTATAGTACACGTATAGTACACGTATAGTACACGTATAGTACACGTATAGTACACGTATAGTACACGTATAGTACACGTATAGTACACGTATAGTACACGTATAGTACACGTATAGTACACGTATAGTACACGTATAGTACACGTATAGTACACGTATAGTACACGTATAGTACACGTATAGTACACGTATAGTACACGTATAGTACACGTATAGTACACGTATAGTACACGTATAGTACACATATAGTACACGTATAGTACACGTATAGTACACGTATAGTACACGTATAGTACACGTATAGTACACGTATAGTACACGTATAGTACACGTATAGTACACGTATAGTACACATATAGTACACGTATAGTACACGTATAGTACACGTATAGTACACGTATAGTACACGTATAGTACACGTATAGTACACGTATAGTACACGTATAGTACACGTATAGTACACGTATAGTACACGTATAGTACACGTATAGTACACGTATAGTACACGTATAGTACACGTATAGTACACGTATAGTACACGTATAGTACACGTATAGTACACATATAGTACACGTATAGTACACGTATAGTACACGTATAGTACACGTATAGTACACGTATAGTACACGTATAGTACACGTATAGTACACGTATAGTACACGTATAGTACACGTATAGTACACGTATAGTACACGTATAGTACACGTATAGTACACGTATAGTACACGTATAGTACACGTATAGTACACGTATAGTACACGTATAGTACACGTATAGTACACGTATAGTACACGTATAGTACACGTATAGTACAAGTATAGTACACGTATACTGCCGTGCTAAGCACAAAGGTGGTAACTGTAATAAACTTGAATTCAAGAAATTCAGATATTTCGATGTGTCAACTTTGTGGTTCTGAAAATCGGCATTATAAAGTTTCAGATGTGACTGTTTATAACTATTTTGAAAGATACTACTTCAATTTTGTGATTATTTTAATTTTAATTCAATATTTTTAAAGATTTGATATAAAAATCATAATCTTTTCAACTTACCACTTATTAATCTATTTTTTCACTTGTTTATTACTACAGCATATTGCCTTATGTAATTAATGATCATTCACATTTATTTTTGTTTTATATATTGAAATCTTTATTAACGAGGTACTAGTTATAATAATTAATTTTCTTATTAACCAATTTTAAGTAATGACAAAAAAATTGAATAATAAAAAGGAAGAAAAAAAAATAAAAGCTATAGATGATAATTGAATTGCATAACATTAAATCTGTTAGTAATATAAGTTCTCAGTATGTTAATCTTCTACTTCACTGTTATCATCTTCACAATCATTTTTCGAAAAATCTTCCCCCTAGTTTTTGGTATGATACCATTTGAAGGATTCTTTTTATCTTTGGAAATTCTGTTAGAAATCTTTTTCTTATTTGGTTCTAAAATACAATCTTTCATTAATTTCAC
Source organism: Psylliodes chrysocephalus (assembly GCA_927349885.1). Lineage (NCBI taxonomy): Eukaryota > Metazoa > Arthropoda > Insecta > Coleoptera > Chrysomelidae > Psylliodes > Psylliodes chrysocephalus. The sequence continues at coordinate 46,665,551 of OV651822.1, read as the reverse complement.
CTTGAGGAAATTAACTATTTTGTAATCTGGGTTCTTAAATGAATTTTTATAAAATAACGCCAATCTTTTTTTTTCTACTTTAACTTTACTGAAATTTGTAACAAATTTACTAAAGCATTTTTGACGTATCTGAAAAATACTAAGGGTTATGAACGTATTTGTTTTCACTACCAATAAAAAAACCTTAGTTTTTTGCAGATACGGCACTTAATGCCGCGTTTGAGAATTCACATCGGATGCATTTTTTACATCTCGAGCGTTTTTTTATCCACATCGGACACATCTGTCCCATTACATTTACGTACACTGAATCACGTGATCAATGATTTATTACAATTTAGATGCATCCGATGTGGATTCTCAAACGCGGCATTAATGTAGTATTTGAGGTAGAAAAGAAAGATACGACTATTTTTATAGATCTATTTTAAATAAAATGTTCACTTTTTATGCTTAATAACTTAATATAATGTTGAAAAATTGATAATTTAATGTATTATATTTAAAAACTCATTTTTCTTAAAAAAGTCAGTTACCACCTTTGTGCTTAGCGTGGCAGTATAGTACACAAATAGTACACGTAAAGCTTTGATATTAGGTGGTTTCAAAAAACGGCCATGCTAATTCTGATAGAAAACCCAACCAGCCTCACGAAACAAAATATATTTAGATCCATCTGCCCCATAGAAGTGCTTGGCAAAATAGTAGAAAAACTAATTAAAGTGGGCTTCGAAAAAGAACTTGATAGACGCCTTTACATACAAATGTCAAAATTATATCACGTGAGGTCATCGCCATCTCTTACCACCTTCCTGATCATGAATTTCTTTTAGTTTTAACTCTCTGTGGAATTCGACATTTCTCCCTAGAGACACGTGCGTCGGTAGTCAGTATTACTGATTCAATATTTATTTCGTATTCTATAAATACGATTCTATAGCGGCACAGATTCCTCATTAAGAACAATTTGTTCGCAGATCTCGTACCCTAGCAAGTCCTCAGACCCACAAGATTCTTATCGCAACACGGCGAATCACATTTGCATTAAATTATTAATAAATAATGACTTTCGACTGGAATTCGATAGTAGATATTGTATTGCGTGTGCCAGTATGGAAACAAATCAAATTTGTCATAATTATTATTTATTTTAAAAAATAATTTGGTATTATAAAATTATTTAAATAGGAATCAATATTCAACATCATATGAACACGTTGATGCTTTAAAGGGTGAGTTACGTACTTGAGATATTTCACCAAAATATATCTTCCATAAGCCATATAAAGTTATAACAGAACAAATAGAAGAGCCGGAATTAACAGGTACGATTCATATTTACACCAACGGTTCTAAAACAAAACAAGGCTCAGGATGTGGAATAAACTCCAGATCCTTAAACCTAAACATAAAATGGACTGTCAGCAATAGTGACAGTGTAGTTCAAACAAAGCTCACTGGGATTCTCATAGCAGCAAAAGAAACCAGCAGAAACAATATCACTAGAAGGAACATGCTTATCTCTACAGATAGCAGACAAGCACTACTTACCCTGAACAGACCACGAATTTACTCAGGGTTAGTACTAGAATATCACGAAGCTTTTAACAAAGTATCCATCAACAATGTGGTCACCTTAAGATGGATCAAAGGTCACGCCGCATTGAAAGGTAACCGTCGTCCTGATTCACTGGTCAAGAAAGCAGCCAACGAAATACTTTTTGGACCTGGCCCATCCATTGGCCTGACAAAATCGGTAGTGACAGACCTAGTTAAAGAACATTTCCTTGTAAAATTCAAGGAAAGATATGATGTATTCTGACTGGTCATTGTCAAGTACGAAAGCATCTCCACATCATGGAGCTTTTAGAATCCGCACTCTGCAGGAGGCACGAATAAGAAGATGATACCATTGAGCATATTCTCTACGATTGCTCGACACTCTCACTCAATAGAAGATTTGTGTTCGGCGAGTATCGGCTAACACCGGCTGATAAAATAGAAGCACTTCTTGGCGACGTTGTCAGCTACATTAAGTCTGTGGGCTGGCGCACGATCTAGGAGGTGCCTATCATCTTAGGAGGATGCACAATGGACTTAGTGAGACCTATGTGCCATGAAGTAACCCACCCTCCACACGTTACAGATACAGAGAAGTACTTTAGCTATTGTATCCTACACCAGACCATGTGGATTTTTAATTAAATTGAAAGGTTTGTTATAGGGTTTGATATGTGCCGTATTAACAGAAATTCAATTTCTGTTGATATGACATCCAAATTATAAATCGACATGCGTTACCGTCTCGATGATGGTGGGTGAGGTTTTCCGGGTTTTCCTCACCTGTAAATCAAATGGCGCTATCAATCATCTTTAAGTCGCCCCGAAGCGCCACGGCAAATAATCCTTTCCCTACACAAGTCACTTAGTCAGCTTCAGGGGTTGAAATTCACTCGTAAGGGGGTGAAACAGGGAGAGTATTTTTTTTTTGTGTCATCGGCATCAACTGCTACGGTTATTAGCCTCGTGTTTTGTGTAGGATTTGTACTGTTTCCCAGCGCCACTTTAGGAACAGCACTGTTAATTAGTACCCAACAGTATTGATAGTATTATTATTAATGTCAAACTGTTTAATATTTCAGTTACCCTTAAACTGTAAGATAAAGTCTCAGCTATTGTAACAGACGAATTATTTGACTGTTAAATAAATATCTGGATAATAAGTTATTGTTGGCACATGATTGGCGCATAAAATAAAATAAAATTAAGCTCATATTCTACGACTAGACCAATTTATGAAAACTAAAATGAAATTATTCACAGAGTTATTCACCTAGTTTCCAAATTATTATGAAAGCATCTTGTTGCAAGGATTATTTATAAATATAATTTGTAATTTACGTAACACAAGGCTTTCAAAATTACAATAAGAAAGTATATTTGCATTCTTAATGGCAGGGGCAACAGTGTAAAGTAAAAATTGTAGTTGTAATGTGATTGTGCATTCTAAAAAGTGTGCTCGCACAAATTATTGCCACTTAATTTAATAGGCATCTTGCTCTTTTTGTTGGGGCAGCCGATGCGCCAGTTCTGTATACCTAACATAAAGTACGAGCTAAATACTCTTGTGTTTGATAAAATCATAATAAATGATGAGCATTTGCTTACATTAGTTGGTACAGTCTGCCTTTTTTCCATCTTAAAAACAATCTTAAAGCAAAATAATAAAATATTTAGAGAGAAGAAAGAATATATACACAAAAACGAACAATGTTATTATAGAAATTTGTAGAAAATTAAAATAAACAAAAGACCAGAAGCATTTTATGGTACAACTTATCGTACAACTTATCATACAAATTATCGTACAATTTATCGTACAATTTATCGTACAACTTATCGTTTAACTTATCATACAACTTATCATACAACTT